>CAJNDS010002591.1:130678-350565 GCA_905221605.1 Symbiodinium natans | reverse complement strand
GGGTTTAGGGTTTGGGGTTTAGGGTTTAGGGTTAGGGGTTGGGTTTAGGGTTTAGGGTTTAGGGTTTAGGGTTTAGGGTTTAGGGTTTAGGGTTTAGGGTTTAGGGTTTAGGGTTTAGGGTTTAGGGTTTAGGGTTTGTTTAGGATTTAGGGTTTAGGGTTTAGGGCCAAGCCTGGCGTGACAATCACCTCATCGCCGATTGTCTGCAGCAGCCAGTTGTACCTCACCGGAGCAGGAGGTCAAAAGATGCTGAACCCCCCGAGACACCCTAAACCCTAAACCCTAGACTCTAAACCCTAAACCCTAAACCCTAAACCCTAAACAGAGAGCCGGTGGCGAGGCACTTCAGGGCGACTTCCGTCGGCTGCAGCAAGGTTATGGACATCATCAGCAGCACAACCTCGTGCTCTTAGGGTTTAGGGTTTAGGGTTTAGGGTTTAGGGTTTAGGGTTTAGGGTTTAGGGTTTAGGGTTTAGGGTTTAGGGTTTAGGGTTTAGGGTTTAGGGTTTAGGGTTTGGGGTTTGGGGTTTAGGGATACACCCTCGGCAGTTGAAACCCTGAAAGCCCTCAACGCCCTCAAAACCCTTACAGCCCTTAAAAACCCTGAAAACCCCAAATCTCTTTTGGCACCTTTGACTCACGGAACGGCTTTGGCGGCGTCTGAAGTGCTTTGGGTGGAATCAGGATTTGAAGTCTGCGCCCCTGACATGTGCCCTTGAATTTTGGGATCGTATGGGGTGTTCGGGGTTCGGATGCATGGGTTCGCGGGTTTCGGGCCCACCGTTGCTGAAGGCGAGGGTTTTGGCGGTTCAGGATCTTGGGGGGGGTTAGGGCTTTGGGTTGGGAGTTTTCGGGCTTGGTGGCTTCCGGAGTTAAGGGGAATTTGGGCATGTTGGTCTGTGGGGGCTGGGGGCTTACGATTTTGGGGGTGTTTGGGGCTTTAGGGGTTTGAGCCTTTGCGGGTTTCAGGGCTTCGGGGTTTGGAGTTTTGAGGCTGAAGCTGGAGGCTAGTTGAGGGGCTTTGGACGTTACGAGGCTTCTGGGGTTGAGCAGCTGAGCTCGGTGCGAGAATGCCCACCAGCAGCGTACCGCAAAACGCTAGCGCTGCCATGGCTTTGGGCGCTCAGGTCCGCCTTCGCAAGGGAGAAGAATTTATTATAACATAGAGACATGTATGCCGGCGTAGGACCCCAAACAGTGACAGACCATGTGGACATGTCAAAGCATTCCAATGATTCAATAGCACGTCCAAAAAAACATCAAGAGCACGGCATTTTTCCCCGTGGTTCACACTTGTCGAGCACGATGTGCAAGAGCAACAGGTTTCGCATGTGGCGAATCCGGACGTCCAAAAGCATTAGCATTTTGTCAAACCAGAAACAAGAATCGATGAAAATGTCGAGGACACATCTAGACGAGAGAGTGCTTTCAGTCCAAAAGCAAGCAACCTTCAACAACAGCGCACGGTCCCGGCCGGGCGCGCTGCCGCGCATGCCGCGCGGCAACATCTACCTATCCCCACCTGCCCTGAACGTTAGAACCCCTTAGTGTCGACACTTCTTCAATTATTGCCGAACACCATTTTCCAGTTACGTAATTATAGAATACTTACCTAACTATTTTTTATATGTATATACACACACTCACCCGCCGACCCGCTCACGCGGTGTTAGGGAAAGCTTCTTCTTCTGTCGGCCCCCCACCTCCAGGGTCATCGGGCTCCATTGCAGTTCCACAAGCACACCACGCACACCCCACACACACACACACACACACAAACACACACACACACACACACACACACACACACACACACACACACACAAAAACACACACAGGCCCTGGTGCAGCCCCCCACACTTCCAGTGCAGTCCCCCACACACCCCCACCACCAAGCCACGCTCACCCATCTCTGACCGGCGCGGCCGCTCGCCCTTCACCAACCACAACGTGAAATTCCCTCGAGTTTGCACCTCTTCCCGTAAAAGCACGACCCCACTTCCACAGGCTCATGTGCCATTTTGTCCTGGTGCTTTCACCGCACAGGACTCTTGACGCGAGCTTGTGTTCGCAAAAACTGCGAACGTTAAATTCTTCGAGTTGGATATCATTCCCGTCCCAATAACTATGGGTTTTCACATGGAGAAAAAGCCATGACATGCTGCTTGTCCAACACAGGCCACGCAAAGCACAAGTCCAACGTGTGGTGCTTCACGCGCGTTTGTTGCTGTCGCTGTTGCCGTCGTCGTCGTCGTTGCTGCTGCTGCTGTTGCTGTTGCTGTTGCTGCTGCTGTTGCCGTCGTCGTCGTTGTTGCTGCTGCCGCTGCTCTGGTTCTGGTTCTGGTGCTGTTGTTCTTCTTGTTGCCGTTGCTGTCTTCTTCTGGTTCTTGTCCTTGTTGATCCTTGTTGCTGACCTCCAGGACCGAAACCCACCCCGGCTTGCCCCACCCCCCGGACAGCTCGAACCCTGCAGCCGGCACCTGTAACTCGGTCCTTCTGCTTTGGGCGTGGCCGGTTTTGGGCGACAGCCCTGTCGCATATGTACATGTCTAACGAGCATTATTTACATTCGTATGCATGTTTGTTTATACTTTTGTGTGATGTTGGCATTCGCCCAAACGGTGCGGCCGCCTCCGCTCGCTTCTAGCTGCCAGCGCCAGCAGCTGTGCTCAGCGGATGACTCCGGTCTACCGTCAATACCCTGCCATTGCTGATGATGCCCGCCTACAAAGCAAAGGCTGCGGTTAGAAACTGTTGGTGGACTGCGCTTATGCCCAGAATCGCCTTGTCACATACTGCGCTGATGAAATCTACTCTTTTCCTCGCGAAAGAGCGCCAGACACTGCTTGAAGGAGAGTCCAAGGCTCGCTGCCCTGACGTCCTTCAGCATCTGCTAGCCTCAAGGCAGCCCAGCACGCTGCCCGGTTAGGCTGCGACGCTTGCGAAGAAGGGCCGCGTCCTCGGTTCACTGCCTACAGGTATGGGCTGACTGTACGGGGAAAGAGAAGCCGGTAAGCTTATGGCGTGTGACGGCTGTTACTACTGCTACTACAATCCCCGATGGGGTTCGACTTTAAGCCGACGCCTTATACTGAGGGTTCTTAACCCAAAAGGCACTACAATAGTTTCGAGCAGACTCCCACGCTACTCCTCTCTCTTCCTTGGCGCCTTCGCGCAGACATGCAAAGCTCAGCCCAACACATGAGGAAGCTGTGCAACTTCGACAGGAAGACCTGGGGATGCGGCGTGGAGAAGATCTTAGGGTGTAGGGTTTATTCAGTTCAGGGCTTATAGTGTAGGATTGCGATCGTCCGCTGCGGATACACCGAGATCTCGAGACATGCACCGAAAGACTTGGGTTCAGGCCTGTGGGAAACCCTACACCCTAAACCCTAAACCCTAAACCCTAAACCCTAAACCCTAAACCCCAGTAGGGTACCCCCAAAAATAGCGTAACGGCCCATTTGGCGCAGTCTTCAACAACGCCTTGCCCCGAACTAAAGCGACTTATGACAGACTGGCTGGTCCCTGAACCCTAAACCCTAAACCCTAAACCCTAAACCCTAAACCTAAACCCTAAACCCTAAACCCTAAACCCTAAACCCTGCTTAGTAGAGAATGAGGGAACTAGGACCCTATAGAGTCCCTTCAAGGGTATGTATATTTCATATATATATATATATATATATGTCTATATAGGGCCCTCATTCCATCATTCCCTACAAAGAACAGGGGACAGATTCTAGCACACCCCAACTTTTCTCAGAATTTAGGTTCAAGGTTCAGGTTTTTAGGGTTCGGGTTCAGCATGCAGGGTTGGGGTCCAGGGTTTCGGGGTCTAGGGGCATGACTGCAGCATCAAAGCATTCAAAGCAAAGGCAGATGGAGGGAGTTGGGGTAAGGGCCTAACGTGCGCAGTCCTACCTCTAATCTAAAGGCGTGACACAGCCAGGGGCTCGGCCGGGCATTTTGCCAGGTCGTCCCCCAGACGGTAGAGCGGATTCTTGATCACATTCTCCACAAAAATGTCCGTGTATATCTGTCTGAGACACTCCTGTTGCAAGCAGAAAGAAGCTGACAAGTGGGTTGCAGCGAACTCGATCCAAGGTCCCTACTGCACTTCGAGAAACCCTCTAACAACCCTATAAACCCTATAGAAACCCAAAAGAAACCCCATACCACACCCTACATAAACCCTACATACCCCCTATATCACCACTGTATGAACCTGTATAAGCCCCTAAACCCTAAACCCTAAACCCTAAACCCTATATAAACCCAAAAAACTCCCGGGTGCAGGGCCTGCTGGTCTGGCACCGATGGGTCCGTTGTCAACACAAAGCGGTACCTCGAACCCTCACGCTCATGGGCCTTATGACGGGGTTTAAGGGTTTAGGGTTTAGGGTTCAGGCTTTACGGGTTCTGGGTTCAGGGCTTAGGGCTCAGGAGTCTGGGGTTTAGGGAAGGCTTCGGGTTCAGGGTTTGGGGTTCGGGATTTAGGGTTTAGGACAAAAAGTTTAGGAGTTTGCTTCAAGTCAAATTTTGGGTTTGGCGTCGCATGTCCAGTTTAGGGTTCAGGGTTCAGGGTTCAGGTTAGGGTTTAGCGTTTTGGGCGGTGTAGGTTTAGGGTGAGAGATGCATGAACCCTCAACTCGCAAACCCCTGAGCCCCAGCCGCCTCAGAAGATGAAAACCTTCTGGGGGTTTCCGACAGTAGGGGTATCTCATTGGGGTCCTCATCAGAAGGGAATCCTACAGTTTGGTGGTCTATATCAGAGGCCCCTTCTTTTCGTAAACCCCCTTAGCGTGTGCGAAGTAAAACACCACCGAGATCCCCGAGATGGTCGCACCCGGAGATGGTCTCGAAAGAGTGCAGTTTGTACCTGGGGTCTGATGTCCAGTTTAGGGTTTAGGGTTTAGGGTTTAGGGTTTAGGGTTTAGGGTTTAGGGTTTAGTGTTTAGGGTTTAGGGTTTAGGGTTTAGGGTTTAGGGTTTAGGGTTTAGGGTTTAGGGTTTAGGGTTTAGGGTTTAGGGTTGTGCGCCCAGCCAGCGATGGTCCACGGGTTTGGGGCCTTCGAGGTTAGGGGTGCACCAGCTACGACAAGCCCACAACACCACCGGCAGCCATGAAAAGCATGTAACATGTGGAGATCTAGGGGGGGGGGGGGGGGAAGGGGGGTTCAGGGCTGTGGTGCTTGAAATGGGTGGGGGTAGGGACTTGAGGGGTTTCGGCCTTTCAAACCCCAGCCTCTGGGGGCTTTTTGGAAACCCCGAAGCCGGGAGTCATCGAGGGCACTGCGGCGTGGTGTAGGAAAGGAAGGCTTGCGTGTTCGATGGCCCCAACTGCCTGACTTCTTTGAAATGGAAAAAACCTTGAAATCCTCGGACCTGACCTACCTGCTGACCCACCTCAGCCCTGTAACCGCGGGAAGAGCGGCAGACTTGAGCTAGATCCGGAGATGGAGACCCCAATGGAGGACTTACTGGACACACAGAGCTTCATAACAGAGAGCCGTCGCCCTACGGAACTTCGAAGGTCAGTGTGGCAATACACTGGCACAGCAGAAGCAGCCTTAGATGAGTCTTCTATTGACCTTTCTATGGCCCAGCTCCAAGACTTGGCAAGCACGACATACTCACAGCTCAGATTCCCCAGATGCCATCTTGAAGAGGCCGTGAATCAAACACCCCTCGAGACGCAGGTGCAAGCATGTTGTATCTGGATGTATCTGGTCCAGTTCCGGGGGCTGAGGCGTGCCCAATGCATGTCTTTGCCTCAGACGTCGTGCTGTCCGAGGCATTTTGGGCGCCTGAAGGGGTTTCGATGAGTTCGTCTGGCACTTGCCGAGCGCTCCAGTTTGGACGTCCGGGCATGTTGGCACCCCAAAGGTTTCTTCCAACATTTGCTTGTCATGCCTGAAAGACGTCTGCCTATCTGCCGAACGAAAAGTGGTCTCTGCTTTTTTTGGGGTTCCCACACCCTACTCCCAAGCCTTCGTGATACAAAATGATGGCACCATGGTAGTTTTCCTGTATGAGAATAACTTTAGAATGCCAGGTTCTTGAGACGCAGGTGCGAGCATGGACCCTCCTCTCAGAGTACATGACTGTCACCACGGTGTACCATCGATTTGGGGTGAACCTGCCAAGGCAGAAATGTTGAAGGCTTGGTTGCTATCGACTTGGGTTGAGAGCTTTGCATTCTACTTGCTGGGCGAAATCCGAAACCCAAAACCCCAAACCTTAAACACACGCACAAAAAGCCAAAAAAATACCCCCCCCCCCCCCCCCCCCCCCCCCCCCCCCCCAACAGGGACAACTCTGGCCCTGGCCAGCTCTGATGCTGGGAGCAAGGCTGGGCAAAAGACTTCAGGGTAATCAGCACGCCACTAACGTACTTCGTCTCCTGAGCCAAGGCATTCAAAAAAAAAAAAATATATATATATATATATATATATATATGATTCAGCCCCGGCGGGCCCCCCCCCTCCCCCCTACCCCCCCCCCCCCCAATGGTACCCCCCCCCCCCTGTGGTGTGGTTGGGGGTTGGTTTTAGGGTTTTAGGGTTTAGGGTTTAGGGTTTAGGGTTTAGGGTTTTAGGGTTTTAGGGTTTTAGGGTTTAGGGTTTAGGGTTTTAGGGTTTAGGGTTTAGGGTTTAGGGTTTAGGGTTTTCCCCGCGGATGGGGTACTAAGATGATCCCCCCCCCCCTGTGGTGTGGTTGGGGGTTGGTTTTAGGGTTAGGGTTTAGGGTTCAGGGTTTTAGGGTTTAGGGTTTAAGGTTTAAGACTTAAGGTTTAGGGTTTAGGGTTAGGGTTTAGGTTTTAGGGTTTAGGGTTTAGGGTTTAGGGTTTAGGGGTTTAGGGTTTAGGGTAGGGTTAGGGTTTAGGGACCGTAGAGTAGGCTTGGGGGGGGGGGGGATACCATGGGGGGGGGGGGGGGGGGGCCCAGGACGCTCGACGCTGAACCATATATATATATATATGTATATATACATATACATATGTATATATATATATATACATGTATATACATATATATGTCTTTCTTCATGTTTCTGCATTTTTATGTATTGCTTTGATCCCCACCTTCGGTGTGGTTTGTTCGATTGTAAACTTAACTCTTCTCGCCCGGTCTACTCCTAAAGACTCCCTGGAGTGTCCAACCCCAGAAACTCCCCCAGAGACTTCCCTGGAGTGCCCAACCCGCAGAGACTTCCCTGGAGTGCCCAGAGACTCCCTGGAGTGCCCAACCCCAGACACTCCCTGGAGTGCTTAGAGACTCCCTCAGTGGCCAGAGACTCCCTGAAGTGCCTGTTTGGAGCACCCAGCCCCAGAGACTCCCGAAAAGTGCCCAATCCCAGAGACTCCTAGAGCAGAGACTCCCGGGAGTGCCCAACCCCAGAGACTCCCTGAAATGCCCAACCCAGAGACTCCCTGGAGTCCCCCATTTCAGAGACAAAAGATCCAAATCCCTAAGGTGGGGATGTTCGAAGTAAAATGGTTTTTATTTGTTCTGTGTTATATATTGATTCTATATTGTCACACGATAGCTGCAGCTCCCCTGTCCTCTGCAGTATCCCGGCAAGGGCGCGTTCGATTCCACTCCTCCAGGGGGGCAGGGCATTCCCTCGCAGTACTGCTTAACCCTAAACCCTAGACCCTAAATCAAAAAGACCATCCTCGCGGCAAAGAAGCTTCCTCCCTCGCCCGAAGGCATAGAAGTTGTAGATCCTCAAGCAGCTTCGGGGAGCATGTGCAACCACATGATTCGAAGACGCTGTTGGCACCACTTCAACCATTTCTCTGGAACTTGAACGACGACTCAGGGCCCTTTAGGGAGCCTGCAATAGGTTTGGAGCCCAGTCTTGGCAACTTTGGTCGACGTAATCCCAAAGTGCCCTTCCCTACTGCAGCTGAGCTTCATGGACTGGGCACCGTCCTGGCCACGGGACACCGAAGGGGGCTTGGATGGCCTGCTGGATACCTAAACCCTAAACCCTAAACCCTAAGGCACCAAGAGGACCTCGCAGGATGCCCTTAGACCCTTTCAAGGCCCCCTGCTCCCAATGGGGCCACCCCTAAGGGGCTCTGTGGATTCTGGTGGGCTTCGTGTGTGGTCAACGGAAGATTCTTGGAGAAGTCTCTGATTTAAGCTTCTTCGAGGTCGTTCTTAGGATACCAGACCTTGAGACCTTTCACTGCCCCATAACTCTGGACGGGCTTTTTCCACTGCGGCATAAGGCAACCCACCCCACACCCCTCCCCCGTGCGTAGAGATCATGGCTTGAAGAAATTTGGTCCTGCCAAGGTGGTCAGGTGCAGGGCGCAATCGGCTGGCGATCCCTCACTAGTTGCTGCTGCGTGCTTCTCGTAGGGTGTTCTAGCTCCACACCCAGCATTTGCATTAGATATGTATAAACTTACCCATATATCTAAGGAACCCTTTATATACGTATATATATATATATATAGACATATATAATGTATATACACTCAGCACTGTTAAAAACATGAACCCTAGCTCATATGTTCTGAGCCGGAGCCTTCTATCTGTTAGAAAAGCAACCGCCGTCAATTGCTGCAGAACTTCTGAAAAAAGCTTAAGCTTCAGTCATCATTGATCACCGGGGGAATCATGCAAATTCTAACATTACCAGCTTGCAGAGGCGACGACATGATCAGCTACACTACCCGTAGAGCCGCCAAACGCCACAGCTGAGCCTTTTCATTCGCGGACTGCATTGGGTGGCACAGTCAAATGCTGGAATTCGAAGTCTGTTGGCATTGCTCTCCTGTCTCCTGTCATGCAGAAGGGATCTTTGGAGCAGTATCCTTGGAGAGCCAAGAGTCTGTCTGTCAGACACACGATCGCATGATTTCCTTATGTTGTTCGTCTCTCTGCTGCAGCAGCCAGCTTTGTAGAGAGCACGAAGGGTTTTTTGGGATCCTGTCCCCAGCAGTTCCCCGCACGGAAGCTTGAAGGCACGCGAGGCAGCGAGGGCAAAAGTGCAGGCTGTGTCGTGGTCTGGGGGAAGTGGCCTTGGGGAGGTCCCGGAGGTAGCGTCCAGTGCTGCCACGAGCTGCCCCACGAGGGAACGGGCACCATCTAACGCCCCTGCGACTGTGACGAAGTGGCGTGTCGGATCACATGGGCCCCCCATCCGATGCCCAGAATCTCATGGGACCGCAACATCCTCAACTCGGTGCGTCTACAAAGTGCGCAGCGTGCCTCGTGCACTTCGAACATGGGGAGACGTGTGGAGTGAGCGGAGCCTGCCCCCAAAAGTGCCATCATGTGCAATCGCGCAGAACCCCGGAACAGCGGATGCGCGGCGCGAGGGGCGAAGCCGGCGAAAGGCGCGCTGCCGTGCTTGTGCTGTGTTGGCAGTGCCACGGGCAAGTCCCCAGACCCCTCGCTCACGGAGCCGACGAGACGGATCCTCATTGGAGCCACCACGAGTAGGGTTGCAAGGCCGAATTCTTCGTGCTTGCGCCGTTGCGAGCTCCTGTGACGCATATGGCATCGCATGGCGTTCTGGCCACACCACACCTGCGTTTGCTTGTGGAGGCCTGTGATCATGCTACATTCCCGCTGTCGTACTCGTACCTTCATACCATGACAAACCTGCCCTTCATGCCACAGAGCCCACATTTTTCAAGGGGTGCCTGCTTTCAAGGCCTAGAGCCCAGAGTCTTGCTGCAGCCTTGATCTCAGCGCAGCGGACCTAGCGTTGGCGGGCGGGCGATAGGGGCCACAAAGATACCCCTGAAAGGCATGCTCCGCGCGACCTTGGACGAGCCTTGCAAGCCCAACACTTCCAGAACGAACCAAGAGGGCCAAGATTCGGGTTGCTCCTGGCCCTGAGGAGGGGTGGGAACAAAGCCTCTGGCTGGGCTAACTGTGGCGAACCTGCATTTGCCTAGGCCCCAGCTTTGCTTTCGGATGTCGCCGCGCCGCCTGCAAAAAAAGAGCGCTGCCTGCGATTCCCCTTGTACACTGGGAGTCGATGTAGATAGAGCTTCTTGTCTTTGCTGTTCCTGCGTGAATATAAGCCCTCTCGCGTTTTGACTTTAGGCCCTACACTTGCATTGTGCATGTGCAATCCAACACAACCCTGGATTCCTAGCTTGGACTTGTACGGAAGTTGCTGAAGGGAGGCCGGCGCCCGTTGGGTGCGTCCGATCTTCTTTCTTGCGTTTGCCCCTCATGGCCACATGGTATCCGAACCATGTGACAGGCGGCGCTGAAGCTGCTGAAGTCTGTCCGGGACAGAAAATAACCCGAACACATGAACCATCTTCGCCAGCTATCTCTGCAGGCTACGTGGATACAGATTGTTTCGCATAGGTTTGGAGACCCTTCTAGGTAGCATAAGACGGATGCCGTACATGCGGCCAAGCCAGCACTTCTGGTTGGCAGGCCAAAGGAGTTTTTGAAAGACTACTACGGCAGTAGGGCGCAGAACCACAGGCTGCAGAGCTTGACAGACGCAAGCGGGCGCCGGCTACAGGCTGATGAAGCGAGAGGCCACTTTCTAGAGCAGAGCTTCCAGACCGCAAGAAAGATAGGATGTGGCCTACAGATGCTCAGGGCTCACCGACTCCTTGATTTGGTGCAAATTAGCCAGATATTGCTTTTGCCGGCCCCGTGCTGCCCTGGCCCTGGCACACACAAGCTGACCCAAGCCAAAGATCAGCCTTTCCTTGCAGCTCGCAAATTTCGCAGCTTGCCAAAATGAGACTCAAGCAATGTGCAAGAAGGAGGCCTGCACCAGGCCCAGCAAAAGTGTGGGGCTGGCCCACGAGTCCCCCCCACCTACGCGAAACCGGAGCTTACGCAAGACCTTCGCGACGCCCAGCACTTGCAAACTTCACACCCCAGACTTTGGCACCTGGCATTTTTGCGCAGCTCCTGCAAATTTCCCACGATTTCATTCTCGTGGCTCTGGCGAGCGTTGACCTCAAGGCACACACCATGAGAATTGGGCAGTTGCGACTTTTTTGCCTGATTTCGTTCCAAGATTCAACGCCCAGACATCCAAGCTCTGCTTAGCCCTAAAAAACCCTGCTTCGAGCCCAAAGCAGGCCGAAGGGGGGGAAATGACACAGCATTCTCTCACCACCAGCCGCTGATCCTTGTATACAGCTGTGGACGATGTTACTTGTGAAAACGCCTGAACAACCCGCGTCACGATTAAACCACCATGTCTTGCCCGACAGTGTTGAGCGTTCTACGCCGCAAGGCGGCCGTAGGGGGAACCCCCTGTTTGTGACCCACAGCATGAGCAGGGACAAGTAATTCCAGAGAGCTCGCAGCCATCCCCCTTGCGTCTGTGTGCTCAGGCTACATGTGTACTTAAATGGCTTCGTGTAAACTGAAACGGGTTCATGTAGCCCCAGAAGTTGGCCTGCGCTGGGAGACTCACTCGCCTGGACCCTTACAGAGCCCGCTGCAGGCCGGGCACTGGGCTGGGGGACCGGGTCGCCAAGCAATTTTGGCCTCCTCAACCCCCCTTCCCGGCTAGTCTGAGTAGAGATTAGATCTATACAAGTGAACTAAACTAAAATGCCTTTTGGCCATGTAGCCCCCCCCCATTCCAGTCTCACAAAAGCAAGAGGGATTCGCAGCCGTTCCTGAGGTCTAAATTAAAGCTTGGCAATGGTGGTCTCAACAGCCATGCCTGTTGGGGAGGATGCAGTCCAACAATCTGAGAATGCAGGCCGCGGGTCTTCTGCGGCTTCGTTTGTCTTAATGCCGTTTCGCCCTCGGCCCGTCAGGTACCGTGAGTTTTGTGCTTTCACGCGCTGAGAACGATGTGCAGTGTTGCTTTCACGCATTGAGAACGATGTGCAGCGTCCACATTGGGGTTTAGAATGTTCGGACGCTGGGTGACATGTGTTCTGGCAAGCTGGTGTGAGTGGAATCTGCTCCTTGCAGCATTTGTAGCGCAGCGACCATTTGAGAACGAACTTCCCACAGAAGCACTGTGTTTTCTTTGAACGGGAGTGGCTTTGATGCTTGCGACATTTTTTTACAATAATCCTGTCAAAGATCGGATGTCAGACGCATACGTATTTCTTCCAGGCAATTGGAGAGGCGATTGGAGATGAAGAGACTGCGTAACCCGGCCTGTCAATGAGCTCCCGCGTTGCTTTGGCTCCCGCTGAGGTATGCTCGCAGTCTTTTTTCGCACGTCAGGGGCACGAGCCTCGCGGACTCGCGAGCGTCCATGGCCACAAGGCCTCGCTCGGGAACACGGGGTCTAGAGCCAGAAAAGAGAGGAGAAGAGCGCAGAAGACCGCACGATGGAAACACGGCGCTGGCCTGTGCCATGCGGAGCGGCCGGTGGGACATCCTCCTCGCCCAGCTTGGTGGGGCTTGAGACGGCGGGGCACATGCGCGCCGAGCGGCAGGGGCCGCTCGAAGCGCCAACGTGATTGACGATGAGCTCGCAACAACTGTGCAATGCCGTGCGCCGCCGTTCTGCGGGCAGTTCATCTTGGGCGGCTTAATTTCCTTGGCTGCCACATGTTGTCCCGACGCGGAAGCTTCGCACTTCAGAGGCGTTAAAGGGAATCCCTGGGTTTCACGAGCCTTTGCTGGCGCAAACCTGAGCGCGAGAAGGAGATGAACGGGCGGGATGGGCCAGAAGGGAGATTGCCTTGGGCCCGGAAGTCCTACAGCGAGAAGCCCATATTGCCAAAAAGCGCGCCTTGTCCTCGAGGAAGCACCCCACCACATCCGCGATGCTGTTGTGCACCTGACTGGCATCCAACTCCAAGTGGTCCAGCACGGCGCCCGCAGCACTTTGTGGCGTCCAAGGACAGGAGGCATTACGGGGCGTGCCTCCAACTTCCCTCCGACCTGGCCCAGACGAGGCCATCTCCGCTCTTGAGGCCCGTCTCCTCCCGCGGTCAGAGGAGACGCACAGCGCCGTCCTGAACGTTACGCTGCACACTCACGAGAACGTGGCCACTCCAGAGCCGGACCACCACATCTACTACTAGCGCCTCCGCATCAACGGAGCACCGACCCGCCGAGCTCGGTGAGGACTCGGACGTGACGAGGGGTTAACCTGAGTTGACGCCTCGAAGGCGTCGCTCAAGGTGAGCATCCGAGAAGCATCGAGAAGCTGCAGGAAGACGGTCGACACGGGAGAGGAGAGCCGCCTCAGTCTCGGAGGCGCTCACCGCAAGCAAGGCCACGGACTGCCGCGCAATAGGAATGCACAGCGCACCCAGCACACGCCGAGGGCGTACTTGAGCTCAAAACAGCTGCATGAAGGCGGTGCTTTATGCCTCTCCCTCAGCACAAAATGGTTAACGAGCCGCCTGGGGCAACTCCTCGTTTTATGGGCCCTCTCAAGCAGCAGGTGATCCTCCTCGGGAATGCACATGGTTCTGCCTGCTGAATTTGCTGGCCGGGGCTCCTTCCTGTTCAGCACCATTGGCCACCGCTTCTCTGCAGCAGCTGTAGCAACGCCCACGCAATGGTGGCATGGTTGAGGATGTGGCCCCTTCTGGAGCGCAACGGGTTCTGTTTCAAAACGGCATGCCAATCCAATCTTGGTTCTTGAACTGCGCCAGCGGTCCTCCGGCTGGCCGCTGGCAGGATGCTACATTGCCCACCCCGGCCGGCGTTCCCATGCGCGGTGACACGATGCTAAATGCACCATCATCCCCTTGGGATGACTTGAAGCCAATCGGCGCTGCTCCATGGTCACTAGGCATGCGGGCCAAGGACCGACGTATCCACACGGCCGAACACCGAAGTCCTAACAAAAGCAGCTGTGGGACGAAAGTGACAGTGTGAAATTGCGGGCCAGGCGTGTCATCCACGACCCACCGACCCAGCAGCCACATTGCACTTTGCAACTCAAGCGCCTCCTTGGTGGCGTCACATGAACCTGCGGGTGGGTCGTATGACAGGAGCACGACTGGCACATCGCACATGCCTCAATCTTCTGAGCTGCGAGGGCTTGCGCAAAACAAGCCTACCGGCAAGAGGCGGAAGTCCACGCGTGGCCCACGCGGACCATCAGCGACACAAAAGCGTCATGCCTGCAAATGGCCCGGCTTGAGCCGGTGCATCTGGGAGCCATGCAGGGCCATCTCAGGAATGCAGAACACATCCAGAAAGCCTGGGGTACAACTGGAGGCCGGCAATGCTGTCGGTCGCCACAGCTTCTGGAAGAGAGCTGAAACTGTGCCCCTGACCGTTCCAGACAACGAAAGCCGCAAGATCACTCCACGCGGCGCGAGATCTTCCAGCTACCGCTGCTCTTTTGCACCTGCCATACCAAGAGCCCCAACAGTCAGATGCAACAGAACGGCTGCTCTGGCGTCTGAAGCTCAAGCACTTGCGGCACAGGTCTGGAAGACCTCCCTTAGCCTCGGAACCGATGCGGAACCCTTACGGCATTCTGGCACGGCAAGGGTGTGTATGACAGGAGCACGACTAGCACTAGGTGAATGGCTCAAGCTTCCACGCAAGATCTCGAAAGATCAACGTGCTACCGGAGCTCTTGGCCGGAAGCGCCAAGCGTGCTGGTCTTAATATTCTGGGCAACCAGGTGACCGCTGCTCTTTTTGACCTGACATGCCAAGAGCCCCGACAGCCCAAGGCGGTTTTGCAACTGAAGGGCTTCTCTGGCGTCGCAGGCTCAAGCACTTGCAGCACAAGTCTGGAAGATTTCCCTCAGCCTCTCCGGAACCGATGCGGAACCCTTATGGCCTTATGGGCTTGCAGCACGGCAAGGGCGCGTATGACAGGAGCACGACTGACAGTGCGCACAGGGCTCAAGCTTCTGAGGCAGCGCGAGACGAGACGCAAGGGCTTGCGCAAAGCAAGCCTAGCGACCTAACGGCCCGAGACGCTGTTGGCGGAAGCCAGGTCGCGGCACAAGCAGATCACACCGGCGCCACGTCGGCAATTCACCCGGTTCGAGCAGGCCATGCATCTGGGAGCCATGCCAGACCATCTCAAGTAGAGCAGGATGGATCCAGAATCCCTTCTGATGTGCACGGCTGGATCGGCTGGAGGCATGCTGGCGACAAGCAATGCCGTCGGCTGCCACAGAGTCTGACATGGTCCTGGGTAGTCTGAAATGGTGTCCCTGACCATTCCTGACAAGAGAAGCCGCAGGATCAACACGGAGTTCTTGCCAGGAAGCGCCGAGACTGCTGGTCTCAATGCTGGACAAGTAGTTGACAGCTGGACACGTTTGGACCCGAGCCAAGAGACCCCGCAGTGAGAGGCATTTGAGGCTTCATATGACTAAAGTACGGGTTGGGCCCTGCATCTGGGACTCACGCAAAGCTATCTCAATAGCGCAGGATGGGTCCAGGAAGCCTTGTGCAGAGCTGGGGACCATCTGACAGACCTGCTGGAGACAAGCAATGCTGTCGGTTGCCACAACTTTGGGATTCGTCCTGGGCAGTCTGAGATGGTCGTCCTGACCATTGCGGACCAGAGAAGCCGAAAGATCAACGTGCTGGCCGGAAGTGCCTTGCTTGCTGGTCTCAATGCTGAACAACCAGTTGACCGCTGCTCTTTTGACCTGACAAACCACCAAAAGCCCCAACAGTCAGAGGCGGTTTGCAACTGAAGGGCTTCTCTGACGTCGGAGGCTCAAGCACTTGCAGCACAAGTCTGGAAGACCTCCCTCAGCCTCTCCGGAACCGAAGCAGAACTGTTATGGCCTTATGGCACGGGAAGGGCGGAGCACGACTGACACTGCGTACATGAACGGCTTGCGCAAAGCAAGCCCAATGGCAAGAGACGCTGCTGGCGGAAGCAGCGTCGCGGCACAAGCGGACCATCACACATCGGCGCCACGTCTGCAATTGGCCCGGCCTGAGCCGGCGATGCATCTGGGATCAATGCAGGACCATCTTAGGAATGCTGCTGGATTGGGCCTGGGCAGTCTGAAATGGTCGCCCTGATCATTGCGGACCAGAGAAACCAAAAGATCAACGTGCTGGCCGCAAGTGCCACGCTTGCTGGTCTCACTGCTGAACAACAAGCTGACGGCTGTTTTTCTCGACCTGAGATGCCAAGAGCCTGAACTGAAGGGCTTCTCTGGCGTCGCAGGCTCAAGCACTTGCAGCACAAGTCTGGAAGATTTCCCTCAGCCTCTCCGGAACCGATGCGGAACCCTTATGGCCTTATGGTCTTATGGCACGGCAAGGGCGCGTACGACAGGAGCACGACTGACAGTGCGCACAGGGCTCAAGCTTCTGAGGCAGCGCGAGACGAGACGCAAGGGCTTGCGCAAAGCAAGCCTAGCGACCTAACGGCCCGAGACGCTGCTGGCGGAAGCCAGGTCGCGGCACAAGCAGATCACACCGGCGCCACGTCTGCAATTCACCCGGTTCGAGCAGGCCATGCATCTGGGAGCCATGCCAGACCATCTCAAGTAGAGCAGGATGGATCCAGAATCCCTTCTGATGTGCACGGCTGGATCGGCTGGAGGCATGCTGGCGACAAGCAATGCCGTCGGCTGCCACAGAGTCTGACATGGTCCTGGGTAGTCTGAAATGGTGTCCCTGACCATTCCTGACAAGAGAAGCCGCAGGATCAACACGGAGTTCTTGCCAGGAAGCGCCGAGACTGCTGGTCTCAATGCTGGACAAGTAGTTGACAGCTGGACACGTTTGGACCCGAGCCAAGAGACCCCGCAGTGAGAGGCATTTGAGGCTTCATATGACTAAAGTACGGGTTGGGCCCCTGCATCTGGGACTCACGCAAAGCCATCTCAATAGCGCAGGATGGGTCCAGGAAGCCTTGTGCACAGCTGGGGACCATCTGACAAACCTGCTGGAGACAAGCAATGCCGTCGGTTGCCACAGCTTTCGGATTCGCCCCTTATAATTGCGGACCAGAGAAGCCGAAAGATCAACGTGCTGGCCGGAAGTGCCTTGCTTGCTGGTCTCAATGCTGAACAACCAGTTGACCGCTGCTCTTTTGACCTGACAAACCACCAAAAGCCCCAACAGTCAGAGGCGGTTTGCAACTGAAGGGCTTCTCTGACGTCGGAGGCTCAAGCACTTGCAGCACAAGTCTGGAAGACCTCCCTCAGCCTCTCCGGAACCGAAGTAGAACTGTTATGGCCTTATGGCACGGGAAGGGCGGAGCACGACTGACACTGCGTACATGAACGGCTTGCGCAAAGCAAGCCCAACGGCAAGAGACGCTGCTGGCGGAAGCAGCGTCGCGGCACAAGCGGACCATCACACATCGGCGCCACGTCTGCAATTGGCCCGGCCTGAGCCGGCGATGCATCTGGGATCAATGCAGGACCATCTTAGGAATGCTTCTAGATTGGTCCTGGGCAATCTGAAATGGTCGCCCTGACCATTGCGGACAACAGCAGCCGAAAGATCAACGTGCTGGCCGAAAGTGCCAAGCTTGCTGGTCTCCATGCTGAACAACCAGTTGACCGCTGCTCTTTTTGACCTGACAAACCAAGAGCCCCAGCAGTTAGAGGTGATTTGCAATTGGAGGGCTTCCCAAGCGTCTCACAAGTCTGGGATGGTTGGGGAAAAAGATGCAATCGAGCAGCGGATGGCGGCAAAACGAAACAGAAATCAAGTCTAACTGAAGATCGCACCCTCTGAGGCAAGAAAGACCCCGGCATCGAACTCCCAACTTTGGGGTGGGGGGGGAGGGCCGGGTTCGGATGATGCAACTTGCAAAGTTTGGGAGGATTCAACTTTTAGAGCCCAGGACCCAGCCAATGTCCTGCACGCCCTGTCCCAGTGGCAATATCTACCTCCAAACGGAGACGCACCTTCTGCTTGAGGAAGCCGCCCCCCCCCCCCCCCCCCCTCGTTTCGGGCAAAGCTGTGACGCATTCGGCGGTTTCCTAAATTAAGGTACCTTATTGGGGCTACTTGGGGATCTAAAATAGGGGACCTATTTTCGTAAACTCCCATATTGAATTCTGAAAGTATGCAAGATGGACATACGGGCCTTACGCAGCACAACATTGTAAGAACCCCTCCCCTCATCTTCCCCTCGCCTGTTGGACCGAGCAGGCACCTGCAGGGACCCTCACTTTGCACTCGTGGGGCATGGGTTTTGCAGACAGGGACTCCTCCTCCCGTTCAACACCTCGCTAGGCGCACACAACATGGTGGCTTCATTCTAAGCAGAACCGGGCTCTGCTCTTGAATGACATGCGGACAAGTATCAGCGTGCAACGCTGGCCTTAAACTTGCATAGCGCTGCGGCTGCTATCAGAGCATGCTGGGCAAGGATCCGCCGTCCTGCGCACCCGTCCGCAGGGTCGAACACCGAAGTCCTAGCAAAAAGCAGCTGATACGCTTGCACCTGCCCTCAAAAAGGTGAAGGTTCCACTGCGGACATGTGGCCGAAGCGGACGGCACACCCGGCCCGGCCTGCAATGGGCCCTGAGCCGATGCATCTGGGATAGCCATTCAGGAATAGGGATGGATCCAGAAAGCCAGGGCTGGAGATGTTGGCGACAAGCAACGGCATCGGTTGCCACAGCTCCTGCGAGGGTCCTGGGCAGTCTGAACTGGTGTCTCCGACAATTCCAGACCGCAGAAGCCGAAAGATCAACGAGCTACCGGATCTCTTGCCCGGAAGTACCAAGCTTGCTGGTCTCAAAGCTGGACAGCCAGTTGACCGCTGTGCTTTCGGACCGTAGACATCACGAGACCCTACAGTCACAAGCGGAAAGGGCTCCCTGGCGTCGGAGACTTAAGGACTCACAAGTGGCATGTGGTTCGGCAGGCAAAATCGAGAGCTGCTACGTACGGGCGCTTGTAGCCGCAGCCAAGAAGAGCAGTCGAACTCACGGTCGTGGAGTCGGAAATCACATTAGCTCTGCACACCTCTGGCTGCCTGACAGCAGGACTAGGGAGACAGCCGAGTCCACGAGATGCGAGGGGTCACGCAAAGCCAGCAGAAGGAGAGGCGGAAACCAACGGGCGGCCCAAGCTGACCATCAGTGACACACCGGCGCCATGCGTGCAACTGGCCGTTGTGAGCCGAGATGCATTTGGGAGCCACAAAGCCTTGGGACGTGCACAGCTCGAGACCTGTTGGTGACAAGCAATGCCGTCGGTTGCCACAGCTCCTGCGAGGGTCCTGGGCAGTCTGAACTGGTGTCTCCGAACATTCCAGACCGTAGAAGCCGAAAGATCAACGCTCTACCGGAGCGCTTAGCCGGATGTACGAAGTTTGCTGGTTTCAAAGCCTTGGACCTGCGACACACAAGAGACCCAACAGCCATAGACGGTCTGCAAATGAAGCGAAAGGACTCACGAGCAGCATCTGTCTCTGCAAAGGCAAGTTCAAGAGCTGCGATTATGTGCGGTCGCTTGTTGCCGATAACGCTCACGAACTCAGCGCCGCGGAGTCGGAGTTCACATTACCTGCACAAGTCTGGAAGACCTTTCGCCGCCTCTTCGGAAGCGAGCATGGCTGCTCGGTCACATGACAGCGAGGGTCGTATGACAGGGCTGTGAGCGGCTGCTGCGGCTTGCAACTGATAGGCTTCCGCGGTGTCTGAGGCTTAACGTCTCACAACAAGGCGTGTGTTCTGCACACACAAACTGACATTCCCAAAGCTGCTACTTGTGGTCGCTTGTAACCAACAACGGTCACGAGCTCAGTGGGGTGGAATCGGAAGTCACACTAGCCGCTCAAGCCTCGAAGAACTTTCTCGGCTACTTTGGAAGCGAAACAAACCTGTTTGACCGAGGCGGCGCGAGTCTAACAGCAGATGCGGAAGCAAACTCGTCGCCCCAGCGGACCATCAGGCAACACACCAGCGCCACGCCTGCAAATGACCTGGCTTGAGCCAGTGCATCTGGGAGCTGTGCAGGGCCATCTCAGGATGGAGACAAGCAACGGCATCGGTTGCCACAGCTCCTGCGAGGGTCCTGGGCAGTCTGAACTGGTGTCTCCGACAATTCCAGACCGTAGAAGCCGAAAGATCAACGAGCTACCGGATCTCTTGCCCGGAAGTACCAAGCTTGCTGGTCTCAAAGCTGGACAGCCAGTTGACCGCTGTGCTTTCGGACCGTAGACATCACGAGACCCTACAGTCACAAGCGGAAAGGGCTCCCCTGGCGTCTGAGACTTAAGGACTCACAAGTGGCATGTGGTTCGGCAGGCAAAATCGAGAGCTGCTACGTACGGGCGCTTGTAGCCACAGCCAAGAAGAGCTGTCGAACTCACGGTCGTGGAGTCGGAAATCACATTAGCTCTGCACACCTCTGGCTGCCTGACAGCAGGACTAGGGAGACAGCCGAGTCCACGAGATGCGAGGGGTCACGCAAAGCCAGCAGAAGGAGAGGCGGAAACCAACGGGCGGCCCAAGCTGACCATCAGTGACACACCGGCGCCATGCGTGCAACTGACCCGTTGTGAGCCGAGATGCATTTGGGAGCCACAAAGCCTTGGGACGTGCACAGCTCGAGACCTGTTGGTGACAAGCAATGCCGTCGGTTGCCACAGCTCCTGCGAGGGTCCTGGGCAGTCTGAACTGGTGTCTCCGAACATTCCAGACCGTAGAAGCCGAAAGATCAACGCTCTACCGGAGCGCTTAGCCGGATGTACGAAGTTTGCTGGTTTCAAAGCCTTGGACCTGCGACACACAAGAGACCCAACAGCCATGGACGGTCTGCAAATGAAGCGAAAGGACTCACGAGCAGCATCTGTCTCTGCAAAGGCAAGTTCAAGAGCTGCGATTATGTGCGGTCGCTTGTTGCCGATAACGCTCACGAACTCAGCGCCGCGGAGTCGGAGTTCACATTACCTGCACAAGTCTGGAAGACCTTTCGCCGCCTCTTCGGAAGCGAGCATGGCTGCTCGGTCACATGACAGCGAGGGTCGTATGACAGGGCTGTGAGCGGCTGCTGCGGCTTGCAACTGATAGGCTTCCGCGGTGTCTGAGGCTTAACGTCTCACAACAAGGCGTGTGTTCTGCACACACAAACTGACATTCCCAAAGCTGCTACTTGTGGTCGCTTGTAACCAACAACGATCACGAGCTCAGGGGGTGGAATCGGAAGTCACACTAGCTGCACAAGTCTGGAAGACCTGGCTCGGTCTCTAAAGAACATTCATGGCTTGGGTCAAGTGACGGCAAGTCGGATCGTATGACGAGGGCGACTAGCACTTAGAGAACGGCTCAGCGGGGCGAGCGCACGAGATGCGAGGGCAAGCGCAACGCAAGCCTAACTGTAGCACACGCTGCAGGCGGGCGCTACCTTGCAGAGCAAGTGGGCCGTCAGCAACACACGGCGCGCTGTTTGCGCTCACCCGGGTGGAGTCGATGTGGGAGCCATGCGATGCCTCAAAGCCCCTAAAAAAAGGCCTCAAAGCCTTCAAAGAGGCCTTGCGCACACATTGGGCATGGTTGGGACACGGCACCAGGGAGGCACACAGCTTGGAGCTGCCTAGCAAGTGTGTCTCTTGAGCTTCACAGAGACTGGAATTGAGATCCACTGAGCTACCAGAAGAGGTTTCGGAAGGAACGCGTCACCCCAGCGCTGGGGGCCGAGAGTTTCGGGCTTTGTGACGGCTTGCTTTCGTGTTTTCAAGCGCTGGGCTCAGGCCTCGAGAGCTTTACGAGCAAAACGAAGTTGCGGCGAGCCTCCGAGCAGCGAGACGAACTCTGCAAGCGGCACCCGCCTCCCAAACGTCCGGGAGCCCCCAGATGGCGCGCACGTTTCGGCCTCGGCCCCCTGCTGGCCTGGGGCTTAAATAGGTTTTAGACGTTTTAAGACGTTTTAGGAGGTTTTAGGACTTTGTCAACTTGCCATCTCTTCAGGCTTGAAAGTCCCGGTGGGTTTCGTGAATGTTGGGCTTTGGTAGGGATTGAGGCTTTGGGCTCCGTAGGGTTCAAGTTCCACGTGAGCCAGGGTCTTCCCACCTCGGGCCCTTAAGCAGATCGCCAGAGTCTGGCAGGGAGCGGCGCACAGTGCCGGATGCATCCAGGCCCAGACGCGCAGAATTGCGCTAGGCACGCGGCATCCCATGAACGGGTCAGTGCCCATGTGGAGGTTTTCGAAAATGTGGGTGCAGTTTTTGGGGATTCCTATAAGGGTGATATTCTTACCCCTATCTTGGGGGAACTACTCATGTTGCAACTCACCCGCAACAGCCCCCAAGAGGCCGCCCAAACTCTTCTTTTCGTTCAAGGCAGCCTCTATGAGTTTCACGGGCAGACCCTATAGAAGCCCTTCTTAACAGCCCATAACTCCCCTGAACCCTACAACCCTTCACGCACGCAGTGGAGGCCCAACCCCATCCCAATGCTCATCTTTCATGTTCCCAGCCCCCACAGGAAGCCAATCATCATCCAGCTAGGGTTCAGCAGTTTTGTGGCCCTGTGGCAGATGCCAGATACGAGCTGCCTTGGGTAGTAGGATGCCGGGGAAGAGCTGCCGTGCGTTAAGAGGCTTTCCCATACTGAGCCCCATCCACCGCCCAATCCCAGGGCGGGGGGGGAAGCCGCAAGCCGGAAGCCATGCGGAACAAGCGGGCCATCAGCGGCACACCGGGTAGGCCTGCAGAAAGCGCAGCGCGCCATTGAAGCAGCTGGGCTGCGCATTAAGCCCTTTGACATTTGAGGCATCTGGGCTGCGCATTAAGCCCTTTGACGTTATCGTTGAGTAGGCCCCCTTTGTCAAGAAGCACGACACAGCACGATGCCGGCAAGTGCACCTGCGCTCCTGGCAGTGCGCAGCAGACGCGCTCACCTTGCAAAGAAGAACGCCACCTTGCAGGAACATCCCTGCAGTTCACGGATGCAGCTTCAATGCAGGAGAACGTGTTGGAGATAGCGCGCGAAAAAGAACCAAACATATACCTGCACTGACAGGCTCTTCTCTGGAGTCAGCCTACAGCCGAAGACAGCCAGTCACAGATGTCAGTGCCTCTTGCGCAAACCGCGACCAAACCGACCATGACAGGGGAAACAAGGGCATCATGGCGAGCCCTTATCACGCCGACCCACCTGATCTCTTGACATTTCTGATTCTCAAAGGCACAAGGTTGCGTGCAAAGGCTGCTCTACCTCCCCTTCACCTCTCACTCCCTGTGATCAATGCAGCTCCAACGAGACGCAAGCTTCATTGCCTTTGGTTGAGTAGGCGCAGCACCAGAGCTCGGACCTACAGCTAGAACAGCTAGGCATCCGCATCCCACACAACAGCCAGGATCCCCAGCAACCGTGCAAGCTGCAGCTCAAGAGGCAGAAGAGCCAGGGGGAGAGCTCCTCTGGCTCCTCCTTCTGCCGGGGGGTCCGTGATAGCGTGAGCCAGCGATCTGGGGCTCGCGAGGATTTGGCAAGGCAGCACGTCGAGCCTCACGACGAGCCTCCGTCTTGAGGGGAGCTTCACCGAGCTTCACCGAGGGACCAGTGCACGCGTGCCAGTGCCAGGGACATCACACAGCCACACATGCAAGACTGCACAAGTAGGCTGCACTCCCCACAAAAACCTTGGCCCCATGGACCCTCGGGAGATCCCAAAAAGAGCTCGGGCCCAACCTGAAAGAACGGAAAGGGTGGGCCCGGCCGGACACAGTTCGGCTGTCGCTTCCTGGAAGAGAAAAACGCGAGAACCTCAAGGGCCCATTGTTACAGTTCAAGGGTGGCTTCTTGCAGCACCTTCTGACATTTCCGCCCGGCCACTTCCTGGGTTTTTAGAAGCCCCCAGCGGACCTTCGGAAGGAGACGCAAAGGTGGCCATCCTCACCGGTCACCGCGGAATGGCTCATCCCTTCACCTCGATGTTCCCTGTGGTTCGGTTGCACGTTGCAGGCTGGCTTCTAAGGAGCCTTGTGGCCTTCGAGGCTGGAGGTGCGGTGCTTTAAACTTCTCGTAGGACATGGCAGCTGTGGCGCTCAGGCACATGTGAAAACTTTTAAGTCTTACAAGGGCACTTCAGAAGGCTGCCAGGCTGCGGCTCAAGCGCAAGAACGGCAGCCTGGAGCCCTGAAGTCCCGAAGGCTTACTGACCATCCGGTTTTACGGCCAAAGTTGAACCTTCAGAGGGTGCTTACGACATGGAAAGGTCTTCGGAGCTCTCGCACGCGCGCCCTTGAGCCCCCCGGCGGCGCAATGTCAAGGCAGCCTCAGGTGCTTCCCGGAGCCCCCCCGGGGGAGCTGAGCCGATAGCATGCCTAAAGCGCCCAGAGCTGGAGAGCCCGGCACCTAGAGCCTCGAAAGCCGCGCGGCAAGTGCGAAGACCTCCGTCACCACGGCAAGGCCAAGGCGAACCCTGGAAGCCTCGGAAGGATGAGACAAGCTCGAAACTTGGAGAAGCTCAAAAGGAGGTTCCTGGGACCTTTGGAGGTACTTGGGAGGTACCTAGGCGGTGCCGCTCACCCCTAGGCTCGGCCCGGCTCATGTCGCCATCTTTCAAGGACTGAGCTGCGAAGCCATGCGAAGCTGTGTGTCCGCGCGGGCGTGTTCCTATGTCTGCTGCACCAGCCTGCAAGACCCCTCGCGGCCTCTCCGGAAGAAAAGCAGCAAAACAAACCAGTCTTCGCACAGGAGCACGAGTAGCCCGTCGCAATCGGTTCAGCCTGCTGAGACAGCGCGTCCAGCACCTGCAACGCCTGCATCTCCACGCTTGCCAAGCATGTGAGTGCCTTGCCTGGCATTGCGGCTTGCTGCGGTGGCAGCCCCAACTTCCTTTGCAGCAAAGCCCACGTCCAGGCCACCCAAGGCACCACAGGGAGGTCAGGGAGGCTAGGCATGGCGCGGATGAAACTCAATAATCTGCCGGCGGCTAGATTCTATGGCTATATATGGCTTTTTCAACGCGGCTAGAATGTTTTTCAACGCGGCTAGAATGACCTGACTGCTCTTCACATTCTACAGAAATGACTGCAAAGCCTGCGTGCCAAAACATTCTGGTATTCGGGATTCGGGCCTTGTCAAAGTCAGCGAAGGATGTTCTGAAGAACTGCCAGCACACAAGGTCTTGCCATGTCTTGCCCAAAGCCTGATGATCGTCCTCTTCGAACACGAAGCTTTGAGAAATTCTGACAACACCGCAACGAGGACAACAACAACCGCCCAAAACGCCGCCGCAGAATCCGCGCGCCACCACCAAAGCACCAACCACCACCGCCAACGACGCCGCCACCTCGCCGCTGCACCCTCAGGGCTGCCGCAATCTCACCCATGCACATCCATGCACCCTAAAGCGGGCCTTACCCCGCTCGCCATCACAACCATGACCACCACAATGAAGATCACAAGCACCAGCCAGCTCTAGCATGATCAACTTGACACCAACGGAAACATCAGAAGTAAACGTGAATTACATAGACCTGAAACAACCCTTCTAAGAAGGAAACAACTGTCACCACCACCGGTATCAGAACAACTGCAACCACGAGCAAGGCTCCAGCAACTTTTCCGGGCCGCAGGCAGAATGCAGAACCATTTGATATAGGCCTGAGACAACCCTTCTTCTAGAGAATACAACTGTCACCACCGCCGATATCAGCACAACTGCAACAAGGAACAAGGCATCAGAGGCATCTCAGTCCTAGCAATCCTTTTTCCGGACGGCGTGCAGAGTGCGGGTTCAGCAGCCTCGCCCGCACCGCTGAACAAGCACAACGTGAGCACCGATAACTCTTTTGCCGCGCTGAGTAGCGCAAAGTGCAGGGGCGTCGCTCGCCAGCACTCTTCACTTCATTCAAGCCACGAGCAGTCGTCAGCTCTCAATCTCTGCATACATCTCTTCTGTTCCTGTCAGCAAAGTCCTGCCAGATACGCGGCAACAAAATCACAAGAGCGCGGCACGCATGGGCTCGGACCTCAAGGGCGAGATCAAAGCTTGGAGGCACGCGAGGCAGCAGGTGCAGAAGCAAAGGCTGTGTCGTGATCTGGGAGAAGTGGCCGTGGGGAGGTCCGGGAGGTGTCATCTAACGCCTCTGTGACGAGGCGGCCTGCCGGATCACATGGCTCCCCATGCATCGGCCCAGGATCTCATTGGACTGCAAGAACTCAACGCGGTCCGTCTAAAGTGTGCAGAGTGCCCCCCCCCCCCCCCGCTTCGCACTTTCAACGTAGTGAGACGTGCGCAGTGAGCGGAGCCTGTCCCCAGAGGCGCCGTCATGTGCACTCGCGGAGTACAGCGGAGGAACAGCACGAGGGGCTCGAAGCTGGTGCGAGGCAGCCGTGGCCCGGCTCAGCGCAGGCTGCTGTGCAGGCTGCTGTTGGCCATACCACGGGCAAGTCCCCAGACCCCTCGCTAACGGTAACGGAGACGACGAGGCGGATCTTCATTGGAGCCACCACGACAAAGGTGGCTATAGGGCCGTTGCAGGGCCACCTTCGTCATGCCAGCGCAGTTGCGCACTCCCGTGATGCCTCTGGCATTGCGTGGCGTTCTGGCCAACCCACGCCGGCATTTGCGTTTTGAGCCGCGGAATCTCAACAGCAGAAAGGACCCGCAGCATGGCCCTGATCATCGTGCCATGACCGAAGTGGACTCTCGGGTCAGGGGAGATGGGGCGCCTGCTGTTCAAGGCCTAGAGCCCAGAGTCTTGCTGCAGCCTTGCTCTCAGCGTAGTGGGCCTGGCACAGGCGGGCACCGGTGCAGAAGACTCACGTGAGCCCTGAAGCATGACGTAAAAAGGGTGCCCTTAGATTGTTTTGTGGGATTTGGGCAGGAATCTAACCTCCCAAACATGGGAAACGGGGACTGCTACTGGGCATCCTCGTCTGCCACCTCCTCACTTTGCTTACGCTGCAGAGTCAGGTGGAATGCATGATGCTCATGATTTTCCCTCGTCCCCTGCTCCCATGGGCGGGAGCTTGGCAAGCTGTTGACGCTCCAAGGCCAGAGTAGGCCAAGGGGCCTGAGTACGAAGGGGCTTCGAATGTTGCTTGGCTTGCAATCTAGGTGCTGCCGCGTTTTTGCTGGCTTTACCATGACAAATGCCAACAGCCGGCATCGCGGAGATGCAGCGGGCGGTGGCAGGCAGCGAAGGCGGCAGATGATAACACCTGGCTTGGAGCTGCTGAGAATGTCGTTCATTGACCTCAAAGTTGCCTCGAGATGACGACGAAAGATGAACCTTCAACAAGGGTAACTTTGTTTCGATTAGTACACCGCCAAGAAAAATGGCCGACAGGTGCCACCAACGACTTGTCCGGCCGTTCGTCTCGTGCCAAGCGGCTTTCCGAAGTCATGCCCCGAACTTCGGGAGCCTGAAAGACCTCCGACAGCTGGCGATGGGGAGAAGCTCAGATCACCTTGGCCGTAGGCTCTGCGCCATGGCAGGGGCACTGTCGAACCAGGGCGACGTCGGCGCTGTCATCCTCAACTGCCTTCTCGCGCCCCGTGCCTGAGCTTGAAAGGGCAGCAAGCCCGGCAAACATGCTGAGCTGCTTCAGATGCCTCATGCTCGACACTCCGAGGTAGCTTCGCTGTAGTGCCACCTTGGTGTTGTACATTGGCCTGCATCTTCTAGGGCCCTTGTGGCGTGTATTCAGGGTTTCGGACATGAGCGACCACTAGCGCAGCTCGAGCAAACTCATGGGAGCTTCAGGTCCTGCAAGCCTCCCTTCACGCGCAACGCCGCACTGCTATGGCTGAGATGGGACCTCCCCCCGAGTTTAAACAGGATGCGAGTGCGTAAGCCTATGTAAGCCTGCTGCTTCGGGTCATGTGGGCGATGTCACGATATGGGCCACGGGGCCATGTGGCTTAAGGCCGGCGTCGAAAACGCTGCACACGGGGCTTTCAGCAGCAAGAGGGATATCCCGAATGGGATTCGGGTTGTGGTGTGGAACTCCCTCCTCTCTCTGGAAGCGCCACAGTCGCCAAACCCAGCAGCGCCGCCAGAGGCACATGGACTTCGCAGGGAAAGAAACTAGGGGCCCTTTGCCCGAGACAGCTTGCCTCGCAGAGATGAAGCTGGCGGTGGCAGGGGGTAGATGAATGGAGGTCGGCGAAGGTGGCAAATGATAACACCTGGGGCTGCTGAGAACGTCGTTCATTGACCTTGAAGTTGTCTGGAGAAGACATGAGAATACAACGAAAGATGAACTTGCAACACGGGCAGCTTCGTCTCGACTAGCCTGCCCTGCGTCCGCCCTCTTTATGACTGACTAGTCTTCAGCAAACGCAGAAGACATCAGCGCCCACTTCTGCCACACACCTGTACATCGCGGCAGGGGCTTGTTGTCCATCAAGCCGTCACCTTCCGCATTGCCTGAGTGACGCTTTTGGCAACTGGCCGTCGGGCCACGCTACCCACGTAAGGCTTAAGGAGTGCGCGCTCATCACTGCTCCTGCACAACTGACTTGTTTCTCAGATCGGCATGGATGAGTATTCGCTGTCGACTGTGCAGAGCGTTTGGTCGCCCCTTACATACTTCAAGACACCGACTCTAGTGCTTCACGATGACCGAGAAGTCTTCTCTACGACTAAATACAAATTCAACATTGCCAAATCAGAGAACTGAGCAGTCAAAATCCCAAGGATCATCAAGAGGTGTTTGTCACAATGGCCCGCAGCACGGCTTTGTTACCCCTTGGTCGCGCAATGGCCGCTTGGGGCGGTCGCATTACAAGTTTTCTCCAAGAGGCTGAACATGAGCCGGGCTAACTTAGCCCCAAAGCAGCAGAAACCCCTCAGGATATGTACGGGTTTTTGGGGGAGGCGCCCATGTCACCCCGAGCGAGAATCTCTGCAACGACACGGGCCCATTTCAGACCTCTTCAGGAGGACGTCCTCGGCTTTTCCAAGTGTAGCACCGCGCACAATCATCCCCTGGGCTGAGGCAAGTCCAACGGCGTAGCGGGAGCTCCTACCTCGATGCGTTGACAGGCCAACAAAGACCAAATACGACTTAGGCGAACTTAGGCGGCCTGACATGCGTTGGGCCCGACATGTCGAAAATGGGGATCCAGCACAAGAAGAGCACACGGAGCATCGCTGAAAGATTGGCTGAGTATCTCAGAAACAGCTCAGTGCTGAAGCCCGATGCTCAGTGCTGTGTTTGTGATGATTCGAAGGGACAGTTATGTTTCCGACTGCCACTCGCAGAAGCTCCACATGGTGGTCTAAAGGTCGCCTGAATCTGACCGCTAGTGCTCGTACATTGGGGCCCCTCCTCATGGGCAACAAGACAAACAGTTGTAGATGCTGATCACAGGAAAAAAGTATGAAATGAAATGCAATGAAGACCCAGCAGCAAACTCTAGCCTGGACTTGCTTCAAGCTGCCGAGAAACACAAGATTCTGGGCAGGCTACGGCACCTGCACTTTCGTTGCTGAAGAGCGCCTCCACGGTGCCCCCCCTGTACCAGGACCCTACAAGCTCAAGCCTAGACATGTGTCCTGCCTTTCAAAACTACCGGGACGGGCGATTTTACCCTATAAACCCCCCAAAAAAGGGCACTCTGTAGGGTTGTTTGTGGCCCGTCCTGGTAGGGGTCTTTCTCATGGCAGAAGAGAGGAAATTTGTCAATCGAGCACTAGCGCGAGGCTAGCACGACAACAATTCCACCTTCGTCACAGCTACGCCGCCTTGCGTACTTTGCTGCAGCACTGTTTGGCTTTCTACCCAGTTGCACGAGGCTGCCACCACTCCAGCACCATGATGTTTCATGTGCATAAACCATGGCGCCTTTT
This sequence comes from Symbiodinium natans, assembly GCA_905221605.1. Lineage (NCBI taxonomy): Eukaryota > Dinophyceae > Suessiales > Symbiodiniaceae > Symbiodinium > Symbiodinium natans. Next base: position 320,915 of record CAJNDS010002591.1, on the reverse strand, counting down.
CGCGACAACAAAACGCGCCCGGAACATAGTGGCCAGGGCAATGGTGAGTCTTAAACCACCTTTTCTGACCTGGCGGGATATCAGGTTCGCTGAGTTATCAAGTGATTTTGGCAAGGATCGGTTCGACCTTTGCCCCCCCCCCCCCAGCGGCTAGCGATATCTGATCAAACGCGATACGACTCAGATGTACCCCAGATGCCTCACAGTAACGTTCGTCCCTGCTCCTCAGCTCAAGTGAGCTAGATGAAGAAGGTTGAGCTCGTCTTATTGGCAGGTGCTGCACACCCAAAGGAGAGGACAGGCAGGAGAGAGACTCTCATTTGCTGGGGTCCCCGTGACCCCTCCAACGACCGACACCGGTGGCCGCGGTTGCTATTGCACTGTACATCTTGTGTTGAGGGGTCAACCGACGGAAAAGATCGCCTTCGGTGCTGACCCCCCCACCCAAGCCGGACTTCCACAGCCAAAGGCCCAACAACAAACTTCTTAAGGAAGTCCAGACAAATTCAATGCGCAAGAAAGTGAAAAACTGTGCACTCAGGGACCCAGTAGAGGGTGGCCTCTGTGATTTGCGGCCTGCGTCCCACTCAGGACTCCACAGGATTTTGGCAACGTTTCTGTGCCATCCGCCCGGGGCTATGAGCCTCATTGTCATGAGCCTGGCACCCAGTGGCACCCGGATCGTGGGGGACTGCGTCGCCCGTCCGCGAACGCATCTTGGGCCCAGCTGCCGCAGAGCGAGTGCAAAGACGTCGGTCACCTGGCCATGCCAAGTCCAAGTTTACGCGAAAGCTGAAACTCGGAGCAGATGCTCAAGGGGGTTCCTGGCTCAGAGGCCCTTCGAAACCTCCTGACGAAACCTCCGAGGTGCTGGGCTCTCGCGGCCGCCCCACGATTGGCAATTGCGGCGCGCCGACTTAAAACCTGTATGGCAGGAGTGAGGGGCGGAGGAAGGGGGGCAGTGTGGGACTCACAAGGAAAAAACGAGTGCAACAAAGGAGCAAAATCCGACAAAGAGAGAACTAAAGGCCCATCACGAGCCCGAAGGCATCGCGACTGTAGGGCTCGGCACCCAAAGCTTGCACGGCTTAAAAATAGCGGGGGGGTTGGGGGGGGCGCAGCCCCCCCCATTTGCAAACAGAATGCCCGCATGATGGGTTTAAAAAAGACTCATATGCTTTGAAGCAAGCTTGCACGGCTTCAAAAAGCGGGGGAGTTGGGGCGGGCGCACCCCCCATTTGCAAACAGAATGCCCGCATGATGGGTTTAAATGCACGGCTTAAAACAGCGGGGGGTTGGGGGGGGGGGCAGCCCCCCCCCCATTTGCAAACAGAATGCCCGCATGATGGGCTTCAAAAACTCATATGCTTTGAAGCAAGCTTGCACGGCTCAAAAAAAGCGGGGGGGTTGGGGGGGGCGCAGCCCCCATTTGCAAACATAATGCCCACATGATGGGTTTAAAACAGACTTATATGCTTTGAAGCAAGCTTGCACGGCTTAAAAAAGCGGGGGGGTTGGGGGGGGCGCAGCCCCCATTTGCAAACATAATGCCCACATGATGGGTTTAAAACAGACTTATATGCTTTGAAGCAAGCTTGCACGGCTTAAAAAAGCGGGGGGGTTGGGGGGGGCGCAGCCCCCATTTGCAAACATAATGCCCACATGATGGGTTTAAAACAGACTTATATGCTTTGAAGCAAGCTTGCACGGCTTAAAAAAGCGGGGGGGTTGGGGGGGGGGGCGCAGCCCCCCCATTTGCAAACAGAATGCCCGCATGATGGGTTTAAATGCGCGGCTTAAAAAAGCGGGGGGCTTGGGGGGGGGCGCAGCCCCCCCCCACTTGCAAACAGAATGCCCGCATGATGGGTTTAAAAAAGACTCATATGCTTTGAAGCAAGCTTGCACGGCTTAAACAAGCGGGGGGGTTGGGGGGGGCCCACCCCCCCCCATTTGCAAACAGAATGCCCGCATGATGGGTTTAAAAAAGACTCATATGCTTTGAAGCAAGCTTGCACGGCTTAAAAAAGTGGGGGGGTTGGGGGGGCGCAGCCCCCCCCCCATTCGCAAACAGAATGCCCGCATGATGGGTTTTAAAAAGACTCATATGCTTTGAAGCTAGCTTGCACGGCGAAAAAAAAAGCGGGGGGTTGGGGGGGCGCAGCCCCCCCCATTTGCAAACCAAGCCCGCATGATGGGTTTTAAAAACAGACTCATATGCTTTGAAGCAAGCTTGCACGGCTTAAAAAAAGCGGGGGGGTTGGGGGGGGCGCAGCCCCCCCCATTTGCAAACAGAATGCCCGCATGATGGGTTTACAAAAGACTCATATGCTTTGAAGCAAGTTTGCACGGCGGGGGGGTTGGGGGACGCGCAGCCGGCCACGTGGCCTGACTGACCCAAGCGGAGGCCGGCATGGGGGGGAGGACACGTGTGAGGAGAGGTGATGGGAGGCCGTCGTTACTGGCGAGCCCCTAAGTCCTCCAAGCACGCATACGTTCTGGTCCAAACCCTAAACCCCACATACTTTCTGGATCAGATCTGGACATGGCCCCCCGCCTAGCAGGACGATCGTGACGAGGAAACAGGCCGCAGCATCCTTCATCCCATCCAAAACCCTCACACCTTACCCTACCAGGCGGCCCTCCTATACAAAGAAACCCCGAGACGCAAGCCAACATAAATACCCTAAAAATTGAGCTGCAAACCCTAATCCCCGCCTAAGCTGCAACCTTGAATGTTTTCCTAAGGTCTGCAGTTGACATGTTCATCACTCTCAGCCCTACATCCTTGGCCCAAAACCCGAAATCCGAAACCGCAATGCTCGCGCAGCATTCGGAACAAACAATGGCGGAGTGCCTCAGAGCGGCCGCCAGTGCCAAAAAGAAAGGGTTTGTTTAAAGGGCTGAGGGTTCCGGTCGTACATAGAAAGGACATAACATCACAAAATCCTCTCGTCTGAGGTTTGGGGTTTGGAAGAGCCCAAGGGCACAGGGCCGAAATCCGTACTGCGCCTCAAACACTAGACCCAAACCCAAAACCGTACTATGTGAGCGACTGCCAAAGCCGGCTGGTGGTGCTGATGGACGCAACATGAGGGGTGTCGGTTTCAAGGCTTCCCAGCCTTTTACAGGGTTTTGGCATCAATCATCCACGCTTGATGTCTGCAGGTGTCGCTTGGGAACACTGAAGACTATAACACACCCAACGGCTCAATAACTTAGGGGTGTCGCTGTTCAAGTGTTCCCACCGCTTTCCAGGGTTTTGGGCATTCACGTCCACCCGTACTTACTTGCCAGACGAGGTCCGCGTAGGGCTTACATAGTTGTTATGTTCGCCTTTGAGCTGTAGATATCTAAAGAAGGGCGCCAACATTGAAGGTTCAGGGTTTAGGCCTGACGGTTTCGGGTTAGTGCTTTTCGTGCCTGCTTGGATGCGCGAGCTGCCGTCCCAAAGCGAGACGAGGTGGTGCAGCGATGGCCGCAGGCGGCGACGTGACGAATAGGTGCCTATAGCTGCTCTTAAGAGTTAGGGTTTAGGTTTCAGGTTGAAGGGGCTCGGAGGAAGCTTAGGCCAATTGAAGCGCCTCTGAGGTGTCTGTGAGGTCTGGGAGGGCCGAGAGGCCTCTAAAATCTCTGTGAGGGTTTACCGTTCGTTGAAGGGCCTCTAAGCTGTCTGTGAGGGTTTGGGCGGGCCTCGAAGGAAGTATAAGGCCGTTGAAGGGCCTCTAAGCTAGCTGTGAGGCTGCGGAGGAAGTGTAAGCCCGTTTAAGGGCCTCTAAGGTGTCTGTGAGCGGCCTCGGACAAATTTTTGCGGTGTTGAAGGGTCTCTATAAGGTGTTTGTGAGGATCTGGGAGAATCTGGAGGAAGCTTAAGGCCGTGGGCCTGAAAGGAAATTTTCGGCCTCTATAAGGTCTCTGTGAGGGTTCGGGAGGGCCGCGGAGGAAGTTGGTCTCTGCGGGTTTGGGAAGGCCGCGGAAGAAGTTTCCGTTTCTTGAAGGGCCTCTAAGGTGGTTGTGAGGGTCTGGGAGGGCCTCGAAGGAAGTTTAAGGCCGTGAGGCCGCGGAGGAAGTGTAAGCTGGATGAAGGGCGTGTAAGGTGTCCTCGGAGGCGTTGAAGGGCCTCTTTAAGGTTTGGGAGGGTCTGGAAGAATATGGAGGAAGCTTAAGGTCGTTGAAGCCTGTATAAGGTCTCCGTCAGGGTTTGGGAGGACCTGTATAAGATCTCTGTGAGGGTTTGGGAGGGCCGCGGAGGAAGTGTCCGTTCGTTGAAGGGCCTCTAAAACGAAGTTTAAGGCCGTTGAAGGGCCTTGAAGCAAGCTGTGAGGCTTTGGGAGGGCCGCGGAGGACGTGTAAGCCCGTTGAAGCGCCTCTATGGCGTTTGTCAGGGGTCTCGGACAAGTTTAAGGCGTTGAAGGGCCTCTAAGGTGTTAAGAGGATCTGGAGGAAGCTTAGGGCCGTTGAAGTGAGGGTTTGGGGGCCGCGGAGGAAGTGTCCGTTCGTTGCAGGGCCTCGAAAAAGAAGTTTAAGGCCGTTGAAGGGCCTCTAAGCTCGCTGTGAGGCTTTGGGAGGGCAGCGGAGGAAGTGTAATCCCGTTGAAGCGCCTCCGGACAAGTTTTTTTACGGCGTTGAAGGACCTCTAAGGTGTTTGTGGGACAAATTTTTAAGGCGTTCAAGGGCGTCTAAGGTGTTTGTGAGGGTCTGCAAAATGTGGAAAAAGCGACAAGGCCGTGGGCCTCAAAGGAAGCTTTCGGCCGTTGAAGTGCCTCTAAGGTCTTTGTGAGGGTTTGGGAGGGCCGCTGAAGGGCCTCTCTGAGGTGTTTGTCAGGGTCTGGACTGCCTCGAAGGAAGTTTCGGGCCGTTGCAGGGCCTCTAAGGTCTCTGTGAGGGTTTGGGAGGGCCGCGGAGGACGTGTAAGCCCGTTGAAGCGCCTCTAAGGTGACCTCGGTGTTTGTGAGGGGGCCTCGAACAAGTTTTTGAGGCGTTGAAGGGCCTCTAAGGTGTTTGTGAGGGTTTGGGGGCCGTGGAGGAAGTGTCCGTTCGTTGAAGGGCCTCGAAAAGGAAGTTTAAGGCCGTTGAAGGGCCTCTAAGCTCGCTGTGAGGCTTTGGGAGGGCAGCGGAGGAAGTGTAATCCCGTTGAAGCGCCTCTAAAGTGTCTGTGAGGGGGCCTCGGACAAGTTTTTTACGTCGTTGAAGGACCTCTAAGGTGTTTGTGGGACAAGCTTTTAAGGCGTTCAAGGGCCTCTAAGGTGTTTGTGAGGGATTGCAAAATGTGGAAAAAGCGACAAGGCCGTGGGCCTCAAAGGAAGCTTTCGGCCGTTGAAGTGCCTCTAAGGTCTCTGTGAGGGTTTGGGAGGGCCGCTGAAGGGCCTCTCTGAGGTGTTTGTCAGGGTCTGGACTGCCTCGAAGGAAGTTTCGGGCCGTTGCAGGGCCTCTAAGGTCTCTGTGAGGGTTTGGGAGGGCCGCGGAGGACGTGTAAGCCCGTTGAAGCGCCTCTAAGGTGACCTCGGTGTTTGTGAGGGGGCCTCGAACAAGTTTTTGAGGCGTTGAAGGGCCTCTAAGGTGTTTGTGAGGGTTTGGGGGCCGTGGAGGAAGTGTCCGTTCGTTGAAGGGCCTCGAAAAGGAAGTTTAAGGCCGTTGAAGGGCCTCTAAGCTCGCTGTGAGGCTTTGGGAGGGCAGCGGAGGAAGTGTAATCCCGTTGAAGCGCCTCTAAAGTGTCTGTGAGGGGGCCTCGGACAAGTTTTTTACGTCGTTGAAGGACCTCTAAGGTGTTTGTGGGACAAGCTTTTAAGGCGTTCAAGGGCCTCTAAGGTGTTTGTGAGGGATTGCAAAATGTGGAAAAAGCGACAAGGTAATCCCGTGGGCCTCCGGACAAGTTTTTTAAAGGAAGGTGTTTGTGGGACAAATTTTTTTCGGCCTCTAAGGTGTTTGTGAGGGTCTGCAAAATTGAAGTGCCTCTAAGGTCTAAGGTGTCTGTGAGGGTTTGGGAGGTCGGGCCGTTGCAGGGCCTCTAAGGTCTCTGTGAGGGTTTGGGAGGGCCGCGGAGGAAGTTTAAGCCCGTTGAAGGGCCTCTACGGTGTCTGTGAAGGTCTGCCAAGAGCCTCGGAAGAAGTTTACGTTGTTAAAGGGTTCACAATCCAGACTTTGTCCTTGTGATGCTCACCAGGCAGGAAAGTGCCCCGAATGTTTTTTGAGCCGAACGCCATGGGGGCCTACTTAAGGAACATAGGGCACCGGGATTCGGTGGAATTTTGAATCTGCCCACTTTGACGCTTAAAACAAAGCAAACAAGGCCCGACTCGACGGGACATATAAACAACGCAAAACGCAAGTTTTCAAAACTTCCTCCTCCGCCGGTCTTTGGGTCGGTCGCCCGTTTCTCCCACCCTCCGCCGGTCTTTGGGTCGGTCGCCCTGTTCTGCCAGGAATCCGCGTTGGTTCACGGGGTGCCGGTTGCCCCGGGGAGTTCTTGGGTCTCCCTCCTGTGGGCCTTTAAGCAATGACATGGGGACAGATTCAAGATTCATCTTCTAGGTTTTTCTAGTTGGGGGGGGGGGGGCCTGCGCTGCCCTGCTTGGGTCCCTTCTTGGGTCCCCGCAGGGCCCACCCCCCCCAAAACAAAAAACTGATACGGAGTTACAGGAAAACTTAACAAATTTTTATTTTTCTTTCCTCGCACACTTGCCCGCAGCCGACACGAGGGTCAGGATTCCTATCAGAGTGCCCAGCCTAGGTATGCACAGTAGGACACGCTGAGCCTGTACAGTCTGTACACGAACGAGGTGGCAGAGGTAGTCAAAGTCCGGATGGGATCGAGCTCGAAAAGTCGAGAGGTGGAGGCGCTTCAACCGGGATAGGTCGCGCGCAAGGCTGCAGGAGCAAGATGGCGCTGTGATGTGATCATGCGGTTGCGTCTTTGACAGGTCAGGATTCCCAGCAGAGTGCCCAGCCTAGGTATGCACATGTATGCACAGTAGGACACGCTGAGGGCTGTACAGTCTGTACACAAACGAGGTGGCAGAGGCGGTCAGAATTTGGATGAGGTCGAGCTGGAAAACTTGAGGGGTGGAGGCGCTTCGAGCGGAATAGGTCACGAAGGCTGCAGGAAGATGGCGCTGTGATGTGGACTGGCACGACTTGTCCACGAGGCTGGATGAATGAAGGCAAGTCATGAATGACCGGCACGCTACACCCCCCCCCCCCCCCCCCCCCACCATGCATCATCCCCCCCCCCCCAAAGAAGGCTGCGTGATTTTTGGGATGCTGCGGGATGTTGTCTTGCATCCCGAAACCCTAGCCCTAGACCCTGAACCCAAAAAAATGAGGGCTCAGGGTTGCGTGTTTAGCACCCTCGGAATCCCTGGGTTGCTCCTTTCCCCTAATCCCTAAACTCTAAACCCTAAACCCTAAACCTTAAACCTTAAACCTTAAACCTTAAACCCTAAACCCTAAACCCTAAACCCTCAACCCCATCCCCCATGAGACCCTGGACGATGTGCTGTACGTCAGGATGCGTGAGCCGATGCCCGACGCTGCACACCATGTACCTCAAGTCCTTGGTAGCCCAGTAGCCAGATCAGAATAAATTATAGGTAGTGTTAGGGTTCAGGGTTCAGTGTTCAGGGTTTAGGGTTTAGGGTTGAGCGTTCAGGGTTGCTTGAAAGGGGAACCTTGAACCAACAAAAGGGAAAAGGGAACTGCTGGGCTACCCGGAGTCGTGCGTGTAAAGGGCAATCTTGAACCAACAAAACGGAAAAAAGGGTACCGCTGGGCTGCCCAGAGTCGTGCGTGTACATCTTCCGGCTCACCCGTACCTGAATGGCCATCTCTGGCTGAGCTTCGCAGCTTTCGTTTTCAGTCTTAGGGTTTTGGCCTTTCGGGATCAAGAGTTTTCTGCAGCATAGAAGCGGGTATGATGTTGGTGTGCTTTGCTAGGGGCAGAGATATCTACAGCCCACAACAAGCGCTCGAAAGCAGCATGCGACCATGACAACGATAGAGACAAGCGGGAAGGTGTTGGCTGTTCCCTAAACCCTCACTACCCCAAAGCCTTCACCCTGGAGTTCCGAAACAAGTGGCCGCGCGACGGAAGATGCCATGAAGTCATCTAGGGCGCTCTGTTCCTGAGCTTCGCGGATGCGCGAGTACGCGAGTACGCGCGTGCCCTTCAGAACAACCCCTGCAGGAACACGCTGTAGAGGCGAAGGTTCAGGTTCAGGAATAATTATGGGTTACGGGTTCAGGCCGAGCGTTCTTTTTTAGGGGGGGGCCTAAGGTGTACATACCCCCGTAAACAATGTGACCTTCGCGAGCCGCGTGCCTTCGCCGTCCTTCTGCTGCTTCGATGCGGCTGGCAAGTACGTCGCCTGTCAAAGGAGAGGTAGGACGGTATACAGTGACATCTCAGCTAGCTGACGCGTGGGGCAGTCCGCCACTTCAAGTCATGAAGTACATGGCTGGGCCTCCCTAACCCTCTGCAAAAAAAACCCTACGTATAATCCTCTTGAACGTAATTGCGAGAAATGTAATATACCAAATATATCCCCAGGTACCATCTAGTTAGGAGGTCCTGCATTCCACCACGGCACTCATACCTGCCTCGTTGCGCCCAAGATGTTGCGCCCGATTTAGGTGTCATCGGGTTTGGAAGCTTTAGGGTTTGGAGTTCATTCCATAGGGTTGCGGCTTGGGCTCTTTAGGAGAAACCGGCCTGGAAACACGTAGAAGCTCTGCAACCATGGCACTGATCGGCGTGAGTCACAGTCTGGTTTGAGCCGGCGGCTTCCACTTGCAGGGCGTCGTAGGGCTTGAGAGTCCAAGACGGAAGACAGGCCGACTAACTCACTGCCCGCCCCCAGACAGGAAAGACAGACCGACTGACTGACTGACTGCCCGCCCGCCTCCAGACAGGAAGACCAGCCGGCTAACTGACTGACTGACTGCCCGCCTGGCGCCAGACAGGAAAACAGACAGGCCGACTGACTGACTGACCCGCCGCCTGGCTTCAGACAGGGACGGACTGACTGACTGACAGGTCGCCTGGCTCCAGACAGGCAGACGCACCGACTGACTGACTGACTGCCCGTCTGGCTCGAAGCAAGAGAACGACATACCGCCTGACTGACTGACCGGCCGCCTGGCTCCAGACAAGAAGACAGACAGGCCGACTGACTGACTGACCGTTTGCCGGGTTCCAGCCGGCAGCACGTGGGCATGGTGCTGTTACAGGAGAATATCAACTAAAACAATAAAAAATACGAAAAAAAAAACAAAAAAACACGAAAAAAGAACCATCAGCCCCAGGTTGCGGCCTCTGGGCCTCTGGGTTGGGGAAGGGCATTTAACCGTCCTATCACTGAAGATTCCTCAAGAGGTCCCTTCAGTCACTTCTGCTTCAATCCTGTGCCAACCTGAACAACCCAGGCGTTGAACCCCCACACTCTCCGTGCGGTGGCAGGCCCAGTGACCTCTGCAAGATGTTCCCCACCCAGGGCAGGACACAGATAAGATGAAGAACAGGCATGGCGCCGGGGAAATTGAAGAAGCTTGTTGCGATTATACAGGCATGGGTGTGCTTGCTCTACGCACGTGACCATGAAGCCTTCCTTGAAAGACACAATGCAACAACTCTTTGCTACAGCTACGACGAAAGCAAAGCCTGCTTGCAAAAGGGTGCAGAAGGTCTTAAACCCAAGTCTGGCAGAGCCCTGACAGCTGCAGTGACCACAGCTGAGTCAGCCAATGCTGAACAAAATCTTCACGCAACAGTAGCAGTAGAAGCACCTTTTTCCACTACGGGTCTTGTTGCCGGCGTTCTCGGCAAAGGTGCATTATCCCAGGAGCGAAGCCAAGCACTCTGACTATGCCGCTAGACGATGCCTAGGTACGCAGAGTAGTCACTCGGCCACTCAGCAGAACCAGCTATCAGGTCGGCAGGTCGTCGTATGCTCCCGGAAGGAATATTTCGGGCAATACCTCGCAAGGACCGCAACGGCGCCAGTATAGTTCTATTATAGTATATGGGGGATATTTTATGTTAGGGCCGGGGTGGGGAGGGGGGGGTTTAACAAGCGGGAGGGGCTTCAGCCCCTAAAGAATCTGCAAAGCCACAGTCCACATGGGCCCCTGACTCACGCGTGTGGGGCTCCCAGAGCTTGCGGTTGACGCCGTGATGGCGCCAAGGCTTCAAGGGCCCTGTCCAGTGAAGCACCTGGATTTGGGGGAGCTGCTCTAGACTTATGCTCAACCTCTCTGTCGCCCTACACTGGAAGTACGCGATAATTGGAGAGATTCCCCCCCTCCAAAAAAAGGAACATAAGGTAGAGGGAACAAGACCAGGGGGGTTCAGGGCCTTCAGGCTTTGAGCTTTGAGATCCCCATCCGCTCTAGCCCAACGGTGCCCTGCCTTTGCTTCTGCGAGCCTCAGCGACAAGGCAAGCCTTTCTCAAGGGTTATGGCTTGCGATGTAAGGGTTTTAGACAGGTTTGGGGTTAAGGGCTTACAGGCTAAGAGAGCTGAGCGTGGTCAGGGCTGAGAACGCCACACGTGCTTGGGGTAGTTCAGGCGGTGCCCGAGCCCGTCGACGTTCCATGACCAATGTAGGGACACGACCTGCTTTGGGTTCAAGAAGTTGACTGGGCCGCTGTTTAAGTCCTGGTTACGACTTTGGAGTACCCAAACACAATGTAGCAATCTGATCAGAACTGCCGCATCAACGCTTGGGACATTCTGCTTGGGTCTAGGGCTGTTAAGCAACTGGGGGTTGCCGAAGTTAGGGGTACCTTATTGGGGTCCGTAGTACAAGGGAGGCCTGCATTTGGGGTCTATATGTAAACTCCCAGCTGAGTTCAGGTTGAAGGGTCCGACATCGGTGGAGCCCCTGCCTCGTCATGAAACAGCAGCAGGAGGGGCGGCTGAGATCCATGCAGCCAGAGGCGCCGGCGCCTGGGTTGCAATACGGCACCACTCAGAGCGGTTTGTTGTTCATGGTTTAGGGTTTTGGGTTCAGGGTTTAGGGTTTAGGTTTCGGGCTTGAAGAGAGTAGTACCACGTCATCAGAGTCTGTGCTCTTTCGCAACCCACGCCGACTCACAGAAAGTATCCGGGCCCGTGACGAGTTCATCTGGATCCACTCTGCGATCAGGCGCGACGCCTGGCGCTGCCTGAGGATTCACATGATCCGGCACGGAAACGTTCAAGGCCTCCTCCAACCCGGCCTGTTCCCCGACCCCGCCTCCCCCGATGCTTTGAAAGGTACCACCAACAAATGCAACACTTGTACCACCAGCAAAACATCCTACATCTCAATCACCAACGATATCTTGAAATAGAATTTCTGGTTTGTTATTCTGCCAACGAACCGGATTTTCCGCCACGGCGGCAGCACCGTTGGCCCAAAAAACGACACAAAGACAACCAGCGAGCCGACTCCGCTCGTGCAGAACCCTACTCAAGAAGTCTAAACGAAGAGCAACCCACAAGGTCCAGGGCCCTGCCTCCAGCGTACGAGGTCAATGACCATGACGCCGGCCTGTGTTAAGGCACATCCCTGACTCCAGCCGAAGTTCTGAATCTTGCCACGTTCTGAAAGACAAGCGTGCAGGGCGGTGGTGGGGTTGGGGGGGGGGGGGGGGGGGGCCGGAGGGGCGAGAATACCGAGTCTTCCTGCGCTGTCAATGTCAGGCCTACAATGCCCTAACCCCAAATCCCTTAACCCTGAAGCCCCAAAGTGCAAGTCTCAAAACTCTAACACCAAATCTGAACTCCGACGCCGCAGCCCCTACGAAGTGCCATGGTCTATTTTGCTCAAAGGCGAGCCGCATTGAAAGAAGGCGCTTCGCTGGGCAGCCAACTGGGCACTGCCTGCATGCATGGATATCCCCCCCCTAGGGTCTGATAGAAGAGGCTGGCAGGAATAGGACAGTGAAGGGAGTTGTCGGCAAGCACGCTTCTTCACCCCCAATGATGATAATAACAATCTTCATCATCCTCATCATCATCATCATCATCATCATCATAACAATATTATGATAATAATGATAGCAATAATAATAATTTTACTTCGAACATCCCCACCCTCTCTTGGTAGAGATACTCTGGGGTTGGGCACTCCAGTAGACTCTGGGGTTGGGCACTCCAGAGGAGACACTCCGGAGACACTCTGGGTCTGGGTGGGCACTCCAGGGAGACTCTGGGGCTGGGCTCCAAGAACACTCTAGAGTTGGGCACTCCAGGGACACTTTGGGGTTGGGCACTCCAGGGATGAGCGAGGAGTAGACTGGGCGAGGAGAAGAGTTCCGGGCGAGGAGAAGAGTTGAGTTTAAAATCTAACAACCCCACACCGAGGGTGGGGATTAATACAGAAAGAATAATAATAGTAATAATCCGCCGACCCCAGCTTTGAGCGGGGGAGGCGCTAGTGAAGACTCCATGGCGTCGGCGTAACCCCGCACCTTAAGCTGATTTTAAAAGGCCCCAGTCCGTGCCCCGCCCTTCCCGCCCCTAACCCTCCCACCACCAACCACCCTTCCCAACCATTCCACTCCATCCTCCTCCCCCACCCCTTCCCCACTCGATCAGATGACTGACTTTAAAGACTGACTTTAAACCCCCCACCCCACCCCCCCGCCCCCACCCCCCCCCACCCCCCCCCACCCCCGCCCATCACTGACTTTCCAAATACTGCCTTTGAAGCCAGTACATGACCGCCCCCTCCGTTGCTCCGCCCCTCCGCTCCCCCCCCCCTTCCCCTCCCACCCCCCCACCCCCACCCCCCACCCCCCCCCCAGCCCCCCCCCCCCCCGCCACCCCACCCCCCAGCACCCCTCCCCCCCCTCGCCACCCCCCCCCCGCACCCCCCCCTCCCACCACACCCCGCCCCCCCCTAACTGACTTACAGATGACTCAAAGAGCTCCAATACATGCCCGCCCCCCTCCGCTTGCTCCCCCACTCCCGCTCCCCCAACCCCTTCCCTGCCACCCCCCCCCCCCTCCGCTTGCTTCCACTCCCCGACCCTTCCCCTCCCAACCCCCCCACCCCCCCCCCCACCCACCCCCCACCTCCACCCACCCCCCCCCCCCCCCGCCCCCGCTACCGCTCCCGCCCGCCCCCCTTCCCTCCCCCCACCCCGCCCCCCCCACCCCACCCCCTTTACTGACTTCCCGCCCCCCCACGCCACCCCCCCCCATAGACCGACTGACAAAGGCTCCAGTCCCCCTACACCCCCCTTCCTCCCACCCCCCACCCCCCCCCCACCCCCCCCACCCCACCACCCCCCCACCCCCCACCCACCCCCCCCCACCCCCTCCATGACTGTAACCAATTCACAGTTGACTTGGAAGGTGCGCGCCCCCCCCTCCCCCCCCCCACCCCCCCCCCACCCCCCCACCCCCCCACCCCCCCCCCCCACCCACCGCCCCACCCCCCCCCACCCGCCACCCCCGACCCCCCCCCCCACCCCCCCCTGGCGTCGGCGTCCCCCCCGACCCAGCCAAAGTCCCCAGTTCCGTGCCCGGCCCGTCCGCCCACCTCCCACCACCAACCACCCTTTCCCAACCATTCCACTCATCCCCTCCCTTTAACTACCCCTTCCCCCCTCTCGATCAATGACTGACTTAAAAAAAAACTGAACTTTACAAAAACCCCCCCCCCAACCACCCCCCCCCCCCCCCCATGACTGACTTTCAGCTGGCTGTGAATGCTCCAGTACCTGCCCGCCCCCTCCGCTTGCCCCCTCCCGCTGCCCCCACCCCACCCCCCCCACCCCCCCCACCCCCCCACCGCCAGCCCCCCCCCCCCCACCCCCCCACCCCGCCCACCCGCGCCCCCCCGCACCCCCCCCCCCCCCCTCTAGATGACTGACGCCATGAGCCATGGGTGCCAGGGGGTCGAGGGCATGGGGGCCATGCGATGGACATGGGAAGGGTGAGAGCGGGGAGGGCGGAGCCGGGGTTTAAAGACTGATTTAAAGGCCCCCACCCCCCCCCCCCCCCCCCCACCCCCCACCCCCCCCCCCAACCCCCCACTCCGCCACCCCCCCACCCCCCCCCACCCCCCACCCCGCCACCCGCCCCCACCCCCCCCCTCCCCCCCCCCCTAGATGACTGTATACTTTAAGACTGACTTAAGTGTATGCACACCACGGTCCAGCATGCACCGGACCCGGTATATTAGTGTTCTGTATAATTATGTATAAACCACGGTCCGGAGCTTTCATCGAACCCGGAAGTGTAGGCACACCACGGTCCAGCATATACCGGACCCGGTATATATAAGTGCATATACCCCCCCCCCCCTGCCCCGGTCGCGGATGGCCTCTCAGCACACTACCGACTAAGCCCTCCTAATGCCCTTGAAACCCTGAACGCTCAACCCTAAGCCCTAAACCCTAAGCCCTAAACCCTAGGCCCTAAACCCGAAACCCTAAACCCTAAACCGTAGACCCCTCACTCTCCTCCTGCCTCTGCGAATTCGTCGAAAGATGGCCTGCCATCCTTGTTCTTGTCCGGTTTGCGCGGAGCATCAGGTTGAGGGGTCGGCGGCACTGGCGGTAGCCATTAAATAACAATAATAATAACAATAATACTAATAACAATAATAAAGGACACTCAGTCAGAATGCAAGGCATTCCTGAACCTTCAGAAGCTGGAGGCTGGGTCCCGAGCCGGCTGCAGCACGTCGACGTAGGTCCGCAAAGGCTGGTTGCTTCGCTGGACGGCTGCCACCGTGCCCGGGGCTCCGTTCACGGTGCCTTTGCGGGCGCAAGGCCGGCGCCCGGGAGCCAACACACCCGCCCAATTGTGGCTCCGATTTCTGGGTGCTGAGCGCATGGGGACATTGTAGAGCTCGGCGAGATCCCCTCTGACCACAACGTCCACATCCATGTACACCACCTTGTGCGACCACGCATCCACAATGGGACGTCTCTCGCTCTATCGCTTTTCCTCACGCACAGACACATGCACAAACACGCACCTACACACGTACGGATGAACCATCCGAGACCGCACCCTCGACAGCGCGGGGAGCAAGGTGTGAAGCGAGAAGCGTGCGAAGTTGTGCCTGGGGAGACGGTGCAGCATTGGGAGCAGTACACTGCTGGCTGCTCTCAGGGACGCGGCACAGCTCCCAGATTTCCAGTGTCAGAGCCTTGCAAGGAGCTTCCAACAGCGATGTGGGAGGACTGGAGAGAGCTTCTGAGCCCCGTGCGAAGGGAATTGCTCAGGTCTGTCTCACCCATCATGACGGCAGTCGCCCTCAGATTGGAGTCCGTGCATCTCTGTTCAGCGTGCACAACTCATAACTCGGCCGCTGGCGGGTGGTTCAAAGTGCCTGTGGCATTCATACCGACCTTCCAAAAGCGCCGTCAAAGGTGTCTTTGAACCAAAAGTAGAGAAAGTAAGATCACCCTCTGGGGGGGTTTTCGGCCGGGGGGAAGGGGTGGGGGGTCATACGATAAAGAGGTTGCAACAGCAGGACCAGCACGATGGCCTCTGCCCAAATGTGGTCAGGATCCAGACCTGGAACTTTGCAGAAAGCAGCTTCCCGTCTTCGCAACCGTTGCTAACACACCTTATGGAACGTATAAGTACGTAAGCGGGAAAAGTATATACAGTTTATATAGTAGTAGGGTCTGCCCTTGTGCGGTGCTGTGTTGGTCAACCATACCGGAACCTACGGACAGTACTCCAAACCATGGTCGATTGTCCTCACTTTCTGTTGCAAATGGGTCCCTCATGTTTAGGGTGCCCAAAGAAAGTGACCCCAAAAAACACAACCCGAACTTAGAACAGCCCCTCACGGCCAGCCCCAAAGCCAGAACCCTAACCCGAATAACCAGTTCTCTAAACCCTAAACCCGAACTTCCTGGTTTTCCCAAACCCCCGAAACCCTAAACCCGGAGTTCTTCCCTCAACCCCACACCCCAACCCCCCGACCAAAGACCGAGATTCCCTCTGAGCCCCTCGGCCGTGGACAAGGAGCTGCGCCTGGCCGTGCAGCCGGAAGGCGCCCAAGACTGGCCCGGACAAGCCTGGGAAAGGAAAAATGCGAGTAAGGCATCTGCAAGAAATGAACTGTGTGTAGCGCGTGGAAACTCTGGTGTATGTGTGTGTGCATATCTTGGAGAACTGACCACCTTGATTTAGGTCGGAGCTGGGGTAGAGGCGGGGGGTTTAAGGTTTCGGTTTGGTAGCTAGGGCTGAGGTCTGGATGAGGTTGCTTTTGGTAGGGCTCAGGGTTTAGGGCGCTCATTCGTGCGCATTTATGTATGGGCTTAGGGTTGTTTGGGGTGCTCGGTGGGCTAAGTTTTTTTTTAAAGGAGGGGTTGGTGGGCTCTTTGGCTAGGGTTTTTGGGATTTTGGGGAGCTTTTGGGGATTTTCAGGGGGTGCTCTGGGGCTGGGTGGCTGGCTGGCATCCTCCGCCCGGAAGGCATCCGCGAAAGCGCAGCGCAGGCCCTGACAGCGGGGGCAGGCAGCCTGACCCTGAATCTAAACCCTAAACCCTAAACCCCAGAACCTCCAGCGTAGGTCCCTGTGCTGCCTCGATGACGACATCTCGCTGGTGCGGAAGGACGAAGGCATGGAAGCACAGGCGCCTCAACTTCGCGAGCGCCACGAGGGCGTCCGATCCCTAAACCCTAAACCCCAAACCCCAAGCCCGAAACCCTGGTTTCGGGCTCCGCTGCCACTGAGAAGCTCACGAGGCGTTGGCCGCCGACGAGATGGCGCTCTGCAACGTCACGATGAGGCCATCGATCTGCGCCTTGTGGGATCTCTTTTGGGGGGTCTTCGTTGCTTCCGGCTCTTTCCCACAGAATTCACCCGCCTGAGGGCGTTCCTTTTCCCTGCCCCCCCCCTCCCTCTAGAGGCTCTAAGACTGCTGCCAGATCAGCAGAAAGCGCCACATGGGCAAAGCCGGGTGTGTCGCCGAGGCAGGCCACCGACACCTCCGCAGCTTCACGCATCAAACGGAGGGCAGCGGATCTATCAGTTTTAGTCCCATCACCATGAGTGTTGTTGGTGTGAGCGTTGCCATCTCTACAGTTACTGTTCTGTAGTGTTTTAGTGTATTTTTATGACCATGATGATGATGATGATGATGATGATGATGATGATGATGATGATGATGATAACGATAACGATTGTTGTACCATGGTATTGTTATTGCTGAATTGTGGTACCCAAGCGAGGCCCTAGAGAGCCTGAACTGCACCTTGATCCTGGCTTGAGGTTCTGGTTAGGGCTCCGACCGGTGGGTTTGGCGAGGGCTCCTCCTCCACCTACCAGGAGCAAGCTACCGTTTGGGTTTAGGGTTTGAAGGTTGGGGGCTTAGGGTTTGAGGGTTTAGGGTTTAGGGGACTGCGGCTCTGAACCCGAAATCTACCAGGAGGTCTGCTTGTGGCATGTTGCAGCAGAACTTATCTGCCCACACTGCCTGTAGCCCGCGTGACTCCAGGAGCCTCTGCCACTTGAGGCGGACCTTATCTTCAGATTCAGGCTAGCGTGCTCAAGCACAGCATTGCTGCACCCCATTAACCTAATAACTTGGGGGTGAGGGCCTGGGACGAAAGCTAGTTAAGGTACCCCCACGGAAGAGCTTCCGTCAACATGGCATTAACTACGCAGCAGGACAAGCACACGCAAAGGCAGCAGGCCGTGTCACCCTTTTGCCGCGCGCTAAGGAGTCCAGAGGAACCGTACAGGGGGGAAGGCTCAGGTTGAAAGCGGGGCATTCTTTTTGACATAAACCCTAATCCAAAAGAACACGTTCACGGGGAGTGTGTCTGGAGTTCCGAATGAAATGAAAGAGAGGCGTTCTTTTAGAGATAGAGTTTTAGCATCTTCCGGAGGGCTCTTTTTTGTAACGCATGACACCACAACAGATGTTGCACTCACCAGGGGAACCTGTCCATCCAGCTTTGAGGGACGCCGGACTCAAGTCAACATCAAGGCTTCTGAGTCTTTTCTTGGGGGCTTTTTTGTGGCCTGGGATCCACAGAGAACGGCGTTCATTTGCACCCAATATACCAAAGAAATGAACGCCAGCCCGTTTCCCCAAAACCTGTGTTTCGCCACCGGAAATCGACCGGGTTTGCTGGTTTCGTGGCGGAGTCTCCGGGGGCCCTGTATACCCTTCAGGTTGTAAGCTTCGCTTAAGTAAGATACTCCGCTAGCCCTCAGAGGCGAGCTTTCGTGACCTAGGAGCACAAAGCCTATGTCCGCAACCTTCATGTCGGATTTGTACACCATCTGTTGCTTGCCTGCATGTGCCTTCACTTCTTTTTCCTGCTGGTTCCTGCACAGGAATTCGGGAATCAAGGGAACTGGCCTGGGATTCATTTCAGGGCTAGATAGGGCGCCAGAGGAAGGCCCGGCAGCCTAGGGTTTATTAATTAATTTAACGGCGTAACGCAAAGTTCAGAGGATTGCGGGTCTGGGGTCGGGGGGAATCGCGCTTTTTGGGCCAAGGGCCTGGCGGCCTCAGGCAGGGCGGGAGGTGGCAGGCTGGACGTGGAGGGCCCCACACTACCAGGCGCCTGGCACAGCAAATTTTTTAGAGTTTAGGGCTGAGGGCTAGGGCCAAGGGAACCCTAAACCTAAACGCTAGACCCTAAACCCTAAACTCACCCCCCCCGGCCCCCCCCCCCCCAAGTTTCCCCCAGACCTGCCTCCAGCGGCAAGCTCCGGGCCTCCAAACGGCCCAGGATCTGCCAAAAGGGCCAAACCTTGGTGCAGGAGTTGGCGGCTCGTTGGGTCCCCGCAAAATTCCGGTCCGGCAACCTGTACAACGAAATCCCTTCATTTAGAGGAACTCGCCCCCCTTCAAAGGGCCCCCCTCTGGCATAGGTATCTCACAAGGTTTGGGGGTTCAGGGGGTGGGTTTTCAGGGTTCGCAGACTGGCGCCACTGATGTGGCAGGGTTCCCTAACCTGGGTTTTTGCTGAGGGCCCCAACAACTTGCGGCTTGGCAATTTAGGGTTTAGGGTTTAGGGTTTAGGGTTTAGGGTTTAGGGTTCAGGGTTTAGGGTTTAGGGTTTAGGGTTCAGGGGGCCAAGGATGCGGCCGACTGCATCTGGTGGTAGACCGTCATGTTTGGCCTGGGGTGCACTGGGTGTCTCCCGATGCAAGGCCGGCCAATGGGGAGAGCAGCATCCTAAACACTAAACCCGAAACCCTAAACCCTAAACCCTAACCCTAAACCCTAAACCCTAAACCCTGAACCCCGGACAGGTTTGGGGCTTCGGGCTTTTTGGGAAAAAGACTCCACCGGACAAACGACGCCGAATAACCCGAAAGGCGCGCGGCTCGCAGCCATCCAGGTTGTGCTCACCCAAGGCCTGGGCAGCTGCCCGGGAAGGCTTGTAGAGGGCTTGGGGTGGTTTAGGGTTTAGGGTTTAGGGTTTAGGGTTTAGGGTTTAGGGTTTAGGGTTTAGGGTTTAGGGGTTAGGGTTGCCAAGCAATGGTCGACCCATGCAACTTCACGTAAGCCAACAAACCGTCCTAAACCCCACAACCCCAAGACCTATAATCTGAGGCCTTGGCCACGAGGGCCTTCGTGGAGTTCCAGACAGACTGAGACCTTCTGAGCTGCGGTGACAGTTTAGGGTTTAGGGTTTAGGGCTTAGGGCTTAGGGCTTAGGGCTTAGGGCTTAGGGCTTAGGGCTTAGGGCTTAGGGCTTAGGGCTTAGGGTCCCCAAGAAATCCTCCATTTGGGGGGGGGAGGGCATTTGACAGTCAGGTTCGGAATTCCGAGGTTCGAACCCTGGGATCCACCTGGGTTTGAACCCGAGCTAAAGCCGGGTTCAAAGCCAGACTTCTCCCGGGTCCATTAAACCCAGATTCAAGACCGATGCCTTACCGTGCAGCATGGTGAAGGAGGCAACAGACCGAGGTCGGAAGAAGCAGAAAAGCGCACAGTGATGGGCGCCGAAGCACAGCCTTATCCGACAGTCTGGGGTCCATGTTCCTGAGGAAGGAAACTGGATGCAAGAGCTGGATCACCATGGAAAGGCCACCTTCCTGTTGCAAGGCGATCTGTGTGTCGCAGGTGCCTGTTGCCGCCCGCGCCAGCACCTTGCGCCCACGCTTCGGCCACTTTGGCACTCGGAGCGCCGGCATCGTCGGCGATATTCGGGGGGAGCAGAGGCATCATGGCCCGCAACCGGCCGGCTCAAAACAAGAAACGGGCACGCCGAAAAAAAGGCAGTGCCCCAAAAACATGGCCAGGTGGAGTAAGCAGGCGCTGTTTAATATTTAACCTGGGTGCGAAACCCAGGTGTTCAAAATCCGGGTTTGCACAACTATTTAACGACAAATGATTTGAAGCCCAGATTTGACCTGAGTGTAAACCGAACCCTTTTCTTGGACCGGGATGGGTGTGGGGGTGCTGGGCAGTGGGGGGAAGGGCAGGGGGGTTCCATCCTCTCCAAGCTGTTGCCGTTGCCTTGCAAATCTCAACCGACCACAACGACCGCCCCCCAAATCAAAGCATCCTCGGTCCTGAGCCCAAAATCCTGAACACCCATCCTAGCACCCGGCAGGGAGCTCGTGACCAGCAAACTCTCCGCGGCCGCAAAGTAGGCCGTGGCCTCGGGTCATGATGGCTTGGTAGGTTGCCTACGTGAGGGTCCTTTGTGGTGTACCTGCTATGCCTTGTGCACTTAGGCTACGTACTCTTGGGGCTGGGGACAAAAGCCGCCGATCTTATCGGAACTCTGGGAGTCTGATCGCCCTTCCTGCAGAACCGTGACACAAGACCAGCCGAAGCCCCGGCACGACCCCAGGAGCAGCGGCGGTATGCCGTCCTGAGAGAACCGAGCAGCTACGCACATGGACAATGACAGCAAATGCTAAGGGATTGGATATCATGGACATGAAGGGTGGTGCAGTTTTTGGGGTGGTTTCTGTGATGTCGGGGTGCCGTGCCTGCCTGTGATTCTTACACTACAGCTTGGCAGGGGTGGGCAGTTTGGGGTCTTCGCAAAGGAGCTTCGTTACATGAATTCGAGGACGTTGTTTAACCCTGGGGAAGCTTTTCAATGAAACAAGCAGTTTTTATCCTCTTTGGTGGTCTGACGGGCTGCTGTATTCGAGAACAAGGGCATTCGCAAGAATTGCACACATCTCTGTCCAAGTACTCGCAGCCACCCCCAACATGAGACTCGTACAACATCAACGCATGCCGCATCGTAAGCCGGCGGCTGTGACAAGTACCTGCCCGGGGGAACATGCCGCAGCCCCAGACCCTGCGTCCTTATGAAACAATAGCAGGCTCAGCTTTATTAGGAGTTCGAGTTGGGAACTTAAGGCTCAGAGTTCCGACTGAAAAGCCGAGAACTTTCCACATCGCGGGGGGTACTCGTGGCCTGGCTTGAAGCCGGAACCGTTCGGCCGGAGCCTTTGAACCAAAGTTGGAAGGCATCTGGCAGTGGCCCACCCGTGCCATCCACTTTTGCGGCATTCTATGTATGATTGCTATCATTCTTCTTATTGTAATATCGCCATCGTCATTGTTATTATCGGGACTCGGTGTTTGGGCGTAACAGTGTAGGGTTTAGGGTCGAGGCTGTGGGTTGCTGTGGCCCAGGGTTCAGCTGCTCACCGGCGGTTCGGCAGAGCCCGCGACTTTTCTCCTGACTTCCCCAATGTGCAGGGCCCAGGGCTCTCAGGTGACCCCCAAAGCCCAACATCCGCGGCGAGAGCACTCCAAAGAGGTGCGCAGCGGCAGCGCCGGAGACGTGGGCTCGCCTGCCCGGGGCTTTGCTGGGTTTCGGGCGTCTGGGCTGAGGCTTAGGACTCGCAGTGTGGAAAGGGGTTTTGGTGGGAGGGGGAATCAGGAGGATTTGGCAAGGGGAGCGCGGGGGAGGGCCACCCTGGCGTGTGGAGGGCTAGCGCAGTCCGGGGAGTGAATGGAGAACCCTCAAAACCCGTAAGCTCTGGGTGATGCCCGGCACGGCAGCAGAATTCGCCACTGTGAATCTGAGGTTGGCGCTCGCCAGCCATGCAGTGCCTCGTAACATACGATATAGTCATTATAAAACCTAGAACATGCAACGTATAACACTTGACATAGAACATATAACATATAGCATATAGCATATAGCATACAACATATAACGTAATAGCATAATAGCGTAATAACATAATAGCATAATAGCATAATGACATGATAACATAATAACATAATAACATAATAACATAATGACATAATAACATAATAACATAATAACATAATGACATAATAACATAATAACATAATAACATAACAACATAATAACACAATAACATAATACCACATAACAGCTTCTAGCATATAGCACATAGCATAGAAGATATAACATGTATCATGTTTCATATAGCATCTAGTACTGATATAGTCTATGTTATATACCACGTGAAAGGTATAACTACTATACTGTATTACATATTACATATGACATATGACATCTGGCATATTACATATTACATATTGCATATGACATATTACATCTTACATATTACATCTTACATATTCCATATTACATGTTACATATTACATGATATAACATGATAACATACATTATATATAAAGTACAATATATAATATGTGATGAATAAATAATACAGAATATGCTGCATACAATCTGCACTAGGCAATAAAGAACTGGCATATTAGTGCCCCTATGAAGCATATAATTGATAAGCTAGAGCATGTGGTATGCAGTATGAACAACTATAACCGTCTAGTCGTATAGTAGAATCTTGCATGTAACATTCTCGCATGGTGCAGGCTTTTACGGGCTTGGCTCGGATGGAAACATTCCCCTCTCCTTCCCCTTCCTCCGCAAGCAAAGCCACAAACCCCCGAAACGCCCCAAAGCCTTAACCGAATTAAACCCCAAAACATCCCCAACCCACCCCCCGCCCGCCCACCCCAACAAAATAAACTAAACTGAAACTGAGGGGAAGGACCTTGAAGACTCTGGCTCAGGGCCACCAAGAAGCGCCGGTCTTCCTCGATAGCCCAAAGCACCCGGAACCAGAGAGCTTCAGCAGGTATCTGTGCGATACTTGGCACAATTCAGGCCTTGTTCCATGTCTTTGGACATCGAATTTGCACATTTTTGGATACTTTGCGAGGTTTGTGGGGAAAAAGCTGGGAGGCGCGCCGCGGTGGCGGAGCCGCCTCAGGTCTCTCTTAGGCTCAGGGCTTAGGGATGAGGGATTAGGGTTGAGGGTTTAGGGCTTGCAGTTTGGAGCGTAGGAGGGTCAGGGTGGTTCGGGATTATCCGCATAAAGAGCCGCCCCTCTTCCTAAACGAACGGTGATGCGGGGCGCGTGCTCGGGAAGTCGCAGCACTCGCGCTTGCCAAGGTCAATGCCTTGGACCAACACACCCCTACACACCTCGACGCACTCCTTGCACCCCACTTTGTGGCTTCGGCCTGTCATGCCCACGTCGGGCTGAGTGGCGGGCGCGCCTCGGCATCCGTTGACAATGGGCATGGCTCCCTTCTGTGCTTTTGTGTGCCGGAAGCCCTGCCTGAGTTTCGAGCTGGAGGTTTGGATATCATTCCTTGTCGGAGGCCAGAGAGCACGGAGATGTGAGCAGAGATATGCATAGATATTGGGAACAGCATGTTTGGGCTGCTTCCCCATCTTAGTCGTTGACTCACAGAACAAACGCTTGGCAGGCTTAGCGGCTTGGCGTTTAGATGCGTTTAGCAATTGCTTTGCCGCGCAGTGCGGCAAAGCAGCTGCACCGCTTCCGTGGCGGTCGCCATGAGGCCGAAGATCGGCCAACCAGATGCATACACCTCGTCTTTCGAGGAATTGGTGGCTTCTTTATACATATATTTTTTCTACATGCCACTGCTACAGCAGACTCAAAGTGCAGAATACAAAGCAGCGAAGGTGACTGAGGGAGCTGCGTCCCAGTACGACAGCGGCACGGCCTTCTGGAAAGTCACACCGCCAAACACCGACGTTCCTGAGATCCGAAGCTTTTGCCCACGACTGCACAAAATGGCAGAAGGTAGACGCTGTGTAGGGCCGCCGCTGATCAAGCCCTGCCTCTCCGCCGGATCCATGAAATGGAAGACGAAGAACCTTGCAAAAGGGCCCCCTTGAGAGGCTTGCTGAGCAGCAAAGCCTGTCTTTTTCAGGTCGGTGCCCGAGTGCGACAATGCCCAGGTAGCACTCGCCCTGCAGGGGTGCCTCGGAAAGGGGGGCGCAGTCTTGATTTGGGAGCTTCGGACCGCACCCTCAGAACGGAGCCGAGGCAAGCTTGATCAGCTCATCGACCTCCGAGCGAGACCGGACGAGTGCGGTGCCATCAGACAGGACGTGCATGGCCAACAGACCTCGTGCTGATGAGTGCGCTTCTCCGGAGGCTGGTTGAGGCTCCGCAAGAAGTTGCGCATTGCCTGCTGCCGGCCGCAGGGCTTGGGGTTCAGGGCTTGGGCATGAGGCAGCCCGTCATTCGCAGATCCCGGAATATTGCGGTGCAACAGCCAAGCTCCTTGTCAAGCTAGGAGTTCTTCCCACCTCGAAACCTGTTTGAGTACGAATTAATAAGTGTCCGGTCAAGTGAAGGGGGGACCCAAGGCGGGCCAGGAACGGGTTTAGGAAATAGGGTTTAGAGCCGCGAGCCTTCTTGACCCAAGACCACTCATGGCCCGAGGGGGCAGGTGAGGAGGACACCTGCCGCACGCCACAAGAGCGCCCACGAGGTGCTGGAGCTTCGGGAGCTACTTTCAGGAGGAGATGCTCCCCTACCCCCGATTAGAATCCCTATAAGCCCTATAAAAGGACTGTTAGTGCAAGGGGGAGCATCCCAAGAGTTCATCATGGGGACCTTCGTCCAACCCATGGCGTTAGACAGGGAACACAACGAAATACGAAAGACACGCCAACAAAGAAACGCAATCCAGACATGGAGCAGCACACACCCCTCCCTGAGACAGCACGGTGCATATTCAAAGCTGCACGTCGTCTCGTCGGATGTGTCGTGCAGACGAGTTCTTTCAGCTTGTGATTGATCGGCCGGGACCGATCGGTATTCTCACAGTGCAACATACGAACCAGCACGCCAGATTCTTCGAACCCAGATGCAGGGTCAAACAGCCTGTGCCTGCATTTTTTCTGGGATGTTTCTGCAATCGGCACAAGCAAGCCCAGCACGTTCTGTATTGCTTCTGCGAAGCATGTCTTAGCCTTGCGAAGACCACTTCTGACGGTGTCGGGCGTGCCAATAAAACAAACACCACAAAACGAAGAGGGGCATGGCACCTCCAAAATCGGACTTTGGAGCGGAGCTTCGTTTGCTGAGTACTGCGGTGGCGGCTCTCAGGCCAGCAGCTGAAGCCGAAGCCACTGCTCCGCCCACTCATGTTCTTCAGAGGCCGTAGAGGAGCATCATTTGGCTGGGGCCTTGGGCTTAATCTCGACATCGGGCAGAGACCTCATGCTCCAAAATCAGGGTGTGCGAAAACCAGGGGTTTTTAACCGTCTAGACCCCAAACCCGACACCCGAAAGCAGATCTGGGGCCTGGGGCTTGTTACTTCGGGCTTGAGGGTTTTGGGGCTTGGGGGGTCTTGGAACTTTCAGGGGGCATTTGGTCTGTATGGAATTGTTCCTATATCGGGTCCCCTTGCAGATGTCTTTATCATTGGATTCCTAGTCAACCAATCCTTGGGGGATGCCACACGTCTTTTGAATACCCAAACCCTAGCCGTCTTCCCTTAAGACTAAAAACTCTGGCAGTAAGAATCCACACCAAAAATTAAGCTGCCCAAACCCTAAACCCTATTTCAACCCTAAACCCTAAACCCTGAACCCCGCCAAACCTCTAAATCCTGCACCCCTAGAACACGAAACTGAACCCCCCCCCCCCCCCCCCCAACCCAAAGCTGACAAACTTCTGCTGCCTCACAGCTGAGATCGGTGACATCGGCGACCTCTCGAGCTGTCCATGGTTAAGGTTAGGGTTTAGGGTTTAGGGTTCAGGGTTTAGCGTTTAGGGTTTAGGGGTTTAGGGGTTTAGTTTAGCGTTTAGGGTTTAGGGTTCAGGGCTTGTGAGATTTAACTCTCTATCCCCTGAGAGGGAAGCTGCCTTGCTTGATCTACTCATTCAAGCCGCAATCCTAAACCCCCTACACCCCTAAACCCCTAAACTTTCTAAACTGTTCCGTCTGCTTCGTTTTATCCCAAGCAATTCTTTCACAACGGCAACATTCCTCACAGGAGAACTTGCACAAACCGCGCATGGAAATATCTATCAAGACGGGAATGCACATGCCACAAGCGGAAGTGAGTAGCACGCGGATGTCTTCCGTGGCCACGTGTCATAATGAGGAAGGGGACCATAATTTGGAGAAGCCCCCATTTGCGCCTGTTGGGTTTTGGAAGGTGTGCACCGAAAGATCCTCAGGGGCATTGCCGCAGAATCCCCAACCCCTCGAAAAACCTATCTCACAGTCCCTAGATGCCTGCGGAGCCTTCCCCCAGCCTTTCAACCCCAAAACCCCCAACCCCCTAAGACCCTCAGCCCTCGCCCTAAACCCCGAAACCCCCGTAAACCTCAAAACCCGCAGCTCCGAGGACCCTCTCCAACCGGTGCCTTAACCCCTTGTTCGCAGTGCGGACCTGAGGCAATCAAAGACCAAAGGAGGAGCGAATCAGGCCAATAGGGATAACAGGGTTGGTGGTTTTGGGGTCTAGCAAATCCGGTTCAATGCTTCTGGGTGGACCATGTGGCCCTCTACAACTTCTCAAGGCGCAACACTCCAGTCGGTTGACCCTTTTCTTTGGGGGCGCGAGTTTTCGGGCTTAGGGCGCCGAGGGTTTCGAAACTAACTAGCATCCCTACTTTGCGGGTCTTTATCCTAACACGTCCTTGTAGAAGCCTAGCAGCCGCAACCCTGAACCCTAAGGGCACCAGCTTGATCTCATCTCAAAATTTCGCCCACATAGGTTTGCAATCATGTCTTGGCAACTTGTCCGCTGATCAGCCAGGGTCAACTGAGCTGCAGGCACACCCAAAGGTTGTACTCCTGAACGAAGGCACACTATCCCGCTCATGAAAGCTGAGAACATGCTCGTGCACTCATTGACTGCAACCCAGGACCCTCAAGTCCTTCAGCCTCTGCGCACCCACACTGACCTGGGCACCAGGTTTAGGGTTGAAGGGTTCAAAAAAAAACAAAAAGCCCCTTAACCCTCAAGATCAAGCTGCGAACTCCAACTAGGGTGTCGGGGTTACAAAGTTGGTTGCGGGTCCTTGTGCACTAACCGAAAGAAGTCCTCAAACACAAGCGAGATTCAGACGTCTTTTCTGCGAAGAGGTGCCTGAAAGAATGCACAAGCGTGTGCAATGCGAAGACTGAGCGATGCACTTAGTGCAGCGCAATGCCCTCGGTTGTGGGCAGGCGGGTTTTTCTAAATCTCTGCGCCCGGCCCTCCGGGCCTACGGTGCAGTGCTATGCTTTTTCGGCTTCTAAGTTTGTACACTTCGGGCCCATGACTGCGGCGCCAACAGAGGTTACAAGTCCGAACCAACAGTTTAGACACAGAGGACTACAAACCTCAAGCGTTTGCCTTGTAACGTGACATCACCGCGAAGATGGTGCCACAAAGAGATCCAAGACAAATTAGAGCACAAGAAGAAAGAGAAGTAACGACGTGTATGCCAGCGGCGCCATCCAGTGCTGAAAAACCTACCCGGTCTGCGAAACATTTGGCGCGACGTCAAGCAAAATCAGCTCATCATCCAACGTCTTACGAAGTGGCAAAAAAGCGACCTCATAGAAAAAT
Organism: Symbiodinium natans; assembly: GCA_905221605.1. Taxonomy (NCBI): domain Eukaryota; class Dinophyceae; order Suessiales; family Symbiodiniaceae; genus Symbiodinium; species Symbiodinium natans. Next base: position 293,128 of record CAJNDS010002591.1, on the reverse strand, counting down.
GCAACGAGAGCTCCATGGCCCAAGTCATCCTTGAACTGCACAGGTCCCTGCAGGAAAAGCGCGTCACTGTACAACAAGAAGCTGCGAAGAAGATTTCTAGTGCACTTACCAAGCACCTGAAAACGTGTGGCTCCATACGGCGTAGCGAAGAAAGTCACACGCGCAAATAAAATAGGGGCAACGCTGCACACAAGAAAACTGAAGAGCAAATCACGAGTAGAAGCTATCGATCCATCACGGAGCTTGGTTCAAACACCAGCTCCAATCTGCACGCAAGGCGACTCCCGCCCAAGGCCGCGCGGGTAACAGAGCGCATGTCTTTCTCAAACATACGCTAGGCGTACGAGGAGCAGGATCTGTCAGGCAAAACCCAATACCCTTGCACACTCGAACATGTCCTGTGGGCGAAGTGACCACGTCATGCGATCCATGCGGCTCGAAGTTTTGCAAGTGCCCCCCAGCCTCAGCACCATCACGGGCATCAGCCATGGCCTGTTATCCTGTCTCTCCTAGCCACCATGCAAGGTCAGCGCCTGCATGAACTGGGGGCCTGCGCATCCCCGGACCAAAGAAGGTCCCCCTGGCTCAACGTGTTGATCCGTAATTAATGTTACTTACCAGCGCGGTCACGTGTGTGACGTTGCTGCTCAATCTGCATGCCACGCAGGGCGCCGAAAGCTGAAGACTCGACGCCCAAACACTCAGCGAGCGCAAATTGGTAGAGCGAGAGCGCTGAGCACGGCGACTAGACCGCAAGCAGCCGAGAACCCTGAGCCGTGAACTGGAAGCGACCCGGAGGGTGAGGAGTCTGTGGTTTCACAATGGGCTGGGCCTTGGCGGCCTTGGCGCGAGGGGTGATGGCATCCCCATGAGGGCCTGATACGCCAGTAGACACCGAGTAGATGAGGCGCTCTTCTGCGGGGTCATGGCCGTCACACCCACGACGAGCCTCATCAAGCAAGCGTCGGGCATCGAGCTCGATCTGCGACATCTCTGCGACATCAAAACCCTGAGGGGAAGAGGGAGCGGCGAGGCCACTATTTGCCTCACAAAGTCACAAAGGCGCACACGCGGGATCCGCGCGCGAAGCTGCTTGAAAGAAGGCCCCCTGGGATGCTCACGCACCTCACAATGCCACAGACTGCGTTCGGTCGTTTCCTCCTGACACGTGCAACCCGGCACGAAACGATTAGGCGTCGCATCTGTACGTCGGGCGTGACGGGCAACGCGCGCTCGCGTCGCGAGGCCTCCAGCCATGATACCTTCCAGGACTGCAGCATCATAGGGGCAGAGCCTCAGGCGCAGCAGAATGTTGTCCTACCAACGAAGGTCATCTTGCGCCCCATCAAGATCACGTCGAGGCGCGAAGACCACGACGACGGCCGCCTCGAAAGCAGCCTTGGCACGAGAATCCATAGCTTCGACGTGCATAAATGCGATAGAGCCGGCGCGGTGCTTGAGGGCAATCTTGTTGCACGAGTCAGCAGCAACCACAACACGCGCATCCGAAAGGTAAAGGACCTCCGCAATCTCTTACTTGAGGCTGTCCTTCAGCATTCTGGTAACGCCCTCTGCGCCCATTTTGATAGTCGTACCAGTGTTCTTGCGCTTGTTCTCACATGCCTGAAGCGAGAACATGATCCCCCAAACGGATTCCAAACCGAGGTTCGCTCCCCCCAATCCTCTTGATGACACCATAGGCAGTGTCTCCAAGTTACGCGCCCACAGGCAAGTACAAGAGCTCGGCGGGGCGATGCTCCTCGTCCAGGTGCATCCACTGGCGCGAAGGACTCGATCCACACGCGTATAACTGACCTCAACCGTGGCTGTGTTGCTCCCGTCTCGCACGATGATGTGACCAAAACCGCTCGGTGACATCATTTGGCAAAGGACGTCCGCCACGCGGCCTGCTTGGATGTTCTTCCAGCCCTCGGACACATCGAAGCTGAAGGTCGTCACTTCCATCGCAACAGGCTGCCCCGTACCCAGCTGAGTAAGCCAGCCCTGAACTTCCACACAGTGCCCCAGGTGATCCGGCCGCTGTCGGAGCCGTTTAGACGCAACTCTTACGCTGGCTGAGTCGTAAGCATCGCCGTTGGCTGAGGTGCCAATAGCAGCAAAAACCATGGGGACTTCCAACTGTCTGACCGGCGACCCAGTTCGGAAGCTGGACGAGCAGGCACACTCGATTGAAGCAAGCCTGGTCGTAGCTGGCGCTGCATGTCATGTGGCAAATTGCGCTGCGCATTCTCCTTATGGCTCGGAAGGAGGGAGGACAGGAGGCCGCAACATAAGGGACGACGGTCCCGTGCCTGGTGACTGCAAAGGCGGTTGCCGCGAGCTGGAAGAAGGCGCCGAAGCTGGCAAAACCTGACTTGCACGTTGGCCAATGCAACTTGCCCAAGGATCGGACGCCTGAAGAGGGTCCAATGCCATGTTGGGCGGGCTGCCCCGCAGGTGTCTTGGGCCGAGAAGGGCGGGGAGCCTGCTTTCGCTTGGGCTGCTGAGCCCCTTGTTTACCATTGCCACTCAACGCATGCAAAGAGCGATTGCGAATCTTATTGTCTTGGAAAAGTCCTCCGAAGCCACAAAAGGCGAGCACGATAGGCATATGCAAAGCTTTGAGATTCGTGGAAAAGGTCACGGAAACTTGAGCCATGTGGGTCCAATTCGGGCTTCGGGGGCTTAGGGTTGAAGGTTTCGGGAGGTGCTTTGGGGTTTCACGGTTAAAGGGCTTAGGGTTGAAGGTTGGACTCTAAGTTCCCCGCTCAGCGTCGAGGCTGAGCCCTACAACTGAGCCCCGACGAACACTAACACCACTAAAAAGCCCAACTGCAAAAACTGCAAAAGCCAAAGATGTCTATCCAACAGATGCAGAACCCTAAACAATCCCTACAACCTCTAAGCCTAAGCCCTCCAGCGTGCACTGAGGTAGGGACCCACAGCACGAGGGCAACGAAGGATCGCAGCATGTGGGCGGTGGCATCGTGTGATCCATGTGGGGGGGGGGGGGGGGGGGGGGGCTGGGATCTAAACTGTGGGCTTAGGGTTGAAGTTTAGGGTTTAGGGCTTAGGGTTTAGGTTGTAGGCTTGAGGGTTTAAGGTTTAGGTTTTGGGGTTTAGGGCTTCGGGCTTGGGGTTTATGCTTCATTTGTTGGCTAGCGGCTAGTCCTTGAAGTCCTGGCTTGGAGTGTGAGGGGTCTTGAGGGCTTGGGGACTCAGGGCCTTGTGTCCGTGCGTGTGCTTTGAGGTGCGGGGCTCGGGGTTCAAGCTTGGGTGTAGGATGGCATAGGATGTTTCCATGGTTTGGACTTTGGAGTGTTATGACATGGCTTGCAGTTCAGGGCTTAGGGGGCTGTAGAAGAAGCGCCTACAGATCCCTTGCTCGGTTCTTGAGATGTGACCGATGTCGGTCCAGCATCTCTGCTGCATCCCACTCAACGTGGGTGTTCCCAGAAAGGGGGGGGGGGGGCACCCTCCCCATGCACCCAAAAACACGATCTTCGACCGAGGGTTCTGGTTGTCATGAGTTCCTGTATCGCTGCGAAGCCTTCCAGCGTGATGACTCTTCAGAGCAAGAACGAGAGCGGCACTCCTGGCCCCAGCCAGCAAAGCTTTCAGCTTTGTGTCTGTTTGTGTGCCTGGGGGCGAAAGCGCCACTTGCAACACCGTGGACACACGAAGCGAACCCATCCGATCAATCAAAAACGCAGAAGAGTACGTGCCTGCCATGTTCTCAAAATGCGCACGGGACCTAGGAGGCACGATCTCGAGTACTTGTATGGAACGCGCACGGGATCTACAGCACGAATCCAGCACCCACCACGCGGCCGATTTTGCGATGTCTGGGACACTTCTTGGCGCTTGCGGGCCTGAAATGCGCAGGGTTCGCAACTTGAGAAACACACGGCGCTTGGGCGAGAAGGAAACGCCTAAACGTCACCAGTTGCGGCCGCACGATCTGGTTCTGCCAGTTTGGTACATGGTCAGGTGCTCTGAGTGGTCCCGCCTGAGTTGCCCGACACGTGAGGGGCTGTCTTGCAGCAGGGACCCATTCACATGGAGAATTCACGAGATCTGAACACAACATACCCCAACTAGGCAAGATCGAGCGCCGCAAAGGTGGTCTAGAGGCACTTGAGAGTGCATGCTGAAACCAATTCAACTAGAGCCCCCTTCCTCTACCACGACACCTCCGTGGCCAGCCTCTAGACGGGGGTCCCCCTAAAGGTACCCTAAACCCTAACCCCTAACCCCTAAACCCTAAACCCAAATTGCTTTTCAGCTTGGCCCGCAGGCGAGGACGCATCCCTGCAGCGAGGAAAGATCGGATCACATCAGCGGCATCTCACAGCCTTGCGGTCGCCCTTGCGTGCTGCTCTGCAGGTTGCAACAAACGAATTGCCCCGAGCGGGAGAAATCCCGCTCCGGACATGCAACCCCGGCCACTGGGGCCCCTGTAACGCCAGGGTCCCCGAAAAAGGCCAATTAAAGCCCCTCAAGGCTCCACACTGAAATAAAACACTCAAAGCCTAAGCATTGTGGTGACACGTCTCAGAGGCTGCCGGGCCCAGAGGGGGGACCACCGACAGCTCTTCACAGGGATCGCGCCTGCAGCGGAAGCTCGGCTGCCCGTTCTTCGAGGAGTTTAGGGAGCTTGGGGAGTTCAGGGTGGGAGTTTAGGGAGTTTAGGGAGATTCAGGAGTTTAGGGTGGGAGTAGGGAATTTAGGGAGTTTAGGGAGTTTAGGGAGTGTAGGGAGTTTGGGGAGTGTAGGGAGTTTAGGATCACTTTGAACCTCAGTTCCAGGGCCCCCAAGGCTGAAAGTTGCCCAACCTGCACAAAACCCTCGCAGCCCCCTGAGACCCGAAAACTCCTAAAGACCCTCCCTAAACCCTCCCTAAAACTCCGAAAGCCCCATCATACAACCTAGGGTGTAGGGTTTAGGGGTTCAAGGCTTACCTCAACTAGGGTTTAGGGCTTACCTCAAGCCCCACTGAGTCTCCAGCTCTCGATGCCTGAGGCCTGCGGTGAGGGCTTCTGGCTGCGCGGCGTTTGGGTGCCTCGGCTTTGGCATCCTGTGGGAGTTCCCCTCCCAGCGGCGGTACCCTTGCCTGCGCTGCCTTTTCGGGGTCGTAGTGCTCTTGTAAAGTCTGTTGCTTTCCAGTGCACCCATTCCGGGTTCCTTTCAAACACCCAACCCCCTACGGAGGTCAAGTGAGCTTCCCCGCGCTCTATGCTGCGTGTAGCTGTGGTCACGGGGGCTTAAAGCTTCGGCTGACACACGACGCGTACTTTACGGGTAGTTTGCTGTTTACCTTTGTTTTTGTTTATGTAGACGTGAACTCTACTGTTCGACAGTCCCTCTGTCCGGCTACTTTTTGTGAGATGTGCATCCTGGGGCCATCGCCTCTCATCGCTCTCTAGCTTAGCTTTCTTGCATAATTCGCATCTTGGTCCCGTGCATTTCACGCACTGCGATTTACTCGGGAATATTTGGGGCCCCGTTGGTGGGAGGTTAGCAGGCCTGTGTTGCTACTCTCGGCTTCCGCGAACGCTTGCCAAGAGTCATGAGCTTGCCAGCGAGGGCCGGCGGCCCGCATGTTCCGATAGATTCCGACTTGACCCATACCATCCCAAAAGCCTATAACCCTAACGGCAAGAGTTCTATATAGCATTTGTATAAAGAGGTACAAGCACATTCGCAACGCAATCAACATCACAATCTCTATAGCAGTGACCATAACGCTCGCAATGACAATGTCAACGACAATGACAACGACAATGACGACAATGACGATGAGAACAATAAGGACAGCAAACAGTGACAATAAAAAGAACTGCAAGATGTTCACAATGAAAATGCACCGGATATTCATAACAAGAGAAGCATCATGCTTGAAATAAAAAAATGCAAGAAAAGGAAGAAAAACTGAAAGAACCATAAACACTATATGCTTCAAATGACTACCAGTTGTAATATAGCAGCAGAAGAAGAGGGAGGAGTCTAGAAAAACCTGCGTAACCCTCTAAACCCTAAAGTCCTAGTCTCCCAAATGAATCACGCCTCAGGCTCCGGCTGCCCGTCGCTTCGGCCGGGCACGACGTGAAGACACACAGGGGCTGTCCCAAGTTGTCTCGCCAGTGCGGCGGTTGTGATAATACCTGGGCTTGAGGAGGCCATTGTCTAGAGGGGGTTTATTGGTTTAGGAGGTTGAGAAAAGGCAATTGAGGGTACTCCCTGGCGTGGCGGTCGTATGAGGAAGGCTGCGTGGTCTGGAGGGTCTGGTGGCACGCGTAAGAAGCTTTGGAGTTCAAGAAGGTGCATCAGCACTTGGGGAAGCATTGGCTTCTACGCCGATTCTACGCCTCTGCGCCCCACAAAATCTCCACTCACAGAAAGGTTCAGGACAATGAGGTTGCGAGAGCACTGGGGCAGATGCTGCCAAAGAAGTGGGGGGGGGGGGTGAGGGGGGTAAGGTCCGTGCAGTCAGCGAATCGAGTGATGCCAGGATGTCTGATACTGTCTGACATGGACACAACAACGCGTGGCCAATTCATTCCAAGCTAGACCTCAAACTTCGAACATCCCCGGGCCCCGAAGATGGACCCTGAAACCCCCCTACGACCCAGCTGGGGCCCCCAACCACCTCCCCGAAGGCGCATGGGCCACCAGCTGCCAGGGAGCCAGCGGCTCCGGGGGACGTTCCCGCATCAACGCTGTGGGCCTCGAGGGGGCGTGGCTGAGGGGGGTTTCGGGGTTTCGGGGTTTCGGGGCTTCGGGGTTTGTGTGCGTGTGTGTGGGGCTCCGAAGGTCATAACCCATTATCCTTTGGGGTGCTCTCTGACCATCTGGACCTCTGACCCTATGGACTCTGAACTCTGAACTCGTAAACCCGCTCTCTGTGGGCGACCCCCCCTATACATCCCTTTGAGACCAGTGGACCCCTCTCTGGCTCCTCCATGGGCCAGGACCCCCTGTGCACCTTGCATGATTTCTGTGGACCTATGGACAGACGAGAACCCTCCTCGCGCAGCACGAGACAGATGCAGGATGGAACAGATATCCCACCTCGCCTGACATAACACACCCCACGTGCCCTTCGACGATGGCCCCCATAGCGCGAGAGAACACACTCAAAGTGACGAAAGACCCCAGGTGTCAGCACGCCACTTGCCGCTCCAACCTATTCTGCTCGAACCCTGAACCCGAAACCAAAGCCCAATACGGTCCTGCCACGCCAGAAACCAGCACTGGGGATCTGGCAGGTCCCACGTTGTGGTGTTGGTCTCCTGTGTACGTGGGTGGTTTTGTAACCGAGGTTACAAGTGCTGGGAGATTGGGAGGAGGAATCGGATCTCCAACGAAGGCAGCATGCCCCCCGCCAAAGCAATGCCACACCGTAACGGTGGCAGAGCACAAAGCACTCCAGACTCTGACCGGATGGATGAATCCCGGCTGGCCCCCAACTGCCTAAACCCTAAACCCCAACAACCCCAGAAACCCCCAACCCGAATCCCAAAAACCCTAAACTTTATGGGTTTAGGGCCTAAACCCATAAACCCCCTCGAAACTGCAAAGGGTCGCAAAGTCGAATCCAGGGCGCCTCATTGTGGTAGTACCAGCAGCCTCCAAGAAAGGCAGGAGATCTTCTCAGCGACTCGAATACCAAGGCATACTCCGTAAAAATATTTCAAGAAACTATCCTCAAATCATGTGAAAGGCTCCCTGTGAGACTTTGAGGAAGATTCCTCAACCAAAGGGTCATGGAGTTCTCTGCATTAGAGGGGAAAGGGGGGGTTCCAGAACCCCACCCCGCGAGATGCGGCGCATGCAAGGGAGCTCCTTTCACGGCCAAGCCTGAGTCGACATCAAGATAGCATCTCCAGGGGGCGGGTGGAGATTTCGGCCGCGGCCTTGACAGGGCTGTAAGGGTTTAGTTTAGTTTAGAGTTTAGGGCCCAGGGCCTAGGGTCCAGGGCCGAGGGTTTCGGGTAAGGCGGTCTGTGGGTTTGAGGCAGGGGTCCGACAAGCACGCTGGGCCCTGCTGCAGAAGCACAACGAGTCACTATCGGGGCCTCCCGTGTTCGCTCGCGCTCCTCCGGATGTGAAAAAAGAACAACTAGGTTTTCCGAAAATGGGGGTACCTCTTGTGGGGGGGTTCCGTTAAGGGATTCTATTCTATTTGGGGTACAGATGGGTACCTCTACTTTGGGGAATACCCACATCTATCTTCCCCCACCACCCCACCTCACAAGCACGCTGCAGGAAGACTCCTTCGAGAGGCTCGCCGCGATCTCCGCAGAGCAACGAACCTGCCCCAAGAAACGAAGCAAGGCAGACAACTAAACGCAAAATGGGTAGGAGGGAAATCTGGTACTCCCCCCATGCTTAAAAACTTTAGGCGCCGCATCCAAGAACGCAGCGCATCCCCCGGAGACTGGAGCCGGCCCCAGAAACACAAGGAAGGGCCTCGCAAGCTTTTCCTGCTGACGTCGAAGCACTTCAACGCGAAGGTCTTGCTCGCCTCGACTCCCCAGAACGTGACCAAAAGACACGGCCCGCGCGGCCCCCCCGCCCAAGCTGAGGGGTGCGCTGGGCGCTTGGTTGCCGAGCTCCTTGTGGAGCTTCTGCAGGTCCTCCGAAGCACAAGCTAGGGCGGTCTCGTCCGGACTTGCACCCCAAGCCAGCCATCCGAAACCCCCAAGCTCCCGCTCCTCCTCCTCCTGGCGGCGCATGTCTGCAATCTCGTCATCAAGGCGCTCGGCCTCTGTGCGAAAGCGGGGTGCCCAAAACCCAACTCTGTGGCTTCAGAGTGTCTACCAACTTTTGGCCCAAAAAAAGTTAGGGAAAGGGAACCCGAAGTCCGGACCTTAAACCCTCGGAAGCCCCAAAGCTCACTCCCGAAACCCTACACCCCTAAGCCTAAACCGAAACCCCCAAAACCCCTAAACTCCCAACACCTCAACACACCCTCAACCCCCAGCCCTCAACTCCTGACACCTTCACACCCCATACTAGGTAGACAAGCCAAGCAGCCATCTCAGAATACCCCATAATACCCGACCAGTAACCACAACATCAGAATACAGATGCCCAGCCCCCAAAACTTTGAACCCGAACCCTACAGTACCCATCAAAAACAAACAAAAACCCCAAAACCCAAGACCCCAAAGCCCCAAAGCCCCAAAACCCATTCCCACACTCTTCAGGAGAGCCTGGCCTTGGTCTTGTCCGACGCAAAGAGACGCTGGAGGATCGACAAGGCCTTGAGGACGGCTTGAGAGTTTAGGGTTTAGGGCTTAGGGTGCAGGGTGCAGGGTTTAGGGTTTAGGGTTAAGGGTTTAGGGTTTAGGGTTTAGGGTTTAGGGTTTACGATTGGCAGGGCCAGGACATTACTAGTTTAGAAGGGGTTCGTGCAACTAGCAAAAACCCCACCCGCCCAGAGGGTCCCACAACATTCCGAAAATATAAAGTTTCTATTACTAAACCCTCGCTTCACACCTATTCGTTCCAGCTTGCCTAAACCGACGAAAAACTTGCCTAAATCGACGAAAAACTTGCCTAAATCGACGAAGAACTTGCCTAACTCGGCGAAGAACTTGCCTAAATCGACGAATAACTTGCCTAAATTGACGAAGGATTTGCCTAAATCGACGAAGGGCTTGCCTAAATCGACGAAGGATTGCCTAAATCGACGAAGGACTTGCCTAAATCGAATGCCAGAGGGAGGCCAGGATTGGCCCCTTCGTCGATTTAGGCAAGCTCTTCGTCGATTTAGGCAAGTCCTTCGTCGATTTCGGCAAGTCCTTCGTCGAAGGATTTGCCTAAATCGACGAAGAACTTGCCTAAATCGAGGAAGAACTTGCCTAAATCGACGAAGGATTTGCTTAAACGACGAATTTACACAGGTTTTATTTTAACAAAAATACATAAAAATATCCATATGCCCACACTTTTTCCTCTCAGGCGCCATGGTAGGGTTTCCTAGGGCAGCGAGCACGGTCCAAAGGCCGCACACGGCAACGAGCAAAGGAGCCAACACGATTGCCAAAAGCCAGCAAGGCCGAGCACAGCCAGGCACGAAGCCAGGCGCAATGCCACTCCACAAATGCCCAACATGCCGGACACGAAGCATAAGCAGAGGCCAGCGCCGCAGAGGATAAAGGACTGCAGCCCAACACCCATGATGAGCCCTGTACACTCAAACCTTGAAACATGTTGAAACCTGAACGCCCCTCCATGGCCCTCCATCGCCCTCCTTCCCAGGCTACGGCTGGCAGGCGCGCCAGAAGGCGCTGCCCGCCGCGCTGCCTATAGCGCCTGGGTCGGCACGTTCACCGGCCGCCAGGATCTCCCTTTTCGCACCACTCGAACGCCCAAGTTGTTGGCCGGGATCTCGACGACGGCCACCTGCCAAGGCTGCCAATCTCAGTCTGCATCTCTTCCCCGTCAATCACTCTGCCACCCATATGCTCACCCACCAGGCCTCCCCAAACCTCACTCTACTGTACCAACGTTTTAGGCACAAAAGAGCAGAAACGCTGTACTGTCCCAAAAAAAAAACCAATCTTTGTAAGCGAAAACAAGCAAAGATGCTGCACTGTCCCAAAAAAACCAAAAAAAAACCCAAAAAAGAACAAAGTTTGGAGACCTCCAGGCCCTGGAGGAGCCCAAGCTCTCCAAACTTTGGTTTTTTTGGTTTTTTTGGGACAGCACAGCATTTTTGCACTTATTACTCTAAAAAGATTGGTCTTTTTGGGACAGTACAGCACTTTGGAGGCCTGGGACTGCAAAAAACCGTACTGTCCCAAAAAAACAATCTTTGTAAGCGAAAACAAGCAAAAATGCTGTACTGTCCCAAAAAAACTAAAAAAAAACCAAAGTTTGGAGACCCCAAGCTCTCAAAACTTTGGTTTTTTTGGGTGTTTTTGGGACAGTACAGCATTTTTGCACTTTTTACTCTAAAAAGATTGGTTGTTTTAGGACAGTACAGCACTTTGGAGGCTTGGGACTGCAAAAATGCCGCACTGTCCACTGTCCCAAAAAAAAACATCTTTTGAAATACAGGAGTCCTATTGGTTCCTATTCATTTTAGTAAGGTTCCTTCTCATTTTAACAGGATTCCTATGAATTATAACCGGTTCTTTTCAATTTGGAAAGGGTTCCTATTAATTTTAGTAGGCTTCCTATTAACTTGTATCGGTTCCGAAAAATATGGGCAGGATTCCTATGACATCAAAAGAGAATTCCTATTTGTGTTTATAGGATTCCAATAAAGTTTCATAGGGTTCCTATGTATTCTAATAAGGTTCCTATCAATTTTAAGGTCCTTCTTTATGTTAACGGGATTCGTATTGATTTTAATAGGGATCTCATTCGTTTGAAAGGGATTCGTATTGGTTTAGGCTCATATTCATCTAGTAGGATTCCTACTAATTCTTGTTAAAGGAATCTTATTTTGTTCATAGGAGCCCCATTAGTTCTATTAATCTTAATAAGAATCCTTCTCATTTTAGTAAGATTCCTATGAATTACCACCGCGTTCTTTTTGATTTGTTAAGGTTCATTCTAATAGGCTTCCCATTAGCTGCTATCCGAAAACAATTTGAGAGGATTGCTATGAATTCAATGAAAGATTCATACTTATTTTCATAGGATGCCAATAAAGTTTCATAGGGTTCCTAATTATCTGAATAAGGCTCTGATCGGGTTCCTATTCATGATAATCGGCTTCCTATTGACTTTTTATACAGCCCGATCAATTTTAACAGGGTTCCTATGTCTTTGAATGGAGGATTCCTATTTTTCTGTTTATAAGATTCCAAAAAATTTTCATAGTTTGCCTAATTGTGTTAATAAGGCTCCTACAAATGTAATATGATTCCTACCACTTTTAAATAGGATTCTGTCATTTGAATAGGGTTCCCATAGAATTTCATAGAACTAAGGGTTCTCATTCATGTTAAAGGGTCCTTGTCCTTTTAATAAGATTCCTATTAAAACAAATGAATCCTATGAACCCCATTAAATTTGATAGGAACGCTATTCACATGCATAGGATTTCTATTGAAATTCATAGCATGCAATCCACAATCTCGAGCAAATTGTTCAGGTCACTTCTGCTGGAGTTTTTGGGAGTCCCTCGCGCATGGCAGAACGTAGAGTTTTTTTCTGGAAACCATGCTGAAGCGTGGGCGCATGGGGGGGGGTAGCATATATATATATATATACATATATATACGTATATGAAGAGAGGTTTAGGGTTTAGGGTTCAGGGTTCAGGGTTCAGGGTTCAGGGTTCAGGGTTTAGGGTTTAGGGTTTAGGGTTTAGGGCTTGCTGTGATAGGGCGCAGATGCTGTGAAGGTTAGGTTTTGGAACAAGCTCGAAAGCTTCGTGAGCGCGAAGAGCAGCTTTGGCCCGATTGTGGAAGGCCATCCAACACTTTTCTTCCACCCCACGCGCGGCAAAGCCACCCAAACCTATTCCTTTTAGGGTTTAGGCCTCAACTCAAGCCAACTGCTTACTTTCCATAAAACTTCTTCATCGGCCGTGAGGCTGAGGCACCAGTCAAGTCCACGAGGGCCGAGGCAGGGGAGTCCGGGGAGGGCCCAGCCAGGAAAGCCAGCACAGTCCAGGCGAGAGCCCAGAAAGTTTGGCAGGGGCCCAGGAGATTAGGGGGCTCAGGGTGGTGAGCGCCCCGCCTGAGCCCAGCTAAGCCTCGGCCTGAGCACGCTGCGACTGGAGGTCTGGGGTACCCCCCCTGAAAATGCCAGCGACGCCTAGGAACATGGGTGCGGGGGTTTAGGGTCATTTCTTTTTTGCAAGGGACCAGTACAGGTCCCCAAGACAACGGGTTTCGGTACTGGGCCCCACGTGGGTGCTACCGACCCTCGAGCTGTGGGAGGCGGGCGAACGACCTGGGTCGGCTTGCGCCATCGACGCCCCCCCTCTGTAGGGGGTGGCCCTGAGTTCAGGGTTTAGGGTTTAGGGGGGCTTGAGGGGGGGGCTGTCTACTGGGAACTCCTGGGCTTCCTGGCAGGCCTTGCGGGCCTTTTTTTGGGAGGCTCTGCCACCCCTGAACACAAAACCCCAAACCCTATAACCCCCAAACCATTCAGACCCCAAACCCCGACTTGTCTGGGTTCTCTGCCGATAGCTGCGTCCGCCGCGTGCGACGCAAGGCCTGGATCTTGCGAGGAAAGTGCAGGTTTTGGGTTTAGAGTTTAGGGTTTAGAGTTTAGGGTTTAGGGTTTAGGGGTTAGGGTTCAGTTTAGGGTCTTGTCGTCCCAAACAGTTGTGGGCGGCTTTTGGGCGAAAGTTGCGCGAGCTTCTCGAAAACCTTCGCGAGGTCTTTCTGCAGCTTGCCAGAGCCTTTTGTTGCCCTCCGAATAGCTCCAAAAGCCCGCAAAAGCTTTCCAAAACGCTGTAGGGGTGAGGCTTCAAGCACGGCCCATAGGGGTTGGGACTGGCCGGGGGCCAAGACAATTGCAGCGGACGTTCGGAAGATCTGTGAGTACTATGCACCATCCACTTGGGTTGGCCCAGGGGCCGGAACACTTTTAGACACTTTCAGGTATCAAAGGTTTGATGTTGCTTCTACCCTGCGGGGTCTCCATGTGCCAGCTATTGCAGCTGTGCAGTCTTTTTGTGTGCACAGCTGGCCAGAGAGATGCGGCAACAGAGTTGTCGTCTTCTCTCGACAGCGCGTCTCTCTCCAGAACTGCCCATGGCTGTCTCCGTCCAAGCAACTCAACCGAAGCGTGGGCGGCCCAAAACAGGACATAATAGACCAACCATCACAACAAGCCAAAGCAAAGCGCGCGACAAAGGCGGCAGCGGCTGAACCAAAGGGCACGATCAACAGCCGAGGACGCCGCAACCCCGAAACAAGCGAGGAACCTGCAAACAAAAAGAGGCTCAAGATCGCTGCCTCGACATTTGAGCTTCGGATAGCTGCTCTTCGGTAAACAATGACAGTGACAAGTCTACGATTTAAAGTCGGACGAGCTGGCCCAAGTCGGACCTGCCCTCCTCGGCACACATGAAAAACATGCCATGTCAGCCTGTCAGGTCCTTTCCGAGTTTACACGGACCTCACAAGCCGCAGCGATCGGAATGTTTGGTGTTGAGGGATGGGGCAGCCTTCAGCACGGCCCTGAACTACCGCCAGCTCAAAATGCCTGGAACATGGCACAGCAGAGCACAGGGGATCTAAGGAAGAGGTGCGCACAACGTGTGCGAGCGCACACTCTCTTGTGGACTTCAACTTCCCTCGGGCCCGCACGGAAAGGGACCACAAGGCGACCCCTGCAGCCAGGCCCAAGGATGCCTCTGAGAAGCGTGGGGCCCCTGGCCCGGAGCGCCTCACAGGAGGGCTCTCTCAAGGTGTCAGGGTGCCTCGTGGAACTTTTTCGTGAGCACTTTCGTGTAAGGCCCTGGCCCAGGGGTCCGAAGATCTGTTCGCGAGTTAGCTCGGCAAAGCCTTGTCCTCACAGCGTCGGGGCCTCTGTGACTCTATGCGTGGGAAAGATCACGCCCAGGCGCCCTGCCTCCATGTCCGTGCTGCACTTGACAAGCAGAGCTGCGGCTGCGAAGCCTCCCGGGCAACCGTCTCGAGGGGCTACGGAAAGGCACTGCGCAGCCCCCGAGCAAAACATGCTTCGAAGCGCTGTGGGAATGCAACCCATTTTTCGCAACAGCACTGCGCGGCCGCGCGATTTTGACCACCTCTCAGATTTCAGAGGTGGTAGCTGCGACCTGCCCATGCAGCAATGTGCGGTCTTACCTCTTGCTCCCCCGGGTGCGGCTGATTTGCGGCTTTACGATATTAGGGGTACCTTGTTGGGGCCCTTATTTTAAGGGGATCCTACTACTTGGGGGTCTATATTGGGGGTCCCCTATTTCTGGAATCCCCTTAAAAAACCCCCATATCATGAGGGAAACTCTATGGCGAGCCTGTGAAGGCCTGGAACTGCTCCGACGGGCGGTGGGCCTGCAGGCCGGAGGCCACTCGCAACACCGTGGTGCTCTACCATCTGCACACTCTCCATATTTTCCTCTACTCCACGTCACGCTGCCACTGTAGCTACTCTTCAACATACAGTAGGAAAACTGCCCTGTGCCCACGCCACACTTGAAAGGCTACGTGGCACGTTTCAACCCATGCAGGCCCGCATGACGGGATTAAGCCCTGATCCCTCAACCCGCAGCCTCGCCCTCCTGGACGGAGCCGAAGTCCAACTGCTGGAGGCTGGGCATCAGTAGCCGGCTCTCCTCCAGCTGAGGCTTTTGGTTCTGGGATGGCTGGAAGGTGGGGCAGACGGAGACCAAAAGGGCCCCCTTAAAAAAATTAGAGAAGTGAAGTGACATGACATCGGGAGTGCATGGACCTCTGGTAGGGTTGAGGGAGCTTACACGACTTTTGAGTTCTTGAACAGCCGACTGTCATTTCTCTGCGCCTCTCATCGCCTATCCCTGATTCTGCGGTTTCCTCAAGCCCTACACCAACCCCAAGACCCCTAACAACCCTCAGCAACCCTAAGCAACCCTAAGCAACCCTAAGCAACCCTAAGCAACCCTAAGCAACCCTAAGCAACCCTAAGCAACCCTAAGCAACCCTAAGCAACCCTAAGCACTAAGCACCCTAACTGAGGACCCACAAAGCAACCCCCTATAGTAACCCCAAGTAACCCCAAGTAACCCTAGGTAACCCTAAAGTAACCCCAAGTAACCCTAAACCCCAAACCGAAGCAACCCTCGATGAACGCGAAAAAAAAAGGAGCCCTTCTCGCCTGCTCGGACGCCTCTATGTAGATCGCAGCGGCCAGGGAGGCCTCGAGCCCCGAGCTGAGACAATTGTAGAAGCCAAAAAGTTGGAAACTCAATAGCCTCCATCCCTAAGAGTAAAGTACAGGGAATCCCAGCCCCATTTGTCCTGAAAAAGGTTTCCAACTTTCAGGGGTTTAGTGTAGGGTCTCGGGTTTCGGGTTTGAAGCCTGAGGGTTAGAGGTCGGGTCTTGAAATTGGGCCTTGCGTGGGCACTGCAGAAGGTATGTGCCAAGAGCTGAGAGGGACGGGTTGAAGCTGCTGGTGAGCAGCCTGCACTCTCCTGGCGAAGAAGCTAAGTCCACTCCCCTAGCACCCTCACCAGCACCCTCACAAAGACATGTCAGCCACGATGCCGCCGCCAGCTCGATGATGGGGCAGATGAGGAACACACCCGAAGCGGCGTTGAAGACTGCCGGGGCGTGCCTCTGCAAAAGCCCGGCTTGGGGTTTTTTTTTGAGGGAGGGGGATGTCGGGGTTCTACCATATTCGGGGTGCCTTATTTGGGACCTTATTGTAGGGTGATCCTGCTGCTTCGGGGTCTATTTTAGGGGTTCACCTGTTTTGGTAAACCCCCATGTAGGGTTTAGGGCGGCGGCAATCCCAGGACCTGGAGAAGAGAGGGTACTTGACGTGAATCGCCCTCTCCAAGAAGAGGATGGCGTCGAAGATGCCGTTCACCAGGCACATCAGCCCTTGGCTCTTGGCGGGTAGGCTTGATCATTTCTCTAGAATTGGGGCCCTAAACCCTAAACACTAAACCCTAAACCCTGAACCCCAAAATCTTGGGCCCTGTCATGAGGGCAGCCCTAGCTCTTTCCATGAGACCATTCTTTAGAGAACTGGCGGGCCGGGGCTTCAAAAAAACACGCGCCATGAACTTGGGAGTCGCTGAACTGCCCCAAGGTGCCGTAGTAGAGGCAGTAGCCAGTGTCCACACCTCGCAGGGCGGAAGAGCAACACCGTGCGAGAAGGCGCGAACAGCAAGCATGACCCTCAACCCTAGACCCTACACCCTAAACCCTTAACCCTAAACCCTAAACCTAAATACCCAACAACCTCATTCAGCCTGCTCCGGTGGCCAGCACGAAGGTTCCCAAAGTCAGAATCAGCAGCGAGAGCAAGGCCCCCCAGACGTCCAATATGAGGAACCTCACCGAAGCTGAGTTTAGGGTTCGATGGCGGCTTGTCTTGCCTGTGCTACCACGTATTCCTGGAAAATCTCGAGAACTTAGAACCTTGCACACCGACTGTTCCAACGGTGGTCAACGTCCTGCGCTTGGAAGACCGAACCTCTGAACGCCTGCGCGAAAGCTCGCACCAAAGGATACTTGGCGATCCCTCTGCCAGAGGCGCTGAGAGCCCTAAACATGTGTGGGAGACCCTTCCTGCGGCTGTTGGGAAGGAGGTTGGGCGGTTAAAGACTAAGGTTCGGGACTCGGCAGCCAAATGCTAGCAAGGGACCTTGCCACCATCAGCATGGCTTGTACCTTAGGCGCATCACAACATGGAGATCATCTGCTGGTCTAACGGCACCACTGTTGTGCAGAAACACAACCATCCCTAGACAAGAACTCGCCACCTCTGGCAGCTCGTGTACATGGTACTACTGTGCCGCATGTTGTGCGGGCAGCATGGCGAAGGCGAGAGTGAGGCTCGGAGCTGGATCATCCCTAACCGACAAAATCTGCTTTACACGATCTGCGACATCAGCTGGGACAACCGACGGCGATGATGCTTGCCTCGCCCAGCCACCCCGAAGTGGGAGCGCAACAACCCAAGCACCCATAAAACGTGCTAAAGTCTGCTACAGCATGGCAGGATGATCCAGAGGTTCTTCTGGGTGCCACGAAAGCACGGTCCCACACGGGATGAAACTGGGCCGTCTCGCAACAGGGGGCAGCTCTCGGCCTCATGATCGTAAGGCCCTGCTCCTCACGCAGCGCGCAGGACCGAACACGGCCCCGTGAATGGCCGAAGTGCAGCAGGCGACTTGCAGCAGCGGGGGGGCCCGACATTCAGAAACAGCACAGGTGGCAACCTTGGGCTCACATTCACAAAGGTCGGGGGCGCTTCTCAAGAAGGAGTCCATGGAGGAGGCCTCAAGGATGTTGATGTGGACCTGGCCCTTCCCAAAAAAAAAGCGCCCGGACCCTGAACGAATTTGAAACAGCAATCCTCCATGGCATGGACGAACCCATGGGATGGCGGAGACCTTTGCTTGTTTGCCTCTTATGCCTCTTGCCGGGCCACAGCACGGGCAGTGCGGCTCAGCAATGTCACACCCCACTCAGCGAAAAGGGCTGCTGCTTTTGATGTTGATGCTTCAAGCCTAACGCACAGGAGGACGTCCAAACCTCGGCAGCATCAAAGAAAGAGAGAGGCGGAGGGTCCAACGGCTTGTCCTTCCCCGAACATGAGGTTGGCCTACCTCATATTATCTTCATGGAAGCAGTGCCAGGAGAAGGCTCGGAGGCTGTGGCAGGCAGGGCACTATATCTCCCTGCAATCATACAAGCATTCCAATGCCGCACGCCAGTGACAGCGTCCGACAAAGTCGACCCCTCTGAGAGATGTGGAGGAGAAGCACGAGTGCTAGGAGGCAGGCGAGGGGGTGGCGAAGAAAGAGCCCCTAGATCTCGAGAGGTGATGACCAAGGCGAAGACCGCAGCCGAAAAAGCCAGGAACCCCAGTCACCAATGCTCGCGAGACCAAGCCCAATATTACTAGAACCGACCTGCTCAGCGTGGGGAACTAACTACCTGAGTCCACATCCAGCGGTTGACGGCACGGCTGGATGCGGATCATCCCTACCCAGCCCGACAAGTCGCTCTGCGCTGAGGGACAGCACCGACAAGCAAACGGCCCTGCTCTACTAGGGGTACCTTACTTGGGGGTTCTTGATGGGGAATCCCAGTATTTGGGTGTCTAAGCACGGGCCCCTTATCCTCGTAAACTCCCATATCACACTCTGCGTCCAAACAAAAAGCAGGGCTGCAGCCTAAACGCCCTCACAACTCTGAAAAAGGAAAAGCTGTTCCTCCTCCAGGCGGCTGCCAGCAACCCGATGAAGTAGGGCCGCGCTTTGAGCGCAAAGCGTGTGGGTGGCAGATTCAGGGAGCCCGCGTTGGGGAAGATCATCTTGCTTGCCTGCCAAGTTCAAAGCTCCGCTCTTCTCTCTTTGGAGGGGGGGGAGATTCCCACAATGACGCTCAACGGCTACTGTCGAAATCACACTCTGCACGGTAGCTTGATGTAAACATACAAGGGCTTGGAGTTGTAGTTAGGGTTCAAGGCTGACATGCCGAATGTCAGGACTAGCCTGCCACCCCGACACCCCGGCACATGGATTCGCATCGAATTCTCAGAGGGCGACTCCCGCAATCCTAAGTTTCCAGTCTCGAGGCCGGTTCTGGACGGTTCAGGGTTCAGGGGGGGACCCCAAACTGTCCCCCTTACAAAAAGAAACCCACGTATGTCGATCATGCCCCCGGCCTGCTCAGCAATTTCACAGGCACGTTAGGGATACTCTGAGGGAAGAGCCCGAGCCAGGACTTCGAAACCCTGACGAGCCCTGAAAGCGCCATGAAGTCCCAACACAAAGATTAGGGCCCCTTAACATCTCATAACCCTCTCCACACCGAAGAGGCACCTTTCAAGAATAGGTGTAGGGCTTTAGGGTTTAGGGTTTAGGGTTTAGGGTTTAGGGTTTAGGGTTTAGGGTTTAGGGTTTAGGGTTTAGGGTTTGGGGTTCACCCAAAGGCCTCTTCGCGGGCTCAGGGCGATGATGCGCCCTCCGGGGGCTTGGAGTGGCCCCGAGGTTGATCCTGGCAAGTTGGGATGTTCCCCCTTTTAGGGTTTAGGGTTTAGGGTAAGTTTAGGGTTCAGGGTTTAGGGTTTCTACCAGCAGTCCGTAATACGGATTCGAATAGGGGGTACGATAATGCTGTTTCAGGACTGTTAGCAAAAGGGGGAACATCCCAACTGACAAGTCTCAGGGCTTCGGGTTCTCAGGGCTTTAAGGGGCTCAGGGCTTGGGGTTTGGGGGTTAGGGATTGGGGTTTGGGGTTTGCTGAGGGTTTCTTAGGGTTTCTGGCATTCTTCGGCTCTCTTTTGGGGCTGGAGCTTCGCCTGGGATACGGGGTGAAGGGGCTTTGGGATACTCCCAAAACCCTCCATCCGACTCCACCCCCAAAGCCCTGCAAAGCTGCAAGATGGGCCTTATAGGGTCCTACTTAGAGTTGTTCAGCCTGCGGCTTCCCCCCCTCTCTTCCCAGAGTGGCAAGACCTCCCAAGTGGCGCTTCTCCGCGCTCAGCGTCGGGCGCCAGGGTCGCAGCAGCGTCCGCTTCTTTGGTACCTTTTTGCAGTCCAGACCCTCCCGCAGGCGCTGCGGCACCCGGAAACCCTAACCTTATGATCTTAGGGAAGATATCAGGAGCGGCCGCACAGCAAAGCTACACAGCAAAGCTACACAGCAAGCGGTGGATCAGTGCTATAAGTCAGCCGATTCCGCTTGCAGGAATCTAGACAGTTTAAGACTTGGAGCCCTGCAGCCGGAAACGCTCAGAAACTCGCCACTGCAGCTGTGCGACGGGGTTGGGGTGCCCCAAGAATCTCTCGTTCGGCACCCCGCTTGAGCCCACGGCCACACACACAGCACACCCAGTCAAGAGAATCCAAGGCTCCATCAACGACCCCTCCCCACCTGACGCATGTTCCCCATTTAACACACACACACACACAAACACAAAACAGACAACAAAAACAGGCACACTGAAAAACTAAAAAATAGACTACCTAAGACCCTCATTCGAACTCCAGCCCTACGGCAGCTGTAGCCTTTGTGTAAGCCACGAGCACGGGTGCACTGCCCCAGCCTGCAACCCGGCCATAGCGCCGCACTCACTACCACCTGCAAAGACGAGCCGGAAGGCGGCGATCCGGGACACGAAGAAATTCCAAGGGGTTAGGGCTCAGGGTATAGGCATTTCGGGTTTCGGACTTCGGGGAGTTCCAGAAGGGGGGGGTTGTTTGCGCAAGGGACTTGTGATTCCCCCCATTTCTCCCCCCCCCTCCCCCCCAGAGTTGCCCTTTGGCAGAGTTCCCTGAACACAACACCATGGTGCTCTTGATGATGCCCCTACTAATCTGAATGCGCACCGGAGCCCCGCGGATTCTTTGATGTGCGAAAGTTGCGACGCGCCGCTCTGGGCGTTAGGGACCCTCTGAGGGTCCAGGAGGGAGAATATCATCAGTGCTTAGGTTTTAGGGTTTTAGGGCTTGGGGTGTTCGGGGGCCAAGATGGCTAAGCAGGGTCCGGTTGAGGGATGGGGGGGGTGTACCATGCCGCCTGCGAAGCCCACTGGGCGGGAAGACACCACGTTTGTGGCTCTGCACAGCATGACGGACACCGGAATGGACGACTGGCGACACTTGCCATTCTTCACCACGCGCTGATGCCCAACAGCTGGAAATCCATGAAGTGTACGTAGACTCAGCATTGACAAATCGTCGACACCGGTCGGTCATGCACTCAATGCACTCTTCAAACTATTATACCGACGAGACCCACAGCCTGCCCACAGTGATGAGCATGCATCATGTTGGCACCGGCAAACACAAACCTTGCCACGCAGAACTGCACGGATGCCAAGGCTCTCCACTCCGGCCGCCCTTGGCACGACCAACTGCAACAGTGCAGAAGGTTATGAGCACACAGACAAACGGCTCTCTTCACAGGCGATAGCTACGGTCATACCCAATGTCGTGGCACTTCTGCATGGCCAACAGCTGTTTGCAGCTGGGGGCAGAGAACGTATTGAAACGAATGTCTGATGGCAAAATCCCTTCATAAAGGGAGAAGTTGCACCGCCGAAGACGGCACGGTTCCCACATGGCAGGTCAACACGGCAGCATCAAAGACGGAAACTGCAGCCTTTCTTAGAGAGGCCGCCGACTGCCGCGGAAGCGAAATCCTTCAAAAATCTGATTCAGGTTCACCTGACAGATAAGATCACTGTCGTTAGCCCGCTGCGCCCAGCAGCATCAAACAGGTAGTCGGAACCGGCGGTCTGAAGTAGCATCCCTTCTGGGGAGCAAAATACGCATGTCCCCAGCAACGATCCGCAACGATGTTTCACTCGAGCAAGGCCACTGCTGGGGGAGTCGTGCAGTAGTTCTGGACAACCCGCTCAAAAGTCCATGAGGGATGCTGCATGCCTGAGTCCATGGGCCAACCATGCTCAAGCCCCCAAGGCCCCAACCTCAAAGAGGGGTTCGCCCTGCCTCTTACGCCCCCGTGCATGTCCCTTGAGTCGACGGGAAACGGAGGCTCACGGACGTAGACGTGGACTTGAGATGACTTGAACGTGGTTACTGCTTTCTTAAAGATACTCAAAAAAACGTGGGTTTCTTCGGGAACAAGATCTTTTGCTGCCTTTTGCAGAGCTCGGATTCCGAAATACAACTTCAGTCGGGGCACTTTCGTCACAGAAAGTCTTCACCACATCGTCCACGCAGAGCTTCTCAACGTCTTTCCCGCTCTCGGCGCAGAGCCGCTGGTACCCTTTGACGGCGAGATCTCCCTCCACCGCAGCCATTTTCATCAAGGACATCCAGTGATCCTTTTTCACCTGAGAGGACGTACACCGAACAAACTTGACGCAACCGACCCTTGCGCGCCCGTGCCGAGGCGCGAGATGAGCTTTGCAGGTCAAAGCCCAGGACTCCACCTGCATGCAATGCTGGTATCTTCGGCTCGGGGTGTTGAGGATCTGGGGGGTTTCAGGGAAGGACCAGGGGCCTAGAAACAGTAGCATTCGGGGTTCGAGGGCCTCTTGCCGCTTGGGTGTCACATCAGACAAGCGCCTGAACCTGAATGTCATGGAAAATGTCCACGTCTTGCCTTGTCTTGAGTTTCTGCGAAGGGCGCCAGAAGCAAGACGTCCAGCACCTAACCCCAGCAGCTGCTTCTTCAGAGGCCCCATGTTTAGGGTCTTTAGGGTTTAGGGTTTCGGGTTTCGGGCCCACCCAGAAAACTGTCCACACACACCCTTAATCGGCATGTGCGCTGATCAGCAAGGTCTGTAGTTCTAGGGTCCTTGTGGGTTGGCCCCAGGGCTTCGAGCCTTGTGTGGAATAGTTGTGTGTTCTCTTGCTGCTTTGCACGTGCACTCTGCTTTCTACCGTCTCCAAGACAAGCAGCAAGTGTTGCCATTTCGGGGTTGGGATGGCCCCTGATTTAGGGATTAGGGTTTGGGGTTTGAGGTTTAGGGTTTTTGGGTTTGGGGTTTAAGGTTTATCTTAAACATGGTGCGCATCGCCTGCTTTGGGCCGGCAGTGTCCCGCCTCGACCTGAAAGAATACGGCCCACATCGTCTCCGCGTGGGAGTTGAAGACCTCTCCAGCTTGGGGTTGAAGTTGGGATGTTCCCCTTATACTAACAGCCCCAAAAAAAATGGATTATCATGGGGGGGGCACGATAATCCCTATTAAGGACTGCTCGTATCAGGGGGAACATCCAAAAGGTTTAGGGTTCAACTGCTTGGGGGGGGATTTTCAACCCTGAGCCGCACCTCTGGTCCGAGAAGGTCCCGGAACGTCATCGTGGCAGCATGCCTTAAATATTAGGGTTTAGGGTTTAGGGTTTAGGGTTTAGGGCTTAGGGTTTAGGATTTCGGGTTTAGGGTTTAGGGACCAAAAGGCATCTGGACTCTACACGTCTCTACACCCTGAACACCCTGTACGCTGATTCGGAACAAGCCGGACATGTTTGGACCCTCGGAAACCGGCCTTTTGGGCCTGATCGCGACAACTTCTGAACCGGGATAGCTTCCGAATCTGACTGGTGCTTCTGAAGAATCATTTCGTGTGGTCTCAGATGGCTTCCGCTTGTGCACCCAGCGTGGATCATGTTTTCCGAGTGGGGCAGGCCGCATTTCAAATTTCTGAATCAGGCGGACAATTACTAGTAGTTCCAGCATTGTCAGTTTCTGAACTCACATGAATCAAACGGACCTGCCGATATCCTGCCTCAATGCTCAGCGTCGGGTTTACGAGAGCTAGCCCGACTAAATCAACTAATCGAGCCTGGGAGCTGAAATGTCAGCATATGCCTGGGAAAGACGCCGCGGTCCCAATGGATGGATGCCACTTGCCGAAGCCTGTGCCGTGCGGTCAGCATGTCCCCCGCGTACAGCTTCTCCTGCGACCGGAGGGCGCTCTGTGGACCCATGGGGCTGAAGGGTTTGGGTGCAAGGATGCCTGGACCTCACGCCGCTTCCAACTATGCCCAAAGATTTTCGGCAAAAAGTCGGGGGTTGACACCTCAAACCTCACATCAAAAGTCTGCTTGCCAAGCCCGAGCGGCAGCTGTGTCTTGAATGAAGGAGACCAAGATAGCCATGTGGCTCAACTCGTGCCGTGTGTCGCGAAAGACGGAAGAGCTCCAGTTGTGCTCGCCTCCCGGCACGTTGTTCAAATTGGCCGCCAGGTAAGGCAAGAAGCTCTTGTGGCTCGTCGCCTGCTGCAACAGGTCCCGTACTGTCCCAGTCATCGTCCTCTTGTCCGTCTCTTCGGTGGTCAGGAGCCCTTGGGTAAAGGGGGCCGCAATGAAATGGAGCCACACCACTGACCAGGCCATCTCCGACTCGGGAGGCAACCCCTTGAGGCGGTTGGACAGCGCCCGTAACCTTGGCATTTTTGCCCCCAACCCACCGCACAAAACAGTGAAGACAAGGCCCCCTTGCGGCGCGCAACTACCTGTTCTCTTCTCTGCAACCCCAAGTACATGCAAAACATTGCTAAACTCACAAGTAATCAAGTAGCAAGGCCAGCTGGAAGATGCAGAGGTGGGTCGGGTGGACACCGTAACTCACGTGGCGCATGCCCAGGCTCGTCATGTCCCTCTCGACGCGCCGGAAGTCCTTTTCCTCCAACCATCCCAGGCCAACTTGAACAAAGGATGCAAACAACAAGGACTGGGTTCTGAAGCTCGCAGACCGAAATAGCTTCTCCACGCCAGGATCCTGCATCAAGTAATGATACAGCAGCTGGCCAAACTCATTCATCTTGATGCGCCGCCACTGGCTGAAGACAAGGCCCAACATGCTGTCAAGCGAGCCGTACCCCGACACGATGGAGAAGGAATCCTGGCAGAACTTCGCGAGCAGCGCAGCATGCGAAGAGTCTGGTGCTTCCGTGAACACATCCTTTAGGCAGCGTCGGAAGTTCTGCAGAGTGACTCGCCCCGTCTGTTGTATGTCCAGGGTGTTGAAGCCAGCAAAGATGTGGCTGTCTGATACGCCCATCTCTTGCAGCGCACGGCGGAAGTCTGAGTAGAAGATGCAGGAAGGGTCCGTTGCAGCCAGTTTGGCGAAGGAGGTATCTAGCTGATCCAAGCAATACTCGTAGTGACATCTAAGAAACATGAAGTCATGCCGCTGAAAGATCACGCTTACCGCTGCCTTCGTCAGGAGCACCGCCATGGTCCCGTAGGCACTGATGAACTGACTTTTCGGGGACATTGATGCGAAGAAGAGGATCTGCACACTGGTGTCCGGATCCCAGTTGGGAAGGTCTGGAAGGAAGAGGGGCCCAGCCGTGAGGACTGCGCAGTACACAAAGCAAGCAGCGACGAAGAACTTTTGGGTCGTCTTGGGTATATCCGCCGCCTCTGCTAAGATGATCAGGAACGACAGCTGCAACATCACAAGCAGGTCCAACATATCCTCCACGATGTGCGCCGTGTCGTGGTGGAGGGCCAGCCGTGAGAACATCCGCGCCGCCCAGCCCCGCAGCGCGCAAGCGATGATGGCCTGAGGCTTCGGAGCCAGAAAGCTTTCTCTATAAGGGGCGGGGGAGGGGGGGGGGTTCCTTTTGGGATGTGCTGTTTCTTTGTTGCTTCTTTCAGAAGGGGGCTGTTCCACAACATGTCTCGAATTCAGAATCCATTGTACAAGGCACCCGGGCAGAAGACACCAGATGACACCGGCTTAGCTGGCCTCCTAGCTCGAGCTTAGGGCTTAGGGCTGAGGGCAGAAGCGCAGGAGCTACGGAAACCGACACCGACCCCCATCCCCCCCGAGGCACCCAGGGATCGAATGTCCGGAGCGTCATCCAAAGCAGCTGGCTGTGCACCCTCGTCAGCATGGCAAGGATTGAAAGCCCCCAACAGCCGGCAGTTAAGCCGTACATGCTCCAACTGAGAGCAGTCGGGGAAGCCACCACGACCAGTACACCCGCACCTCCTGTCACCATGCCCATCTCGGAGAAGACTCCAAAAAATAGCAGTATATGTAGCACCATCCCAACTATCATGAAAACGAGCATTGGCCACCTCTTTTTGAGTAGCCAATCCCCCACCGCCAAGCTCGACATCATCCTCCCAGACAGGATATACGCCCTAGCTACAGGCTTGACCACCATGATTCGGCCCTTCTTGAAGTCATTGGTGGCGCCTTGCCGGGTAACTTCAGTCCCAGCTGGCAGAACAGAAGCAAACTTGGCTTTCTTATGAGCAGCACCCAGCACGGATGCCCCACTCAAAACTCTGGCTTTCATCGTCGACTACACCGCCGCATACCCATTTTGCACATGTGAAACGGTCTGCCTTTGACAGGTTCCTTATAGAGGATGAGATGCCTGCGAGCGAGACATGACGAAGCAGCAGTCTTTCGAGGAGGTCCAGCAAGACCTAAGACGACATAGAAAGTCACAGCAAAGTGCACATGCCTTGGGGCACCGACAAGTTTACAAGCAGCTGTATCTCGGTGCTCACATCAAGAAGTGATTTTGGTCCATGGCCCGTCTCAAGCCGGACAGGTGTGGGAAAAAGAAAATAAACAACCGCTGTTCCAAAACCCGTACTGGCTTGAAGAGCCTCAGGCCCAAAGCCGTACAAGAAAGAACGTTAAGGTAGGATGCTATGCTGCATCCGTTCGCTTGCAACCTTTCGGCCGCTAAGTGGATTGGGAGTAACGTACGCTGCACACGCTTCTTCGGTACCTCAGTACTGTGACTGCAGCATGCCACCAGCATATCGCTGACGATAGCGCTCCTGGAAGACAAGATGTGTCTCAAGATCTACTCAACAGATCCGTTAAACTGACCGCCCAAGCACTCAACGCACAAAGACATTCCTTCCTGCCTGCCTGCCTGCCTGCCTACGTGCCTACCTGCCTACCTGCCCACCTGCCTACCTGCCTACCTGCCTACGCCTACCTGCCTTCCTTCTCCTCCCTTCCCTGGCAAAGGACTCAGCGCTCAAGGTCCAGTCCTCGAGCCTTCCCATGCCGAATCGCTGGGCCACCTCCCACAAGAACCCCCCAAACTCTGGCGAAGCCCAAGCCCCCAAACCTGGGAACCCCCCCTGAAACCCCCCTTGAAGCCCCCCGAAAAATTCCTCAAGATCTCCGGCCCCATGTCACTCCAATATTGAGGCACACAGTCTTGCACCTTTCTCCTCCCGGCCTGCATCCACCGAAGCAATCCCCTTGAATGACGCCTTACCAACTAGCTTCGGTAAGTCCGACAGGGTTGACAGGACCAACTATGGAGCGCGATCGCGGCGGTCCCGCAGTCGGTGTCGAAGCGCACAAAAGTCAGAAGACTGATATTCTTTTCGGGTGGGAAATGTGGAAAATACCAATTTCCGCTCAGGCTTTGACGGAGCCAAAAGACATACGGACCGATAGACACCATGCGCATGAAATCCGCATGCCCTGCACCGTGTTGTCTCTGCAGCAAGCGTGTTTCCCAACAACCCTCAAAACCCTTAAAACCTTTAGAGAACCCTAAACCCACAACCCCCAAACCCCAAAACCATCCAAAACCCCAAAACAATCCAAAACCCAAAAACCCCAAAACCCTAACACCCTCAAACCCTGAAACCCTAAAACCCTAAACCCTAAACCCTCTTACCCCTTTAACACAAGCCCTGGCCTTGAGTCCATGGAGGTCGTTCGGTGGCTGGCACAACAGGAAGTCCTCTGCCGGTTTGCTTAGGGCTGTGGGGTTCGAGGGCTTTGAGTCTATAGGGCTTATTTAGGGTTTAGGGTTTAGGGTTTAGGGCTTAGGGTTTTCGGGCTTTGGTTTTAGGGCTTAGGGCTTGGGGTTTAGGTGTCGGTTTAAGGTCTCCAAAAAGCTCTGCCGGCTAGCCTCCAACCCATGCGACCACCCCCCCAAAACAACCCCAAACCTGCCCGCCCCTTGAACGGTGTGATGGAGCACTTCGGTCCTCGCAGCAGCGTCGAAGCTTCACCAAGTGCTCCTCCTGAGCCACACCATGAGGATGGCAAGAATGGGGGAGGGGGGGAGGTTAGGGCTTGGGGGCTTGGGGACTTATAGGGCTGTGTTCTGCATCATGCTTCCTGCAGGGCTTCACGTATTCAAGATTGAGTGTGGCAAAGGGCACATGCCCGGGACAGACTGCCAAAGCTTGGAGGAATGCGGGGCATGGCAATGCCCTGTCCTCCGCTATCAGGAGCAGCTTGTGAATGTTCTCTGCCGTTGCTGTTGACAAGCTCGCCCACAACGAGCAGGCTTGCAAATTGTCCGCCTTCCGAGCTTGCCCATCGCTTCTGACTGCATGATGGCAGTTTGTGGCCATGTGGTGTGCATGTATGCGTGGTGGCAATCGGAAAGGCATCACAAGGGGACCTGCTCTCAAACATCCGAAGCGCTACGACCATCGTCGAGTTTCACTTGCTCTTGCCTGGCACCCAGGGGACGGAGAGCGGGATCTTTTGCGCGAGACCTCAACAAGCCGGTGGGGGAACGGCTCTTGAGCACACACCATAGATAGTTGAAGGGCCGACTGTATCCACTGCTCCCTTTCCAACACTGCAAGTCTGGGGCCCTGAACGCATGCATCATGGCCGGAGGTATCCATGGCCACAATGGCTATCCACACTCACACTTTACAGTACCACACTTCCCACGGATATCGCCTGGCTAGACTGCTGTTCACTACGCTTGGGGCACTTGGCAGCCTGACAGACCTACACAAAATCAGAGCGACTCTTGGGGATGTTCTTCGCGTGCTTTTTTTCAGCTCCCAGAAGCCGGCTCGCTCGGGCCGAACACTTGCCAAAGAGGTTGCCAGAGGCTTCCCGTTGAAAAGGCGAAAGTTAAGCGACTCAGCCAGTGTGGTGGTACACGTGATGGGGGGGGACCCTTCGCTGCAACTCCCCTTTTTGGCACCTGGATTCGTCTCTGGTTCCAGCTGCGCTTGCCTTCCGCGAGAAATGCTGCCTTCCGTTTCTGTGCTCTAACTGCTCCAATCTCACAACGAAGCATGCGAAGCATAGCAGATGTGCGAAGAGGCAGTGCAAGACGTCACCCGTCACTCCAGCCACTTCCCATGCGGTACCGGCAAAAGAAACTGGAGTCGGATCAGATGGGCGCTCACTTCTTGGCTCCAAAGCCGCAATTCCACTTGGGCTGCGTCCACCATTCACCAGTCTGGCACACGTGCACAAAAGTGCGATTCTGCGGTGCAACAGCTCACATCGCTGTTTGGTTCTCTCGGCTCATGCCTTCTTCTCGTACTCATCATAGGTGTCCTCCCACCTCTACAACGGGGCGGTGGGCGCATCACCCCAGCACACTTCAACTACCAACTCCACAGCATTCCACAAGAGCCTCTTGGGGAAGGTGCCGCTGCGCAGCATCATGGTGCGGTACTCCTGCAGCCAGTTTCAGCAAGCCATGCACACCAAGTGCACCGAAAAAAGCTGGTCTTTCGGAAGGCTCTGGGGATCTCTGGGGGTCCGGGCCCTGCTTGTCTTCAGGTAGTTGCCATGAGGGCCGGTGACGTTCTTGGCCATTGGCATGTTGGACACCTGCCAGTGCTTGGGGGAAGTTCGGATCCAGACTCCACATGTCCATACCCCGTAGAAGAAGCCGAGCCCGTGCCCTTTTTCCGCATGTACCGTTTTGCCGCATTTCACAGCTTGCGAAGCATGTTCATTTGCAGAATCCCAACGACGTGAAAATGGGACATGGTGAGCGTGGGCTGGTTCCCACGCCCAACCGCATCAGTGACCTTGGCACAGGTCTTTAGGCACGTGAAAACCGCCAAATCACGGACACAGGAGGCATGACGAGGGAGACTATACAAACTGTCAATGCAAGGCACCATTCATCAAGAGCGTATCAGCCGCTTTTACTGCCACGGTGGCTCCGAGCATTGCCAAGCACCATGAGAATTCTACCAAGATCACACAACTCTGAGCTGGTCGTGGAAGCGTTAACCACTTCGGAGAGCAACATCCACAGCAGGCGAATCTAATGTAAATAATAATATTAGTAGTAATAATGATAATACTGCTGCCCTAAACTCTCCTTAAAGCCCCTAAATCTGGCTAAGGACGTGACGACTCACAAGGGCTCCAGAGCCGGGCCAAGATGGACCGGGTGCAAGTCTCCTTAACGTCGGTGCTGCAGATTCCAGGGTTTTGGGGTTTTCGGTTTTTAGGGTCTGGGTTTTGGGGTGCTCGACAACGAAGCTTCTAGGGTTTGGTGTCTGAGGTTCGGGCTTTTGTCTCCCAGCAAGAGTTTCTTTGTACAATTTGGTCACCATGGCTCCCCAAGCCCTCCCCTCCGTGCGCAGCCATATGGCGAAGCTAGAGCCTGATCGGACTTCAGTGAGCCCATCGGTTTCACCCCCCGCATCCCGACAGCGCCACCATGGATATCCCGGAACCTAGCCTTTCTCCTGAAGCTGAGCATCGCTGACTTCTCCACGCTGACCCCACCGGAGCCGACGCGCCACACATAATCCTGGGTCTGACGTTTAGTTGGGGTTTAGAGCTTAGGGTTTCGGGGTTGGGGGTAAGGGTGTAGGGCAGTGTAGGGTCTAGGGGGTTGAGGTCTCCGGTTCGGACTGGGTCCTTAACCACATACGGCTGCCGAGGCTGCTGCTGCTTACCGCGGCTGACTTGTGCGGCCGAGTGGCGGCGATCTTAATCTGGGTCGCACCACCGGTGGTGAAGATCACCTCGGGCGAAGGATTTTTGGAGCTTGGGTCCTGGAGCCCTGGCCCGCCCTTCTGCTTCTAGACCTCACCCTGCAACAGCAGGACGCATCCCGGGTCTGTTCAAGCGCCCACCTCGTCCCTCTTGGGACCACCGGCGACATCGGGACACATCGGGGCCCAGTGATGGCTCTCCAAGGGGCAGCAAAAATTCCAAAGGAAACTGCCCAGTGCGGCCAAAAGGCGGTCCTTGGACGCCGCTTTCCTTGTGGCAGCTGGCCTCCAATGTTCTCGCTGATCTCCAGTCCCCTGATGGCCGGCTGTATTCTGAAGAATTCAGATTCAAGGATAGTGAGAGCTGCAAAAAGGATGTGAAGAAGCCAAAAGATAGTAGGAATACTAAACGTGATGAGAGTATGTCTGCGCCCCTTCCGGCCTGCGGTCGACGAAATCGCGGAAACAATTGAGCACCGTATCCTGGCTGCGCACAGAACAGCAAGAACACGAAGCTTCCCTACACCCGGGAAACATCTCTCAAACGGAAAACATCTCTCAAAAGCGTCTTTCGATTTTGTTCATATCGCTTGGGTCCTGCATGGCTGGGTCCAACTCATCAGCAGGGCGGTGCACCAGCAGGACCTGCGCCCGAAACTCTCTCATGGACGACGGATCCCGCCCATGTCCGCAGGCTCCATATGCAATCGCAGTGCCCGTTCTCTTAGCGGCAGGTACCTACCCTACGCCATACCACATCCTCAGTAGCCCTCGAACCCCAAACTCTAAACCTACTAGCCACAATAAGTCTCCATTGTTGGTTGGGGAGGCAGGCAGGGGGGAAAGAGATGGTCGTCTTGCCGAGGCACATGAGGATCGTGGACGAATGCCTGGGCATGAGCTTCCCCAACACTGAGCCCAGGTTTAGGGTTTAGGGTGCGGTAGTTTCTACAATTCAGTAGGATAAAGTTTCGTCGTTTCGGGCGCAGTGTAGGGGGTTTGATCACACTTTTGAGGTGGGAGCGTGCTCCACAGTTCGGGCCTGCAACCTCATGTCATGGGATCCCACAATACCCCCCCCCTCAACTACACCCAACATGAACTAAAGGGCAACTATGGCCCACCAAAAATTCGTTCTAAAGTCGCTGGGATCGGTCCTCACCCGTCTGGACCAGCATTCTATGAGTGAGTGTTGTTGGTCGGCTTGTTCTTCCTTGATTGCTGACATCGCCTGTTGGCTTCTTCGTGGTTTCTTCGTGTTGGGTGATGATGAAAAAAGCAAAACCCGTAGCCAGTGTCTGGCAAAGGGCATGGCCTCATCCCGATACCCTATGTTGGCCCCGAACATCCCTCAGCCCAGTATCCCCGCAAATCCCTAAATATCCCCGCATATCCCTGCATATCCCTGCATATCCTTGCATCCAGCTGGCCCTGGCCAGCTGAAAGCGCCACTTCTCGCTGCCACTGAGCTGTTGTGCCCAGGTCGGGGTCGGGTCCTCCGGCACACGGCGGCACGTTCCCGGCATGTCTTGCAGAGTCGCTATAATTGATTGATGAGCGAGGTTCTAAACTCTGCGATTCTCTGCCCGGAGGGAAACTGAGGTTGTACATCGATGCAAGCTTTGAGCTTCTCCCAGGCGCATCTAAGAGCTCTTACCGGCCTCCTCTTCCTCGTCCTCCTCTCCTTCTTCGTCTCCCGAGAAGCAGGCGCCAAAAGGGCTGTCCTTTGCTGGATCCTGGAGGCATCGAAAAACTTGGAGGGCCACATCTGTTACGGAGGTCTAGGGCCCAAGAGGCCTATAGAGCTTATTGAGGCAGCTCTGGGGGGGGCGGGGGGTGCTTTTCTTACTTGGGGCTTCGGGGCAGCAGCTGATGATGCGCCTCGAGCATCTGCGTCTTCTTGATGAAGGCCCGCTCCTCACCAGGTCCCCACATATTCTGCCCACGCGTCCCCAAGGCTCATGGTTGCTTTCCCCTGTGCTGCCATGTTAAGGCGCTGAATACCCTAGCCCAAAACAGGCTAACCTTGCTTTGTAATGGGATTCTATATTAAAGCCAAAAAGGTTAGATGTTAACTACCCAGCTCTTAAGTTAATGAGTAAGTTCATGAAGAGACGAGGGTGCTCTGCTTCTGTGCTGCGCGTTCCCAGAGGCCCCATCCCGCAGAATTCGGATCTCCCGGGCGACTACATGCTCCCCTGTGTGCCGTTCTGATCTCTCAGCATAGGAAAAGGAGCACCCACAAACCAGGCCTCGGCATCGTAGAGATCCATTATCCAGTCCTGCTCGAAGGCTCGAAGGGGTCCCCTCTCAACTGCGAAGTATTCTCTCCCTCTCTCTCTGTCTCGCACACGGCACGTCCTGTCCAACATTCTGTAGGGCTGTAGGCTCTCAAATGTGAACCTACTAGAAGTTGCTGCGGAAAACTACGGAACGACAGCCTGTCGAATCTTGGTTCTCGAATTCTCTCTGCACAGAACATAGCATCGGGCATCAATCCAGTGTCCTTGTCCAAGCCAAGCCGGCGCAAGATTCCTTCAGCCGAAGGGTCATGCTTGCATCCCTCTATAACAGGGCCAATATGTTCGCACATGGTTCAGAGCCAAGGCAGACAGGATGCGCAGGACTCAAGGCGTCAAAAACTGGGGCGTCCGGCGTTCCGTTCAGGATTTTTAGGCATGTTCAGGGAATTTCGGGGTGCTGCAAGAGCAGCTTGTAGGCAGCTCAGGCCTGTATTGTGACCGGGGCCTCATGTGGCTGGACTCACAGAGTGCAAGTGATCCTGTCGTTCCGGGTTGGCCCTGGGGTCTGCGTCTCGAGCGGAACAACGCTGAGGTATGTCGGGAGAAAAGTAACGGGCAACGAAGATGTCTGAATTGCACACCCAATTACCATCACCCAACCTCACTGCTCTTTGGTTTTGTATGAACTTACTGCCATGCGTAAGGAGAACACACTCGGTTGCAAGCTAAGCCGCTGCGCCCGCGATCGGCATCCCCTAGGTCTTGCGCCGACTCCCTGAGTGAGCGAGTGGAATGAGAGAGAGAGAGAGAGAGAGAGAGAGAGAGAGAGACAGCGACTGACTGACTCTGTTGTTAAATGAACAAAGCGTGTTGTTGGGGCAAAGAAGTGACAAAGCTGTGGCTCAGAAGGGGGAACTAGCTCCCCGTGCCGAGCTCGGCACAGGTGTCGCGCAAGACTCAGGTTTCCCAGCAGGCCAGCCTTCCTGTTGCAATGCTGTTTTTGAACCAAGCCATGCCATGCCAGGTGCACGAAAATCAACGTGCTGAGAGCAAGGCTCTATGAAAAGTGGCTCCTTAGCTCCCATCTTCCGTAGGCGGGTTGCATTACCACAACGTCCACTGATCGCAGCCAAGCATCGTGGGGCACTTGTAGGACCATCAAGTGTGGAGAAATCCTCGGGGTGAATAAATCCACAATGCCGAAGAATAGGCCGAAAACTGGCACAAACATTGCGCCACCTCAATGCCAAGGCAAGGCACATGACACGGCCCGCAGACGTCGGCACGAGATCGCCAATCTTCTTCAAGATGGACCCTTTGCCTCCCATTGCAAGTTGCGAAAATCATGTCTACCATGCTGCTAAGACCAGTGAAGACTGCAGGAAAAATCTGCCTGAGTCATGGGGCCCCACGATCTGGATGATTGACCCTGGCAAAGTGCGCAGATTGACAAGGACGTGCTGCAGCGACAACCACCCGAGAACTCCAGCGCCTTGCGGCGCCTGTGTAGACAGGCCGTGCATGCTTGGAGCGTACTCCTTAGACAAGCACTCAAGCGCCCCTAGGATACTACAACTCGACATCGCAACTCGCCATGCTTCTGGGCTTTGCAAACACTTCCCTGTACCACATGAGGTTAGCGCACAGGCACCTTTCGCCGTTTCCTGTGTCCACTTTTTATAAAGACAACAAATCCTGCCAAGGGTCAATGCTGACATTCTGGAAAACGATGGGAATCGCGTCAAACATGGGTGCCTTGCCAAGCATCCACTGTGCCGCGCCAGTCTCCCCCAGCAAAGAGTCAATTAGAAACACTCAAACCCCTATCTGTTTCATTTTATCGTTTATTTCTTTCCTTGGCGGGGCGCCCCTGTGCGCTGTCACCGCCCGGCTGCGTGCTGAGCTGTGGTGGGTTAGAAAAATAGGGGCCCTAAAATAGACCCCCCCAAATAGTGGGATTCCTTGAGTCTGGGGTGGGACAATGTGAGGAGCAGACCGGGCGAGGAGAAGAGTTTTGCTTAACATCCAACAGCCCCCCGAACTGAGTCTGCGAAGGAGTGAGTTGGCCACACTCAGACCCAACTTGCACGCATCCCACGGCAGCTCAACGTAGGGCTGGTCTTGCACCGGCGCCCTGCGTGGCAGCAAGGCAGGCCCCAAGCTGAGCCACCACCAACAGAACAGCACCAGCCACCCAGGAGGGGTAGGCCGCGGAAAACAGACGAGTCGAGCCAACACATCACTGCTGCATAGCTTCTTGGCACCACTTTCGGATGCAGGTTTGTCAGGAAACAAGACAAAAAAAAAGAACTACTACAACTCCAGCGCATGCCCCTAAACCCTCAACCTCCCCAGCACCCGTAAGCCCCCAAACCCCTTAACAAAAAAAACCACCAAAGGCTCAAAAGGCAACACACCCCCTTAGAAACTCTCGCAGACAGGACACAGTCGACAGCCCCATCACGAACTCCTCGCGTCGGCGATAGACTTCGCTCCGTTCCGGTATGTCCTGAGCATCTCCATGGGGCGACTGTTGGAGGGCTTAAGGGGGGGGGGGGGGGGCTTTCAGTATCCTGTAGGGCGGGGGGGTTCCTACGGTTCAGAGGTCCTCCTAAATCTCCTAAGTCCTCTTTGACGGCTACAAGGATCGAAGCCCGAGGCTTCGGACCCGATGCCACCATAGGGGCTTAGGGCTTAGGGTTTAGGGTTTAGGGTTTAGGGTTGAGGGTTTAGGGTTTAGGGTTTGGGGTTTCGGGTTTAGGGTTTTAGGGTTTAGGGTTTAGGGTTTAGGGTTTAGGGTTTAGGGTTTAGGGTTCAGGGTTGAGGGTTTAGGGTTTAGGGTTTAGGGTTTGGGGTGCCAACACTCCACATTTCTATGCCCAGGCACATCGACATGCAGCTTGTGTGGCATGGCAACATATCGAGGCCGTCTGCACCCTTGAGACACGCAAAACACACCAAGCGCATGCCTCGAGGGTCGGTTGGCGGTATTCGCGTCCGGCTGGCGACCAAACACATGCCGGCAACGTCGCACATGGTAGGCCCCCAAGATTAGGATCCTGTTGGGTAATTCCCCATCATCATACCGGCCCTCATTTTTCGGGGTACCCTAAACCCGAAACCGAAACCCAAAACAACACAAGGAACCGTACGGGGGATTACGAAAATAGGGGACCCTGCGACTAAGACGGCTCGAAGTGCTCTTAAATGGGCGGTTGCGAATATGAGGGGACCCCTAACATAGACCCCCACATAGTAGGATTCCCTTCTAGCAAGGACCCCAAGAAGGCACCCCCGAATGTCGGAAACCCCCAGAGATGGACTCCAAGCGTCAATGGGAAGGTTGAACTGCATGGTGAGACCCGCCAGTGGGCTGATGGCCTTGCTCAGGCACTCCAAGCCTGCTAGGGGGGCTTCATGGGGGTTGAGGGACTTCAGGCTTAGGGGCTTTTGAGGTGGGGCTTAGGGGGTTTAAGGCTTGGGAGTTTCTGAGGTGGGTTTGGGTCTTTTGGGGCTGATTCATCTTTTTGGGGTTTGCGGTGCCTGGCCTTTTCTGGTGGCAGGGCTGTTCTAGGGTTTGGGGTCCCTTGTGGGGGCCCGGAAGGAGCTTAGAATAAGGTCCCAAACCGGTACCTTTCAGAGTCGGATAACTTGCAACAAGGCCCTCAACGAGGGGGAAGTACGAACAGTTTTTTCAAGGATCGGGGGTCAGCTACCAATCTTGAGACCGTGGGCAACGAAAGCAGCATGTGGATAGGAGGGTCAAGATGTACCAAAAACCTGCTTTGTTGTAGTGTAGGGCTCTGAACCAAGGACTCATCCCTGGTCCCTGAGGTCCAGCGTTGCCAGGGAGAAACATATGGCTAAGGAGCTGCATGAGTGAACTGCACCCAAAGAATCGGAGGCCTAGCCCTGTTGATCCCCAAAACGCAGCCCCTGTTCGGACCTAAAGGCGGGCCTAAGGGGCAACTGTCAATGAAGGCGCCCCGCCCCCTACTTAAGGCCTCAAACCCTAAACCCTAAACCCTAAACCCTAAACCCTAAACCCTAAACCCTAAACCGCAAGCTCCAGGGGACTGGCTTTCGTGACTCTTGCTGACACTACTTGCGATGAATGACCACGCGAAAACACTTCTACATCGCGCCATCCAGAGCTAAATCGCCGGGGAGTAGTATACATATATATATATATACATACATACATACATATATATATATATATACATATACGTATTCTGTGATGATACAAAACCAGCTCATAGCTACGGGCCATTATCCGTCAATGTAGCTAAAGTTGATATTTGATCATGCTTCACCACACGTAAATCAAGTACCAAACGCGCAGCCAATCCAAGTCAAATTTTCAAAGAAACACGTCAAACTTGCGCAATTTAATATTTTCCACCAAAAACATATCATAATATACCATCACGAAACAGGAAAGTAGAAGCATGCCAACAGTCGGCGTCGCTCTCAGAAACGGCATGCTCCTGCGCGAGCCTTCCAGAATCGTGGAAAACCTGTCTCCAAGATCCTGCCCAAAGGCGCGAGGCTCTCGCACAGAATTGGTTTGTCCAGTGCAAAGCGTTGTTGTGTCAAGTTTTGTTGGTTTTGCTACGGGGTACTAGCCTGCTACAAGTGGGCCCACGTGATGTTCAGAAAACTCTGCCCAACCCCAAAGCCTCAAAAATCCCGAAGGTCTACACCAACTGTGCTGCATCAATCCCCCACAGTGCAAACCCCCGAAACCCCAAACCCCAAACCCTAAACCCCAAACCCTAAACTCTAAACCCTAAACCCTCCTTGTAGACGTTGATCGTGGCAAGGAAGGAGCCCAGCGAGGTGTTGCCACCCAAGACCAACCTGGAGGAGAGTCCTCCGCAGGGAAAGGCATTTAGCTTTAGGGTTTAGGGTTTCGGGTTTAGGGTTTAGGGTTTAGGGTTCAGGGTTTAAGGTTTAGGGTTTAGGGTTCAGGGTTTGGGGGTTAGCCCGACGCGCGGCTGCTTGGCTGCTTGCGGCGTTCTGTATTTTCTCGCAATTGTCATTGGAAGGATGCCTTGACGCCTCCTGCGAGGCTGCTTCTTGCAGTACAGCCTAGGACCTGCTATGACTTCAAGAACTCCCGACACCTCATGACCCACGTGTCCAGGATCTGTTTTTCCCTCATAAGACTTCCCGACACCTCATGACAAGGGTCTTAACGTTCGGGGCTGAGGTTTCTGTAGCAACAATCAGCAGGGAGGAGGCCGCAGATCAAGGTGTGCGGAACAGCTCTTGCATGCTGCGAACTTCTAGGAAAAACCCCAAAACCCTAAACCCCAGACCCTAAACCGTGCCTATGTAGGTGCCGATGGCCAGGAGCGTGATCCAGGGGATGAGCTGCTGGTTCCAGAAGTTGAAGAACTTCCTAAAACAGGACGTAAATCGGACATTGGGGTTTAGGGTATAGGGATTAGGGACTAGGGTTTAGGGCTTGGGGTTGGGATGTTTTGAAGCTGCTTCTTGCCTGTGATGGGTAGGAGAACTTTTAAGTATGGTGGTAGCAGTTTTGTGGTAGTTATGAGTTTCTCGGAGAGAGAGAAACTTTGACCAAGGAGCAGGTCCATGACGTACTTCCTTTGGTTTCGGAGCGTCTCCTCGAACCGTCCTCGGATCGTCTGGAGGAGCTCCCAAGACAGGGGGTGTGGGATGGCAGCCGCCATTGCATGGATCTTGTGGGGATCACTGTGTCAGGAGCAGGTGCGAGTGTGCACGGCAGGAACCACATATGGTAAGAAGGGTTTGTCGATGTTTGCTCTCTGTAGATGGTAGCCGTGCCGTCTCAACATTCACGGGCC
Organism: Symbiodinium natans; assembly: GCA_905221605.1. NCBI lineage: Eukaryota > Dinophyceae > Suessiales > Symbiodiniaceae > Symbiodinium > Symbiodinium natans. The sequence goes on along the minus strand of CAJNDS010002591.1, from coordinate 254,251 downwards.
TGCCTGCCTGCCTGCCTCCCTCCCTGCCTGCCTTTGCCTGCCTGAATGGAAAGGCTAACTTCCGCCGGCATTCAGCAAACACTGCTGGCAAGGTGCGCACCACAAAACTGCGCTTGTTGTAGCAACCTATGAGCTTTTGCGCCTGGGCATTCGAATGAGCTGCTGTGTGCTCAGTCTCGATTCGGATTCTGAGTCTTGGTTTGACTCATGTCCAATCCCTCAGAGACGCGATCCCAAAGGCTTGACCTTTCCCCCTCCACTCTTGTGACCTTACCTGGTGTACGCTCTCATCTGAGAACAGGGCATTATTCACGTGCATCAGGGTGCCGATCGTGGCACTCTGCCCCTCGCCTTCCTGGCTGCGGGGGTCGCGACCATGGCCCCCAACCACCCCCCCCTTACATGCTGCTGATATAGGTACATAGGCTACCTCGTTGGTATACCTACATCATGGTGAGAGTTGCACTCAACTCAGCAAAGTGATCTGATTCTGAGCATTTTCGAGCGCGCCTTGGCCATCAGGTCGAGCCTGCGCCTCAGCCACACCGCCACGTCGGGGTACCAAGATTCGGGTGCCCCGTGGTCTTTGGTGGGGAAGCTCCTTTTTGGTGCAAGACCTTTGCAAACCTACCTACGCGGAGGCCTGGGCTGTTCGAACAAATCCCATCAAATGTGGCATTTCGGCGGTACCCTTAACTGAAACCCCAAGAGGGCGCATTGGATAAGGGCCTTCGCCTCGAGACATCCAAACTGGCCGGCGATTCAAACAGGTGCTGACTTGCTGTGCAGGCTGATGTCTTGCTAGTTTCTGGTTTAGGGGGTGGAGGCTTTTTCAACTCTCACGAGGTTTTGCCTAGACTGTGATCTTCGATGCAATGGTGCAAATCCAAGTCTGAAGATGGCTCATGCATTAGGAGCTCCAACAACAGTCCGAGGGTGTTTCAGCGTCTCCACTGGCTTGAAATCAGAGTTCGGTCTCGGTGGCTGGCTATATAAGGATGGATGAGGCGTCCGGATACAGTTTGGTTTCTTCCAACTAAAGGTGCGATCTGAATGGGCTCGGGTAAGACCAAACTACAGGAACTTAGCAATAGTCCTAGTCCTGCTGAGATCAAACTTCAGCGAAATCAAATGATCGAAGCTCTCCTTTGCATTTCGCCTCTGAATGGCATTGGCGTTGAGACTGAGTAAACGGAGTAAACTGAGAGAGTGCAGGTGGCTCATTGTAGCCCTTGTTGGGGGTAGAAAGGGGGGTACCCCTCTACCCTTGTCGGCCTTATGACTTCCAAAGTAGCCTCATCCCACCGTGGGAACTTTCGAGGGCCAATCTGCTGTGACCACAGTCGGACGGGAGGCCGGTAGGTGCGGACCAAGTAGATGAGGATGAGGATCGGGTACACAAAGAGAGGGAACGCACCTCGAATAATTGGCTCTCCCCTGAACTTCATCAATCACTTGCAGTTGGTTAGTAGGGGAATGAGGGAATACGGTACCCTATGTAATCCCTTAAAGAGCGCATACAGGGGGATATAGAGTGCCTCATTCCCTCATTCCCTACTCACCAACAGCAAGATTAAGGTATGGTCAGGGGGGAGAGAAGCCTGGGGCGCTTGCTGCGCGGGTGCTTCCGCGCCATGAAAATGCCCACCATGACGATCTTGCCGAACATGGCCCAGAGCTCAAAGATGATCAAATAACCTGAGAGCTTGGGACTTTCTGAGCTTGGGGGAATCTAGAGAGCAAAAGGACCCAAGGCCCTGAACCCTCAACCCTAAACCCTCAAACCTAAACCCTAAATCCTAAACCCTAAGCCCACAGGAGAATGAAGCCGTACCACCGTCAGCCACAAGGTCAGGGATGTCCTCCATGATGCTGATCTTCAGGTCCTGCGAAGTGCCAGGGTTTAAGGTTCTGTTCAGGGTTTAGGGTTTAGGGTTCAGGGTTTAGGGTTTACGGTTTAGGGTTCAGGGTTTAGGGTTTAGGGATGTCTAGGGTCTAGGGTCCCAAACAACATGCCGGCTTCCTGGATGGGAACCTTCGCCCGGGACTCAGGCGTGTAGCGCAGATACTTGCGAAAAAGGTTGACCCGGAGATGGTACCGGATGTTGAAGCCTCAGCTTGGATTGAAGGGGGGAAGAATGGTGTCTGCACTGTTTCTGAGCTGAGCTGCCCATCTCCAACACGGCCATCTCAAAGTAGTCCGATGCCAAAAGAATGAACTTAGATGCCAGAGGCTTGTCATGCCAAGACAGCCGCAAAGTCTGTGACATGACCAAGAGTCGGGCATTTGGCAGGATCCAGGCCAGCCCCAAGGCAACAGCTGTGCCATCTCGATCGCCAGGAATCTCAGTTGCTTGCAGACATGCAGCAGACACGCTGCATATGCGCTGCACACGCGCTGCACACGCCCTGCACACGCGCTGGCACAAGCCCTCCAAGTGCTGAACCCAAAGACGGTCCAACGTGCTTGGATCCTGCACGGACGCTCATGCTTCCTCCAACCCTCCTGACTTCTCCCCCACTTGGCCTCCGTGTTCAACACGGTGTCCACCAGGTAGACCCTTGCCACACAAAATGCTCCGTGGACTGTATAAAATCCTACACGCAAGGCCTGAGAAAAATTGTCGCGAAGTAGTACATGTTCCCCAGATTCGCCAAAAGCAGCACCAGAAGTGTCTTCCTCAGAAAAATTTCGCCCTCAAAGTGCTCCGGAAGCCACTGACAGCTACTGGCACACACTTCCAGGCCGAGGGTCCACCAAATCTCCGGAACATGAGCAAAGCTAAAGCCTCATCCGAGTAGGCTCAGTACTGTTAAAGGGACAAACGAAAAGGCGGCAAATGCTTCCCAGCAAGGCTCCAAAAAAGACCGAGGTGCGCATGAAGGAGTAGAGCAAGCCGAAGCCAATCTGCGCAAGAGAAACGCCCTCTAGAAGATGACCGTTCAAAAAGCCTCAAACCCAAGAGAGGGTTCTTGAGCCTCGGCTTATTCTGAGGCAGCAACAAAAGATGGGAAGGTTCCGAAAATTGCGGTTTTGCTTTGACACAGCGCACTCCGCTGTGCTCCGCACTCTCGCCTCATAAAGGGCCTCCTCGTCGTGCTCCATGATCACCTGCCGACCGTTGCCCCTCCCATTACACACCCGGTTTGGACAAGAGATAACTCTCGGCTGTTGCACGGCTGAGGGAGTCATCCAAAGGGATTTCGAAGGTTTTTTCTTGCGGGGAGCGACAACCTTTGGGAGGGTTTTGAAGTGTTTTTGGCCGTTGGATGCTTCAAGAAAAAAAGGACCTCTCGGTACGTGTTGGATGGAAACACGTCGTCGTCCAATATCATCACCTCGGACTCACGGGCAAATCCAAGCAAGTTCTGCTTTGGCAAATCGCTCAGACTTTCCTGCTGACGCCAAGTGACTGCGCACTTGCTTCCTCGTGGGTCCAGCAAGCAGTTCTCTGCATCTTCCAGAACCACGTCAAACTCCAACGTTGTGTCGAAGGCATCATCGTTTATGATCTGGATCCTCGTCGCAGGGAAGCACGCACCAAACGATCGCCGCCGCACACATAAAAGCCCTTGCCGAGGCTCTGAAATGTCCGAATGGACTCGCCGGGACCGAACGTGACCACACCATTACCTACGAGGGGGAAAGTCACATGCTGCTGGTGTAGCTCTCTACATCTGGTTCCTGCAAGGGTGCAACACATCCCATGAAAACCGGGTGGCCCTCGACGTACTTTTCCCCGTTCACCGCCGAGCCATCCTGCAACTCAGACATGTTCAAATCATCTTCAAACAAAGTATGTACATGCATTTGCATCTGCGTTCGTATGCATGTGTGCGTGTGTTTCTATATACACGTGTATATACATGCATATGTTCTCTATGTACATATATATATATATATATGCGTGTGTGTGCATATTGACTTATCGTATGTACGACCCCCCTACACATTCAAAGGGGCGGCTTACAGCCCTCGACCCCGAGTCATATATTGCCATGCTTTAACTTGGCTCCTCGGTGTGCCACGACACTGCACAGGAGCCCTGCAAATTGCCTGAGGCACGATGCAAAACAAAGCAAGCGAAATGGCAATGGAACTGGAGCGTGATTTGGAGGGCCCCTCAATCAAATGTGCCTATGCGAATCACGCGTACGATGGCGAACTCTTCTGTCTCGGATACGTAGAATATTCTGGACAGAAACTGCACCACGTCATTCTTGTCCTCGCCGCGCAGGAGAAAAAAAGAAAGGCCGCACACTGCAGGTGTATCATCATGCATCCATGTCGCACATTTCTGAGTACCAGATGGGAACCCCAGCTTCAAACATCAACGGTCCTCCTGGCTTCTCGTCCGAGGTGCGGAAGCCAGCCGGGGTACGGTAGCCGGCGGCGAAGCAAACCTCATCTCGTGATGACTCAGCTACTGCCAATTGCTTAAGAGCCCCCAAAACTAAGCATTTTTCCTTCTAAGAGCAATATAGGGATTACTATGTTTTCTTTTGGGGTTCTTAAGCAAATAGTAGGCCATCATACCTTCGAAAGGAAGATGGTGAAATTGATACTCCCCATATGATGCCGGCTCACTGGTACTTCTCAATAGGAAGAGGATGACTCGAGAGTTCCCGCGATCTTCCGCTTTGGACCTTACGTTGGACGGACACATTCCTCTGGATGCCTTCCATCTCGCCCCTTGCACTGAAAAAAGACTCGACCTGAGATACTCACCGGCACACGCCGATCATTGGAAAGGGAACCTTGCGAGCCAACGAGTTACCAGCACGTGAGTTAGTTGCGTGAGTTGCGCAAACGTCCCGGAATTGCATGCAACTATTCTTCTCTGCACTGCAAGTGAGCTGCGCATCCGATTGCTCAAATCCAAGGTGCTTATCAAGGGCTGCGCCCCGTTGAAGCGCGACATGGCTTTTGCAATGCCACACGGCCACTGTTGGCATAGGCACTGCGCCAGAGAATCCAACTTTGGCTAAACCACGTGCTTGTGATCGGGGCAAGGCTGTGCTAGAGCTGCCAGAGAACTCAACCAACAAAGACAAACAGGTGCCTACCATGATGAGAGTTCATGATGGTACATGCTTCCTAGCTAGCTGTGTCCATGAACCATGCGAGACGAATGCTTGCCAAAATGGGAGCATCTAGTCAACATGAATCCAAAGACGCAATTGAAAACTGCACTGTGTATACTGATGCCTCATCCATCTCATCCGTCGCAAAAAACTCCACGAACTCTGCCTTCCAAAGATCTCGCTTGGAGCGCGATGCAATTGCGCAAGCCTCGTCTTCCCTGTGAAATAGAACTCCGTCGAGCCACCACTTGCAGTGTCTTGTGAGCATGGTAGGAGGCCCCAATTTCCTTAACTTTCGAGCACACACTGCTTCCTGCGGACACTGACTGAGGTTGTAGGTCACCTGCATCGCGAATGACCAGATATTTCTGGGTCTGTTCCTGGTCTATGACGACGCCCTCCCCAGCCTAAGGCACAGCAAGACTCGTGCTGTTTCACTTGGACCACAATGGAGAATCAGAAGGAACATCTTAGCATGAGACTTTATCGTTCCACTTCAGAACATATCCGAAAGTGCGAGGATACCTGGGCTTCGTGACACAAGAAACCGACTATGCTGCCTGCATTCAACAAGCTGAGGTTATGGCTCAAACTGCGCACACCACCGGCGGTGTCTTAGGCGCCTTAAGTACTTCGCTCGTGTGGTTCCTTCGAACCTGCAAATGGCAATAAACTCAAAAGGCAAGCACTGGGCATGGATGCACTCTGGCGTGCCTGTGTTTTTTCTCGGCAGGAACCCTCAGGGCCTGCATATGCACCTCTTGCCAGGAAAGAAGATATCTTTGCTCACACGCCAATCCGAGTTGACGTCGCTCTCTGCACTTAAAGCATCATGTTGCAGTGTAGCTCCGGCAGTGCATCGACACACCGTGCAGCATTTGGGAAGCAGCATCTCAAGGGTCTGTTCTTTGCTGCCTGTGTTTCACTTGCTTTCCTCTGTGCTGCTTGCACAGAAGAAAAGCCATCCACGAAAGTGCTCTCAGAACCTGCACAAACCGGCTGATGACGAACCGAATCGACAGCCGCACCGAGCTTCATTCATTTTGTCAGCTTGGCAATTGGCGCATCAAGGCAAGGACTTCGGGTCAGCCTGCTTCGCTCAGCTTCCATAAAAGCAGTCCCACCGCTGCCAACAGAGCATATCCTGCAACAAGGAAAGTGCTGCCAGGTCCGACCTCTACAAACGTTCAAATGGCCTACGGCCAGCGTTCCCGTCGCACGGCCAGCTGGCCGACATCGCGCCTGGAAGCGAAGGGGGCAGCTGATCGGGCTGACGCACTGCATGCACCAGAAGAACATCCACCCCCAACACTCATGTAGCTTCCGTGCTACCGGCACCTGTCCATGCATCACCATGCCGGGAGCAAGGCCCCGGGTTGACAGTTTGAGCAACTGCCAACTGATGAACGCACCATGTCGTTGTGCATGCTCGGTTTTCTGTCCAATCATCTGGTTCTCCTGTCGTGCCCCTCAGTTTTTCTTTCTTGATGCAAAATCGTCGACATGAACGTATACGGAAAAGACTTGCCTCCGTTGTATCGATAGAACTGGACGTATTGAAAGGCATTTGTTAGTTCATTGCCCACAACACACAGATGAATAATTCGACTCCAGTTGCAAGACCTCAACAAAATTTTCCTTACTCAAACAATGGGTGGCAAATAATGGTCCCCCATATCCAAACCATTGGGCTTTTTTTGTGGTATGGGATTAACACATTGATCCCTGATCACCTACAGTACCTTTTGCAGTGCAGGTGCACTTCAGTTGGGGATGATTTCTCGTTGGAAGCGAACGCAACGGTGAACACGGTTTCCTTGCCCATTTAAACTTTCAAGGTTGTTGCTTTATCATCTGCAAGCACCAATCCTCTTGGTGAAAACGTCAAGTGGCAGGCTTTCCGGAAAATCTGCCCTCAAACCAAGTGTTGGGAACAAAACGTCAGAGACGCGCAGGGTGCGGTCATCATCACTACTACAGGCCTTGATCAAGCCATACGCGCCACGAGAGGGCTTGGGCTACAATTCCGACTGGGGCACTTTCCTCGGGGGCTAGTAACATAGAGTCCCTCGCGTGTCCCCTTGCCCCATGCAGCCACCCTCGTGTAGGGTATTGTGTCCACCACGGACGCGGCGTCCACACCAGCGCAAGCATTCCTCAACCTCCTTCAAGAAGACGCAGGCAAACCTTTTGCAATTAAGCAACTTTTCCTCACCAAGGCTTTCGAAGGCATCAACCCATGGAATCCATGGTATCTTGAAGGCCTACGTACTCGAACTGCACCACGATGGGTCATCAGCTATGTTGTCCATCTGACTTTCGGCCAACAAGCGCAACACAAAATACAAGGTACGGCAATTTGCTTTTTGATGGTCTCACTGTTAGGCAGCTGCACGCGGACTTTGCTATCCTCTTCGGCGCTTTCGCTAGCTCCATGCAAATGTTAAAGCAAGACAGCAATGCTGTTCAAGTTTTTTCCGTTGGCAAATTGTCACACGAGCCCGTTGTTCCTGGAAGCCAAGGTCATTCTTGCTAAGTTCCAACATAATGCTGCCTAGAAACAATTAGCTTTCGTACAATCAATGCCCGCAGTTAGTTTACGGTTTTGTGTTTCGGGGTTGTGAGGCCGAAAGGAAAAACTCAAAGAAACGAGTTTTCCTGATTTAAGCAAGAAAGCAACATGCAGGCCCAAAAAGGAGCGATCACATGACAACAGCGACAAAGGTCCCCGAAATTTCGGCAGCAGCTTAAGAGCCCGCCAACATGAACATCAACAAAATTTCTTGCTGCCTGAAAGCTTGAGCATGCGCGGAACGTTCACAACGTCCAAGCAAATCAAGTCCCATCAATCAATCAATAAAATTTGCAAAGACAAAAGAACAACTTCGCAAAAAGTCTTTCGTCAAATGGACACAAGGTGCGCACTGCGCACGTGCGACAGTACGCGCACGACAAGCAGAACACCATATTCCTTAAAAGAAAAACACTCAAACTCCCACCTTTATGAAACGCGCGCGCGCGCATCATATCAAAAGACACTGCTCCTACGCCTTGACATCGATTTTGGAATAAAGGCACCCACCCAAAATCAGAACAGCCCACAACAAGAAACACACTCCGCTGGACAAGTCCACTCTGCGTGGCTCAATGTTCAACTTCAGACAGATGCAGCTGAGCAACAAAGCGCAATTGGAGACACCATTTTGAGACGGCAACTGCAACAATCAAGTACGAACAGAACTGCTCAAACGAGAAATACTGCAACGTGAGGTTGCACACATGGCAAAAATATGACTCCACGCAAGCAACAACACATCTGAATTGGAGCACAGCGTTGCTTCGTCAGCACTGCATCCACCACAACATACAACAACTTGTCCAGTCTCCATGAGGCGAGAGAACTCTTGCAGCACACCGATGATTTACTGTGGAGGTCACTGGAGCTTCCCGACCTTTTCGATCAATTTTGCTGCCCCTCATCTTGGGTTTCAGATTCTCCAGGTTTTGGTGCAAGGCCTGAAGGCAGAAGAGAGAAGAAAAGAAGGGTGCAGAGTCAACATCGGTGGAAACTGCAGCTTGGAAAAGTTCAATGCTTTGAAGCAAGCGTTTTTAAAAGCCTCTGACAGTGCCGTTTGGACAGAAATCAACTGCAGGACGAGACGAGTTCAACCGTGGCGTTGATTCGTTAACGCGCGACGCCCAAGCCAAACCACTTGAAAATTGCAAAGTGTATTACCAGAATGTGAGTAAGTGCGAGCGAAGCGAGCGAAGCACCAGAGTAAATTCAACAAATTTAACTGATCAAGTGTTGATTTTGAGGGTTTATTTTCAACATGTTCGGAGACTTCAGAAATTTTGAGAATTCGTTGAATGGTGCTGAATCCAGGGAAGAATTGCAACACGCAACCAAAACGAAAGACAAAGAATTGAGGCACCCAGCCTGAAAGAAAGCAGAGTTTCTTCTGCTCAATCTTCTATCAAATTTCAGTGTGCCTTGAATTTCTGTTTGGCCATTTTGGAAAATCAAAGACAAGAGAACACAATCGAAGCTTTGTCAACGAAAGTCGAAGCCGGGCGCGGTGTCGGGCGCGGTGTCGCGCGCGGTTAACTTTAACCGCTCAAAACGCCGCACCGCCCGCAGGGCGGCGCGGCGTCAGCCGCGGCCGCTCGAGGCGCCGCGACCTTTTTTAAGGGGCCTCGCAGCAAGAGCGGACCGCCGCTCAAGGCGTCACGTCTTCAAAGGAGGCGTACGCAGCCTCACAAATCGGCACCCACAGTCCGCAAGTGGAAATGCGGCCACCAACACGCCGCTCCAAGGCAGCAATTCCAGGCCACCATCCTTGAAGAAGCTGTCCTCTGGCCTAGCAAACCCACCCATCAAGCTGACAAGCCACCCTACGGAAACACAAGGCAACACAAGACCAACACTGCCAAACAACCACGTCAAAAACGCACGGCTCTTTTTGTACGGCAACTCTGGCAAACTTCTTGCAGCTTCTGCTTTCTGCTTGCTAGTTCAAGACTCTGATTCCTTTGTTGTCAAAAATAAGCTCTTCTTCTTCGGGATCGATCGCACCAAAACAGCAGGAACCTCCTCCGCAGATTTCGTTTCAGGGCCGCAAAGACTTGAAAATCATCTGTAAAGGCAAACCAATGCAAAAACTGAAAGGTGCGCTCGCTCATGAATTTGTGTCTCCATTGCCTCAGCTGTGGTGTTGATGGACGCTTGCCGACCTCTGAAAAGTTGCAAAGAACCCATCAACTTTTGAGTGCCCCAACCTTTGATTTCTTCCACTTATTGTCGCCCATCAAAGATCTGAGCTTGAACCTTCGAGTGAACTCTGGTGGGCTGGCTTGTGTCGGACGTTGCTGTGCGCCAGTTTTCTGAGCAAAAGAAGGTCCTTCAAGGCTCCATTGTACAAACATGGCAATGGCTCTTCAGAGTCCAGCTTCTGTACGTTTTTGCATTGTCTGTGACAGACACTGCCAACGGCGATTCGGCTGGCTCCTGCGGAATTCACGATCGTGTCTTTCAGCTCCTAGATGCTCAAAAAGGGCCTTCTTCACCTTGTTTGGAAGCCGTCAACTTGTCCAAATTACAAAATATCCAAGCAACACAAACACTTTAACAAACGGACAAAACAAGGCCGATGAAACCCAGCAACCTTTTGTTGTCCAAGCCTTTGCTTGGTCAATAATGGGCGTCAACCATTTGCGAAAATTCCCCAAACAAGTCTCTGACAGTGCGGCAAACCTCCAGAATGAGACCAGCTTGATCCGGACTGACATTGATTAGGGACAAGAAGAGCCAAAGAGCACCAACAAGAATCGAAGTGCCAATTTCTTTGTTGAAGAGATCCACTGCGCGAGAAAGATTGCACGCGAACAATGCAAGACTGCTTGTCTTGGATGCCAGCTAAAGACAAGTTTAGCAAGCCAAGAACTGCCGAACTGACCTCCAATCGGAAGGGAAGAACCACTCCACTTGACGGAAAAGGAGTGAAAGTGCTGCCCTCATTGCCACGGGCAAGCAGAGTGGCCACCAAGGCCACCTGTTGGCCAGACTTACCTCCAAAACGGAAGGAGAACCAGCGTCCAGTCCCTGCAATGTGCGCTCGACTCGATGCAAACAGTGTCAAATCTTGTTTCTCTGTGAGTTGATTTCAATTATTATTGAACTCAAATGGTTCCAAAAGCAGCTCAATTCTGGGCACCGAAAACAGGCCGAGATTTTGGATTTCCTGTGGAACATGCAAGAGCCATGCTTTTACAGCTCCTCGTTGCGAGTAAAATAAATAAGCCTCTGACAACTCACGGCCACAAAAAACCAAACATTCGCAACTCAATGTGCAGCACCATGGGTGATTGAATCATGTGCACATGAGCAGAGCGGACAAAACAAGCAGAAGCCGCGCGAAATTGCAGAAACAACGAGAAATGAAAGAAAAGAGTGTGGCTGGAGAGCGGCAAGAACACGATGTGAGGGGAGCAACGATGACGAGGCGACGACCGGCGCAGCCACAAACTGTAGCCATAAACTGAGGCCTCAAACTGCAGCCACAAACTGTAGCCACATGTAGCCACAAAATGCAGCCAGAAACTGCCATCTTAGTCGGTTCAATCAATTCTTCTGTAAGAGTCAATCTGGAAGTGGCTGGATGTCACGTCACGTGTTGTTGTTCAGAAGGGCTCCTCTCAGTGCCATATGTCACGGAGCCAAGCACAATGTGGCTTTTTTTTGGACCATTGCCTCTTTACTACATTAGCAGCGCAGTAGGCCGTTCTTAGGAATCTTAATGCGAGAGGTGAAACGGAGCAGGTGCGAAAACCAAAGCAAACACACACCAAAACAAACACAAAACACAACCACCAACCAGCAACAATCCGAAGAACAGAGCACCAAAAGTCTACGTGTCCCGCGCGCAGCAGTCGAAGTTGTCGCAGAAGTCCAGGTGTGATCGAGCAGCGCAAAGCATACGGGGGTCGCAAAATGCGAGGGTATGCCAGATCATCAAAACCACCATCATGCAGCGACAGGTGCAAAGAAGATCAGCCGGCAAGCTCTTTCGAAGATCGACAGCAGAATTACCGACCGACACAGGCGAAGAGGGAAGGTACAAAATGGCCCAATATCCCAGAGGGAAAGGTTAGCACGCGCGGGCAGCCCCGAGCAACAGCCAACACAACTTGTGGCTATGGAGCCCGGCCAGGGTCATAGTGCACAACTGAGCCCAGTTTGACCACGTAGCCAAGCAGAAACATTAGCAGGGCTTTTAACATTTTCCAGAGAGAGCCTGCGTAAAGCAGCAGCTACCGATTCAGATGGGAAAGACACCACAGCAGTCAAACCCTCACTTTTCCTTTCGCAGAAGGACGACCAGCACGCGCCCCGGTCAGCCAGAAGAACAGTGATGCAAGACCAGCCCAGGGCACTCCATGGTGGCCAGCCAATGAAGCAACCCCAAGCAAACAGCCAACACAACTTGCGGGTTGAAATTGCGTATCTAAATAGAGTCTTGAACGAGACTAGAAGAAGGGCATCAGCACGCCTTTCTGATTTTTGGTCTGCCACGCTAACGGAAAAGAAAAACCCGTTGGAATGGGTACTCCAACATGCTTTGACTAAATGCCACATTGTCCGTGGATGATGCACAGCGTCTTATTCCAGTTTGGATGGAGAAAGTGGAAAGATATTTTAGTTGCAAAAGCCAAGAACTCAGACTTCTTGGCGTTGCCATGGCAGTACATGTGCGCAATAACGCCCTTCACCCCAGCAGGTAGAGTCTCAGCAAAGGTGGCAAGCCTCAGAAACGGCGAGTGAGAGGTTTCTTCACTTTGACAGAACTGGGTGGAGCAAGACTGGTTTTGAGTTTTGTTCACACTGGCAGTTTTGGAAACTGTTGAGGCGCTGCTAGTTGGGTGCTTAGATTGGCTCCCTAATTACAGCAGGTCGGGCGCCCATATCTACTTAACGTTCGAAGCTCTTGCCAATGTTAATTCAGGCTGGTGATCGAAGAAAAGAGTCAGACATCCATTAAAGGTCTGTGGTTTGCAGTTCGAAAAGCATCAATCATGCACCGCTTCTAATGTCGACCGCCTCGGGCATCTCTATAAAAGCTGCAAACGAAACTTCCTTGTTAGTGTCCGAAAAGATGCAACAAGCCGTCAGAACCTGCCAAATGGCAAGGAAGTAATCGTGAAAAACCGAAGGTCCCTCTGGTACCTTTTCCCTTGAAAGCACGAACCCTGACCTCTCACACAAGTGCGGACAGCTCTCTCTTTTTCACAGTCAGAGCCACTTGAGCCAAAAGTCACGAAGTGCACAAACTAAACGAATTCTCTCTTGTGAGCTTAAACTCAGCTTCAGAACGAAGTTCCTACACACTGCACACTCACTTTAAATAGCGTATTGGGCAAAAACACACTCGTATGATTTCCTTGGAAATCAACGAGGCATAAACCATCGAGGATGGGATCACACGGATTCCCAATCACTCCGAAGCAAAACAAACCTATACAAGCTGATCCAAAACATGACAAAAACATCACTGATCAGCCACAATCTTCCACCCCCCGCATTTTGCTGAGGGTTCATGTCAAAGATCTGAAGTCCAAGCCCAGCTCGGCACTTCAACACTAAGGGGATGCCCTGGCCACATTCCCTTGGTGCGTACTCGCCACCAAACGAAACAAACAACACACCAGTCGATCTCTGACATCAAACTTAAAACTCATGCAAGATCCCACCATCAGGCAGGTTGTCCTGGGTCCACATCACTGGTAACCCAAGAGTTCGTTGTCCAAACACGTGAAAAACGAATTAAACTTGCATCCACCTGCACTGGGGCAGGGTTGTCTTGGAACGAATCCAAGAGTTCGTGGTGACAAACACGTGAAAACGAATTAATGCAAGCTTCAGATGTTTCCCACTCAGCACTCGACCTTGTCGTGGTACTCCTCCTCAGTCTCGCATCTTCCAGGTCACCAAACTCACCAACTAGCATCGGCTAGCTGATCCTTCAGGAAAAGATTGGCTTCATAGTTTCGCTTCTTCCAGCGTACCATCAGCCAAAAACGTCTTCAGAGGTGGCAATCAGACGCCTTGCAGAAGGGGCTATAGAGTCCCTCGTTGAGTTTCATCATCATTTTGCCTCCTCTTTGCAAACTTCTCATGCACTGAAACAAGGGCTCACACTAACCAGAAAAATCGCGGGCGCTCCATGGCGGCAACGCGGCCATGGCTTCCAAAAAAAATGGCTGCGGGTTTCACTCACCCACCCAACCACTGAGATCACTTAGCATCTCAGTTCATTCTTCATCCTCTTCGCCCTTCTTCTCGCCAGCTCCAGTTGACTCCATCAACTTGGCGCGGCGCTCCTTGGCGGCTTCCTTCATCTCCGCCAACTCAGCCGTCCTCGTTTCCATCATCACATCCTGCGAAGATCGGCTAGGCTCAGCTGGCGTCTCCGCAGGCCTCTCAGTTGGCTGGTCTCCAACCTTTCTCTTCTTCTCTTCCAACATCAGCTCCAAATCGGCAACACTAAAGCTTGCCTTCACACGCTCAGCAATCTGCGCGATAGCTGCTGCATCCAACTCAGATGGTACAACTGACACAGGCGAGCGAACCGCTTCGCCTTCCAGCTTTGCTCTCTTAGCAGCTTCTTCCTCGGCAGCTGACAGGTCGGCGATGCGCTTGCGCTTTCGCTCAGCTTCCTCGAACTCTCGGTCTTGCTGTTCCGCTGCAGCCTTGAGGATCCGCTTCAGGTCCTTTTCCTCCTTCTCGAGTTTCCCAACATTCTCACCCATGATCCCAAAGGCTTGCTGCCACATGTCGGCAGGCAACGTCAAGTTGAACCTCACCACATAGTCGGTCGGCAAGTGCCACTTACACTTGCAGATCCACACAACACCGCTTCGAGTCTCACTCGCAACCACCTTCTTCCAGCTTGCCGCCCTCTGCGTGTCGGTGATCTCCTCTTTCTTTTTCTCCAGGTCCTCCAAGAATCCTGCAACAGACTCCATCACGGATCTGTAGTGGCTGTAGGCCACAAACGACCACTTGGGGACTGGTCTCTCCCTCAGCTCCGGCTCGTGAATCCGAAGTGTATCACACGACAACATCGAAATCACTCGCACTCGCTCCACCAGTTCCTTAAACACCAAGGATCCTTCCTTTGCACTTCTCTTCCAGCGCAACACCCATGGGGGATAATACGAGCTCTCAGCTTCATCCTCCATGATCCTCTCTGCTCCCAAAATGGGTAGCATGCACAACAGATCCACCATCCGCAAGACTCCGAGGTCCTGGTGCTCACCCAGAAGCAAAACAGGGACTATCCCTTTTCTCTTCAAGTACCTCACGAAGCTCAACATCGCCAGGCCACACGTTCCCGGCGGTACTTCCATGTACAGTCCTCCTTCATTCACTGCCATCTCCCAGATGATGGCCTTGCCACCAATCTGTCCACGGACATCCAAGATTCCGAAGATCTTCGTGGGTTTCTCCTGTAGCTCACACACCTCCTGGATGGGCTTCACCAGCTTCTCGTATGAGCTTTGATAGCGCAACATATCCTTGTCGGATAGCGTGCCTACCACGTCCTTGAGCTCTAGCTCATCCACTGGAGTTCCGCGCCGGCAGATACTCCATGACACATCACCGAACCACTTCGGCGGCTCTGGATCCGCCAGCTCCGGAAACACGTCGACCATCCGTTCAATCACCTTCGGCATGGCCTTGGGTTTCGGTGCAGCTTGGCCTGAGCCTCGGCTTTCACCTTTATCACCCCTTTTTCCAGCAGCTCGGCGCTCCTTCTCTGCCTCTCGGAGATGGAATGCATGGCTTGCATCCGTGCCAGAGACTGTCACAGTCTGTTTGCACTTTTCGCACTTGGGCTTGCCACTTTCATCCCAGCTCAACCCGGCAGCATGCTCGGATCTGAACAACCATTTGCAAACCTTACACCAAAAGGGGCTTTTCATCTCAGCACCCTGCTCACCCTTCCTGCTGTCTTCAGCTGCCATTTTCCTGTCCTTCACCAAAGGTACAGGCTCCAGGCTAGGGCTAGCTTCCGTGGTGCTTGAACCAAAGCTTTTGCGGTTGGACCATAAATCCATTTCTTGAACCTCAGGGGAAGAGTCTTCACGAAGGGTTTCGGGACTTCTAAGGTGGAAATTTTCAAAAACTTCGCCACACTTTTTCACATTTTTCAACGATCCAACTTGCTCCACACTGCATCCAGTTGCCTCGGCACACTGGCATGCCTGAACTCCAACCCTTGGTCGGATTCCACAGATCCTCCACACCTGCTGCACATCTTCACCAGGGTATATACCCATAGCTTGCTGGTGCTGACAGAATGTCACTTGACTCAAGCACTTTGTAAGAACGTCAGCGATCATTCCCGCTGTCGGGCACCAAATGACCTTCAAGGTCTGAGCTTCCTGTATCCGCTCCTGAAGATAGCAGACAGCGATGTCTAAGTGGCGAACTCGCCTACTCAACCCACGGTTTAGCAAAACCGCTCTCGCTGAGGAACTGTCAGTGTGCAATCGGATCGTGACATCTGACTCGGCCAACTGACCGATCAAAGTCGCAAGTCCCTCACTCTCCTGTACCGCAGTCAAGATGGCTCTCAACTCGGCTTCACAAGAACTCAGCGATACACACCCTTGAACTCGAGAGATTCCCTTGATCAGGCATCCTCTATAAAAGATGGCTATGCCCGACACAGATCTTCGTCCTAACGACGCTTGGGGTGCCCAACTGGCATCCGCATACACTTCCAGCTGCGCCGGCCCACTGTCCGGTACATTCCCATCAGGGCCAAAGTACTGCCATGCATGGTATTGTCCCTTTAGGAACCTAATCACTTGTCGCAATGCTTGCTCAAAGCATGCTGTTGGCTTGGACTGTCCTTGCGAAAGAATGGACATCCACCTACTCAGGTCAGGTCTCGACTGACCCCACCATGCAATCCGGCCAAGTACTGCTCTGTACCTCGCAGCTGCAGTGTCACTCAACTCAGGATCCGAACCACTTGCTCTGCCCTTCTCGACCGTTTTCACGATGTCCGGAGGAGCAGTAACCACCTTCAGGTCCTTACAGAACTCTGTCTCGAACAGGGCATCTAAGTATGCCGGGGGCACTCGCATCCTGAGATGACTCCCTTGTCTCTCAATCTCTCGCCCCAAAAAGGTGATCTTTCCACCAGTGGAAGTGATTCGACCCGTTTCCTTGATCTTCAACTCTCCGTTCAGGGTGTCGGTCACCAACCGAATGGCATCTCTAGTGCCACACAGAATCAAATCGTCCACATAGCACAACATGAGGAATCTTTTCCCTCTCACAGTGCCCTCGAAGACGGAAGGTTCCGTTGGGCATTGCTTCAACCCAACTTTCTTCACAACTGTCGCCAGCTTCAAGTTCCAAGCTTTGGCGGCAACTCTCAAACCATTCATGGCTTGATCCAGAATCATAAACACCGGGACATAATAGTCCTTGCAGGCGGAAACATCCTTGGGCAATTGGATAATCGCCTTCGATCCTTTCGGAAGGGGGGAATGCAAGAATGCAGTGCTAACATCCAAAGTTGCGATATCCATAGCATCTACCGAAGCAATGGCCAAAAGCGTCCGTAACGCTTCTAAAGAAGGAGTCGTAGCACTCAGTCCTAAAGATGATGCTGTGCTCCCCTTTGCGATGTCTTGCACCACACACCGAGCTCTCACAGCTTCCTTGCCATTCACCACCTTTGGGCCTATGACCCATCGGGTTGGGATGATCTTTATCCCATGCTGACGAGCAAACTTCTGAGCCTCGTCTGCTCCAACCACTCTCCCTGCTTTGTGAGCAGTCATACTCTGCAGCTCAGTTCGCCGGCCTTCCACTGTTTTATCCACATCTAATGGACATCCATCTATCTCAGACAGAACACTCGTGGGTCTTGCCAGCCAAACTTGGGATCCACACACCTTCATGGACTCCGGGAAAGTGCTATTCTTGTTGAGCAGAATCGAATTGGTCACATGTACCAACTTCGGACTCTCGTCACTGCTTACCATTTTAATAGGACCTTGAGGCACATCGAGTCTTGGGTCTAAATAAATACGATTGATCAGCCGGGGAACTCGATTGGACTCATCTGGAACTGAGTTCACATCTGAAGTTAAACTCTCTAAACGCCGGGGAACTCGACTGGACTCATTTGGAACTGAATCCACATCCATTTGAGGTTTTTCTTCCTCCATTGGGATCGCTTCATCCTCAGCGGGAGTTTCTCCTTCGAAGTATCCAGGTTCCATTGCCTCATCTGGAATCCCTTGGTAAGGCAAACTTGGATCCTCAAAATCCTCCATGTCAACATCCACAACTTCTGTCGCAGGTGTTGGGACGCTTTGCTTCTCCTCCAACTTGGGATCTGGTCGACTCTCATAGGTGATCTTCGGGCGTTTCAGGAGTGAAGGCTCACTTCCAGACTCCATCACCCCCGCATCCTTTGAGCTTCTCTGGTCCATTTTTGGAGTTTCCTCTGTTGGTTCTTTCGATTCCAACCGTTGTCGTTGAGCTTTCAACCAATCATCATACCGTTTTCGGCATTCAGCATTGTGGTTGGCTTTTCCTCTTTTTGGACCACACGCAGGACAGTTCGCTGTGCCACCATGTTCCTTCACCCATGCAGCTGGAGGTCCAACTTTGCTCATGTCGGTGGTCGGTCCCTCAGACACTCGGCCCTCAAAGGCCTTGTCCGCTTCACCTTCAATCCGATCGGGCACACCATCCTCTTTCTCCTTCAGAATCGGGGGAGCCAATGTATCCGATGGATCATGCTCCTTGAGCAAATGTTGACAATGCTCCAACCCAATCTTCAACGGAACGATGTGCTTGATGGACTTTGCTCGAAAGTGTTTTGGACAACCATCCACCATGGCACTCACAACATGAGTCAAGCCACCAACTTCAGGGTACACATAGGCTGCTTCCACAAACCGGGAGAGCGCCGTGGTTTTCATCGAAT
Organism: Symbiodinium natans; assembly: GCA_905221605.1. Taxonomy (NCBI): domain Eukaryota; class Dinophyceae; order Suessiales; family Symbiodiniaceae; genus Symbiodinium; species Symbiodinium natans. The sequence goes on along the minus strand of CAJNDS010002591.1, from coordinate 235,649 downwards.
CCGGTAGCTCAGCCAGAACTGTAGCACCTATCAACGACGATCCACACTCATGGAGGGATCTCTGTAGTACCAACTCCTGGGGTGATTTCTTCCCATCAAAGGCAGCTGCATGGTGATTGTGCATTGCAGCACAGTAAATCAGACCAAACTCAAACGCTCGAGGACTTCTTTTCAAGTCAAAGCCCTGCGCTCGTAGATCCAACCTCACCGTGCTGAACAACTCCTTGAGTGTTCTCACTGCCCTTTCCACACCACCAACCGCTTCATGTCCCTGCGGAGGTGCTCTTTGGGTCACAATCCTAATCCCCAGATTGGCTCTCTTGATGAGGGCGCTCACCGCTGTCTCGCTGTCTGTCCTCAACAGTACAGCAGACCCTGCAATGTCCAGTCCGAAAGCATTCATCCAATAACGAATCCAGCTGGAGGTATTGTCAGCATTGGTCCCTACCAACAGACATCCAATCATTCTGGTTGACATTTCAGTCATGACCAGTACTTTCATGTTGGGAGCCGTCGGCTGGTCTTTCGCAAAAGTACCAGTTACCAGGTTGATGAAGCAGAAATCTGCTTGCAACGCCACGGGTCGGTCTTGAGCATCCTTGGTCCGACGATGCTGGGTTGTTCCTCTTGTCATCCGACAATGAGGACATTCGGACGAAAAAGGAATGTGGCCTCGCATCCGATGCAGCTCCATTTCTTCTTGCTTTTTCTTGGTCATTGACTGCACTGACTGCATCTGATCAACCTCCATCGGTCGTTGGCCATCATCCACATCCATGGGTCGAACCTCAGTTCTTCCAAAGGTTACTTTCTTTCGCTTTCCAGCATCACCTTGCAGGTAGATCCAAGGACATCCAGCCCAGGATACTCCATATCCCATGACTCCTTTCTTCTCGTGTCGCAGCGAAATCTCTCTTCGAGTGAACTTCACTTCCCAACCAGTATTCACCATCTGCTCGGTGCTCAAGATGTTGTGAGCCACATCTGCTACAACTCCAGTCACACACACCGATGTCAAACCAAGATACTGCTTTCCTTCATACATAGGCAGCAAGGCTCGGATGCGAACTCGCTCGAAGACATTCACCGGGGTATCGTTGGCTGCTGAGTACCTCTCATTAGGTCCCAACGCCTTCCGATCCAAGATCTGGAACTCATCCAAGTATCTTTTCGCAATCACAGTCACCGATGCTCCTGAGTCAATCAACCACCATTTGCTTGCATCATCCTTTTCCATGCTTTTGACTTGATTCATCGGAGGTTTCATCAAAGACCGAACTGACTTAGATGGCAACATCTGAGATAAATCGGTAGAGATCCGATGCTCCAACTCGGCAATCCGGACTCTCGTCTCAACTTCCCATGACCAATCTATCTCATCAGTACTCCGGGGAATCCACTCTTTTCTCACTTCATCGAGCAATCCTTCCAGAGGTTGCAACACAGATTCCACTCGGGCCTCTGACTCAGGTTCATTCCATTCACCTCCAGTTAGCTGGTAGTCACTCGACTCACCCTCTTGGGAGACTTCAGCAACTGTCTTCCCCTTTCCTTTGCCTTTTCCTTTGGGCTTTCCCTTTTCGGGCTTCTTCTTGGGATCTCCTTTTGCCTTGGCTTTCGCCTTAGCATTGGGGGAATTGGGCTTCTTGCCTGAATCTCCCTCCTTATACCAGCAATCGCGGGCATAATGTCCCTTTCCACCACACACATAGCACTCCACATCCTTCTTGTTCTGGCTTGAAGCTCGTTTGCCAGCACCTTTGCTTGATTCGCGCTTGCCTTTCTGTTCCTTTCCTTTGCCTTTTGGTTTTCCTTCGTTGCCCTTTCCCTCATTGGGATCTCGAAAAGGTTGAAGCTTCGTGCCAGGGGCTTCTGACCACACCCTTTGTTGCACCTCAAACTTCAGAGCAACTCTTTTCAGATCTTCAAACGATTCACTATCGCCATGCAACAAGCAATGGCTTCTACACCGATCTGGCAAACTGCGCAGCAAAACCATAACCGAATCCGCTTCTTGGATCTGCAAACCACCAGCATGCACATCGGGATCAAGACTATTGAGCAGCTTGGTGTACTTGTTCAACTCATGCTCAATCTTTCGAATGATCTCCGGAATACTGGGTGCTTTCACGGTTTGATTCACCAGCTGCGACCGAAAGAACAGGCATTCAGCTCGCGACTTCAGGCAAAACTCCTTCGCCAGCAATCTCAAAGCCACAAAACCAGATTGTTGATAAGTGCTCTCACTTTCAACATATGTCTGCAAAATCAGAGAACTCTTCTCATGATTTGCAAAAGTCTGTCGCAGGATGTGCATCAGCCTCGTCGACCTCTTCTGTTGCTCCACAGTAAGTCGATCCTGTTTCAGCCGAGACTCTTCTTGAGTCTTCACCGCATGCATGAGCTCATTGGGAAACACTTCTGAACCCAAACCAACCCAACTGGTCAGCTTCTCCATCCAGGTCAAGAATCCAAGAGCTTCAGAGATGCGATCCTTCCAAGACGAAAAGTCAATGGTCGGCAAACTGGGCAACCATTTGTCCGATCGAGCAAACACATCCCTTTCCCTTTCTTGCTCCAGAGGTGGAGGTCTCAGTGGGGGACTTGGGCTCGCCATCCGAAAAAGCTGGGTCCCCTTCGCAGGAGTACCCACTGGCGATGCACCTTGACATCCCGAAGAAGAACTGGGCATGTTCTCAGGAACACCATCCTGAGGTAAGGGGGGATTCACCTGTTGCTGTTGCTGTGGCTGCTGTTGCTGATGCTGCTGTATCATCCACTGCTGATGCTGCTGCTGTTGCTGCACCATGGACGAAGTCATCGTTTGCATAAACTGCTGTTGCTGCACAACCAGTTGCTGCATCATGCTTTCCAATTCTCGCACTTGTCTCGTCAACCCTTGCACGTCGGGTGATGTTTGTGATGGTGTCACCACAGGTTGAGGAGGTCCAGTGGATAGTCCTGGTGGTAACGAAGGACTTCCTACCGCTTGCTGAGGCAAACCAGGGGGAAACGAAGGGCCTCCCATTGTCTGTTGGGGTGCTCCAGTAGCTACCCCATGAGGGCTTCTGGCGGGAGTTCGACCTCTGGGCACTGGGCCATACACAGGTTGGCTTCCTTGTGCCAAACCTTGCACCCACAGTGGGTTGGGATTTCCCAAACCCGGAAAAGGGTCTACCCTTCGCCTTGTCTCAGCATCCATGATGGGCACAGAGCTTCCACGCTCTCGTCCACCTCTTGGACTCCTCACATGAGCTCCACTGGTATGTCGTGGGGATGTATTCAACATAGTTCCTGAACTCAGGCTCCAGCCTGCAGTCTCTCCACAACGTCTTCTGGCGAAAATTCTCTCACCAACACCAGATGGTCCAGGCTCCTGAAGAACCTTAGTTCTACTCTACCAAGCACCGTATTCCTCCAAGATCGGTCACAACCAATCCAGTTCCAGACAAACCACCTTGCCCGGGCTCCAAAGTGCCTCAACAGCCGCTGAACCAACTGCTTCCAAGCCTGATGAGTCCGGATCCGCCTCCTCACAGGATAGGCTTCCCGGTACTCACTTACACGGTCCGAGTACAAGAGATTCCGGTCCACTGGCAGTCTGGGCTCCAAACCCAAACTTGCCTCCAGGCACTCACAGAGTCCTGACAGACAACCAAAGACCATACACGGGCTCGTACCACAAGGCACAAGCTCCGCTACCACGTGAAAAACCGAAGGTCCCTCTGGTACCTTTTCCCTTGAAAGCACGAACCCTGACCTCTCACACAAGTGCGGACAGCTCTCTCTTTTTCACAGTCAGAGCCACTTGAGCCATGAGCCAAAAGTCACGAAGTGCACAAACTAAACGAATTCTCTCTTGTGAGCTTAAACTCAGCTTCAAAATGAAGTTCCTACACACTGCACACTCACTTTAAATAGCGTATTGGGCAAAAACACACTCGTATGATTTCCTTGGAAATCAACGAGGCATAAACCATCGAGGATGGGATGACACGGATTCCCAATCACTCCGAAGCAAAACAAACCTATACAAGCTGATCCAAAACATGACAAAAACATCACTGATCAGCCACAATCTTCCACACCCCAAACCCCTCCACCTGCAAAGGCTCCTGGCACCAGCTCAAGTCCCTTGGAGATCCATCTGGCTAAGCCCTAATCTCCAGCTAACGATGCCTTGAAGGTCTTGGCCCGGAGACAACCAGGCCCGCACCCAAAGTTGAGTGCCTACCTGCTCTTCTTGCAAACCAGCCCACCCACTGCTTCTAAGGATCCTCTTCAGAAGTTTGCCACGATCAGAAACCTCGCATCAAGTCCATGAACCCGAAACTTTGGGACGTTTCTCTTAGACTCACAGCCCTGAGTAGGAATTTCATAAGGGTTGTGTAATCCCTTTTAGAAACGGTCATATGGGGGGTGGAACATCTTAACCTGAACTTTAATGGACCTTTTCGTCGGACAAGGTCTTATTGGCCTTGACCTTGAAGAGGACGCCAGTCAACAATAATTGTTATTAAGAAGAATAATCGCAACGGGAATGATGGGGCAAGTTCCAGCTGCAGTGATTTAGTCACTCGAATTTGGCTGAACCCTGCAGCACACCCTGCACCCCAAAACCCCAAACCAAAACCCAAAACCCCAAACTCTAAAACCCTGCAGAACGGTGGAGATGCACTTCTGACCCCCTACATTTCCAAGCCGCAAACCCTTGACCTAAGCCCCAGAACCTCAAACCTCAAAACCCAATTGCCAGCAGCCCTGTGCAGACGCTCGCGTTCTTGTGGATGAAGCTTTCTGTCGTGCAGTACTGGTTGCACGCATGTGGGTATTTTCCAAAGAAGGGAACCTTAAATAGAAGAAAATCTTCTAAAAGGATTTCCAAACTGGGGTGTCCCCATTTTCGGAAACCCCCAGGTAAGACCGTAAGACCTAACAGTTCCAACTACTCCTTCCTTAACCCGAAACCCAAAATCAAAACAGAGCTGCAGGGTTTGGAAGTTGCTTCCGGTGGGTTATTCGCAACAAGTTGAGTGTGTGTGTTTCTCTATTTGAACAGGTGTTCTTCTTGCGGATACCTTCTGAATTTCACACAATCATTGGAATTAAAAAAGTGCTCTCAGGCCTGTCACCTTCGTGCCGTGGCCGAGAAGAACGGCTGTACCATTGGGACACAAGAAAACGGCTTAGCTCCTTTACCGAACCTGACAAATTGCCACATGGTATGCTGCCCTGAAGGCATCGCAGGTCTTAGTGTCAGATTTCAGGCCCGCCGAGCTTTCCTTTTCCCAAAACTCAGACAATTTTCTTCAGATTCAGCAGCAGAGTCATACACAGCAACACTTTTTTTTTTTTTTTAGTTCAAATTGCCTTTGCCCGTCTGAAAAGAATTTTTCTCTTGCCTTGTTTTTTGTCGGAATGATCTCTCGGTTGAGTTGCAAGCTTCAGATTCTGCTTTGCGAGTACTGGTCCTCATCCCCAAGCCCGTGCGTGCAGCTCTTTCGGCAGGCTTCAAGAGTTGGGTCGAAGATGTTGTGGAGGTTGGTGTGAGACTCGTTTCAGCAGCAGTTCAAGTCGATCCTGTGGTGCTGCTGGATGACGTTGATGACGTCAGTGTTGATGACGTGGAAATTGACGTAGTGGTGCTGGAAGTTGTGCAATGTGCTGTGGGTGCTGTGGAAGTACCGCTAGTGGAGCTGCCGAGGAGGTGGTTGTGCTGGAGGTTGTGGTGGAAGTGCTGCGGGTGCTGGTGGAGGTGCTGCTGGTGGAGCTGAGCGACGAGGTGGTGGTGCCAGAGGTTGTGGTGGAGGTGCTGCGGGTGCTGGTGGAGGTGCTGCTGGTGGAAGTGCTGCTGGTGGAAGTGCTGCTGGTGGAGCTGATCGAGGAGGTGGTTGTGGTGGAGGTTGTGCTGGATGTGCTGCGGGTGCTGGTGGAGCTGACCGTGGAGGAAGTCGTTGGCTTGTCGTTGTCGTGACGGAGGTTGTTGTTGTGACGGATGTTGTTGCCGAGATACTCGTCGTGCTAGTGGAAGATGTTGTACTTGTGCTGGAGACAGAGCTGGTTGTGCTGGAAGTGGAAGTGGAAGTGCTTGTACTTGATGTAGAAGTCTTGCGTGGTCGTTCATGTTGAAGTGCGATATACCCACACATCATTTAGGACCTGCTGCCCGTTCCAACCCCCGAAGATGTACATCTGGCTCCCATCCCAGGCTGCTGAGTGATAGGCTCGCACGGAAGCTCCACTCTCCAGCACCGTCCATGCGTTTGCAGCTGCATCATACTGAAACCTTTTTACTGACTTTGATGATTTTGGATCCCTAGCAAGAATAAAAATAGTTGCTGTTTCTTAGGAATTAAAGTACCCAAAAAATCGAAAACTATTCCCAACATCCCAAGAAACAAGCTGTCAAGGTTAGAAGATCCATCGGTGCCACCCGAAGATGAACATCGAAGTAGCTGGCTGATCCCAAACTGCTGCATGACCTTCCCGCGCGGAGGGACTGGTACCGCTGGGCGACAGCTCATTCCAGGCTTCTTGGTCGTAGTCAAACTCCCATAGGTCTGACAACTGGATTGACACCGAAGAGCATCTTCTTGCTGCCGGAATCCCACACGGCCACGTGGCTCCAGCGGGCTGTGGGAGTCGCTTGAATCGACTGCTCCAACAGTTCTTCGCGGCATCGCATGCACAGATCAAGGCTTCATTTGTGTCCAAGTTCTGACCACCCGCATTGTCGTTGGAGTTCCAGACAAGTGAAGTGGCATATCGCGGTTCGGACAGGTCAGATGGACTAGATGTGCATGACATCCAAGCAGTTTTATGCTGCATTGCAGCAGTTGTAACATTCCGCCTCGTCAATGATCTGCGACTATGTGTTTCTGAACTCAGTGACTTGAGCTCTAAACGTTCAAGCATGTGCGACTAGGAGAACATCAGGTTACATGGGTCGCTCTCGATCCCAAAACAGAATGCGTAACACGTCTAGGTTGTTTACGGGAAATAAGAAGGCTTGCACCCAAAAAACCTAAACTCCCCAAAAAATATTTGTAAGCATTTGCAGATTAAAGGCATATGACACGAACACTTTGAAGTTTCGCTTCTAAGAGGCGTCTCAAAGGCTGTGCAAAAGAAGTTTTTGCAAAACTTGTTGCTTTGGACAGCTCTGTGTTTGCAAGGCTACCAAGCAACAACTCAACAGCCCCTGTCAAAATGTATTGCCACCGGGTTCCCACAATGCCTGACTCTTTGCACTCAAAGGAGTTGCAACCTTTTCCGATTGGCACAAAGCTGATGGAAGGTCCAATCCTGGCAAATCAAGACAGCTGCTAATATGCTGTGGGGTGCTGCCAAAAACCAAGGTGGCGCAACTAGCTAGCTGGTTTGCAAGTTAGGAGGACGGCTGGAATGGCCCCTGGCAGTAAGTCAGTGACAGGAATATCGGCTGTGAGTCATGTCGTACCTGATGCGGCAAGCATGCCACCTTTCTGCTCTGCACCCCTGCAAGTCACTTTGTCTTAGCAACGCTTCCACTGCTTTCGATAAGGAGGATCTTCTGACTCTTGTATTGCGGGCACTCTCTTGTAAACCGTGTGGAGTTCAGTGTGCCTTGAATTTCTGTTTGGCCATTTTGGAGAATCAAAGACAAGAGAATTTGTCAAAAAAGTCGAATGGAATGGAAATCGAGGCTGGGCGACTCTCAAGTCGTTCTGGCCATGATGAGAGGTCAGTGTGATCTTTTTTTCAATGTTAGCAAGAACTGCAAAAACATTGGTTTTTCTTTTTGAACTTTGGAGAAATCGAGAAAACACTGGAAAGAAGCCAGAGTCGTGACACTCAGACAATTTTCTTCAGATTCAGCAGCAGATTCATACACAGCAACACTTTTTGTTTTTTTCAGTTCAAATTGCCTTCGCCCGTCTGAACTCTTGCTTTTGTTCAATGGTTTTTTGTTGGGATGATCTCTCAGTTGAGTTGCAAGCTTCAGAAAGAGAGAGTTTCGAGAAACCGCCCTGAACTAAAACACAAACAGATCGTTCAGCAAGTGTTTTGGTGAGTGCTGTCAGCCCGGTAAGCTGTCGATTGACCAGAAAGACAGTGAAAAAATTGCAATCGGAACTTAAGAGATCCATAAGAATGTGCATTTTGTGGTTTCGGCTGTTTTTCTGTGTGTGCATGCACAAGAGTGTTGTGGATGTGTGTGTGTAAGCATTTGTGGTTGCAAAGTGCGGGTGCATGTCTTTGGCTTCAGTGTGCAAGGAAAGTTTCAGTGTGTGGGTAAAGGGTGGTAACGCATGGAGTCTCAGAAGTGACACCAAATAAAAAAACAATGACCTTGCAAGTGTCTGTGTGTGTTTACCTTGTTTTTTCAATTGTGAATGGGTGTGTTGTGGTTTCGGAGTTTTGACAGTGTGTTATGGAGTGTGGTGTGTGTCATTATGTGGGTGCAAAGTGGCTTTGGTGGGTGGTGTGCGTTTGCGTGTATGTCGGCTGGGTTCTGCTGGCTGTTCAAGTGTGGAAGTGTGTGGGTGGTAAAAGGTGTGTGGATTTGGAGACACAAAAAGAGGGCAAGAAATTAACTCCAAAAGGAAGGGAAGCCGAAGTAACCTCCACAGTGCGAGAAAGATCGCACGCGAACAATGCAAGAGTGCTTTGTCTTGAATGCCAGCTAAAGACAAGTTTAGCCAAGAACACGCGTATCGACGGCGTTTTTTGTTTTCTTGAGTGTTGATGCAAACAGTATCGAATAGAAAAAATCTTGTTTGTCTGTGAGTTGATTTCAATTGTTATTAAACTCAAATGGGTTCCAAAAGCAGCTCAATTCTGGGCACCGAAAACGGGCCCTAGATTTTGGATTTCCTGTGTGAACATACAAGGCCACCCAGGTTGGAGCCTCAAATTGGAACCCAAGTTTAGGAGCCATTTTTGGGCCCAGTTGTGGCGTTTTTTTTACACACGGGAAGCCAGATCTGGCTTTCACAGCTCCTCGTTGCGAGTAAAACAAATAAGCCTCTCAGTCGGTTCCAGTCTAAGTCCTGTGTCAGTCTTCCCCCAAAATTAGAACCGCAGGCAGCAAGGCGGCAAAGTGTGAACTTGTTTGGAACCGGAACTTTCTCTAACTGTGGAGGTCACTGGAGCTTCCCTACCTTTTCGATCAGTTTTGCTGCCCCTCATCTTGGGTTTCAGATTCTCCAGGTTTTGGTGCAAGGCCTGAAGGCAGAAGAGGAGAAAAGAAGGGTGCAGCGTCAACATCGGTGGAAACTGCAGCTTGGAAAAGTTCAATGCTTTGAAACAAGTGTTTTTAAAAGCCTCTGACAGTGCCGTTTGGACAGAAATCAACTGCAGGACGAGACAAGTTCAACCGTGGTGTTGATTCTGCAAAGTGTATTACCAGAATGTGAATAAGTGCGAGCGAAGCGAGCGAAACACCAGAGTAAATTCAACAACTTTAACTGATCAAGTGTTGATTTTAAGGGTTTTTTCAACATTTTCGGAAACTTCAGAAATTTTGAAAATTTGTTGAATGGTGCTGAATCCAGGGAAGAATTGCAACACGCAACCAAAAACGAAAGACAAAGAATTGAGGGCACCCAGCCTGAAAAAGAAAGCAGAGTTCTGCTCAATCTTCTCTCAAATTTCAGTGTGCCTTGAATTTCTGTTTGGCCATTTTGGAAAATCAAAGACAAGAGCACGCAATCGAAGCTTTGTCAAAAAAAGTCGAATGGGAATGGAAATCGAGGCTGGGCGACTCTCAAGTCCTTCTGGCCATGATGAGAGGTCAGTGTGATTGTTGTTTTTTTCAATGTTAGCAAGAACTGCAAAAACATTGGTTTTTCCTTCGCCCGTCTAAAAAAGAATTTTCTCTTGTTTTGTTCAATGTTTTCTGTATTTTTTGTTGGAATGATCTCTCGGTTGCAAGCTTCAGAAAGAGAGAATTTTGAGAAAAACAGATCGTTTAGCAAGTGTTTTTGGTAAGTCCGGTAAGCTGTCGATTGACCAGAAAGACAGTGAAAGAAATTGCAATCGGAACTTAAAGACATCCATAGAAATGTGCATTTTGTGGTTTCAGCTGTTTTTCTGAGTGTGCATGTGCAAGAGTGTTGTAGATGTGTGTGTGTGAATTTGTAGTTGCAAAGTAGGTTTGCGGGTGCATGTCTTTCTTTTTCTGTGCTTCATTTTTCGTTGCTGCTGGGTGTTCTGTGCTTTGCCTCTGTGCTTAATTTTTTCGTCTGTTGGGTTGCTGCCTTCATTTTGTCGCTGTGTGCCTTTCTGTGCCTTCATTTTTGGTCGCTTGTGTTTTGCATTTTTCGTGTCTTCATTTTTGGTCGCTGTGTAGTGCCTTTTCTGCACCTTCATTTTGGTCGCTGTGTGTGCCTTTCTGTGCCTTAGTAACACCAAATCAAAAAACAGTGGCCTTGCAGTGGTGTCTGTGTGTGTTTACCTCGTTTTTTTCATTGTGAATGGGTGTGGTGTGTTGTGGTTTCGGCGTTTTGGCAGAGAGTTGTGTGTGTCATGGAGTGTGGTGTGTTTCATGATGTGGGTGCAAAGTGGCTTTAGTGGGTGGTGTGCGTTTGCGTGTCTGTCGGCTGGGTTCTGCTGGCTGTTCAAGTGTGGAAGTGTGCGGGTGGTGAAAGGTGTGTGGATTTTGGAGACACAAAAAGAGGGCAAGGAATCAACTCCAAAAGGTAGGGAAGCCGAAGTGACCTCCACAGTGCGAGAAAGATCGCACGGGAACAATGCAAGACTGTTGTCTTGAATGCCAGCTAAAGACAAGTTTAGCAAGATAAGAACACGCGTATCAACCGCGTTTTTTGTTTTCTTGAGTGTTGATGCAAACAGTATCGAATAGAAAAAATCTTGTTTGTCTGTGAGTTGATTTTCAATTATTATTGAACTCAAATGGGTTCCAAAAGCAGCTCAATTCTGGGCACCGAAAACGGGCCCTAGATTTTGGATTTCCTGTGAGAACATACAAGGCCACCCAGGTTGGAGCCTCAAATTGGAACCCAAGTTTAGGAGCCACTTTTGGGCCCAGTTGCGGCGTTTTTTTCACACACGGGAAGCCAGATCTGGCTTTCACAGCTTTTCGTGGCAAGTAAAACAAATAAGCCTCTCAGTCGGATCCAGTCTAAGTCTTGTGTCAGTCTTCCCCCAAAATTAGAACAGCAGGCAGCAAGGCGGCAAAGTGTGAACTTGTTTGGAACCGGAACTCTCTCTAACTGTGGAGGTCACTGGAGCTTCCCTACCTTTTCGATCAATTTTGCTGCCCCTCATCTTGGTTTCAGATTCTCCAGGTTTTGGTGCAAGGCCTGAAGGCAGAAGAGGAGAAAGAAGGGTGCAGAGTCAACAAGAACACTTGAAGATGCAACATGTTTTTTTAAAATGGCTTGGTGGAAACTGCAGCTTGGAAAAGTTCAATGCTTTTGAAACAAGTGTTTTTGAAAGCCTCTGACAGTGCCGTTTGGACAGAAATCAACTGCAGGACGAGACGAGTTCAACCGTGGTGTTGATTCGTTAAGGTTGCGCGCGACGCCCAAGCCAAACCACTTGAGAATTGCAAAGTGTATTTCCAGAATGTGAATAAGTGCGAGCGAAGCGAGCGAAACACCAGAGTAAATTCAACAAATTTAACTGATCAAGTGTTGATTTTGAGGGTTTTTTTCAACATTTTCGGAGACTTCAGAAATTTTGAAAATTCGTTGAATGGTGCTGAATCCAGAGAAGAATTGCAACACGCAACCAAAACGAAAGACAAAGAATTGAGAGCACCCAGCCTGAAAGAAAGCAGAGTTTCTTCTGCTCAATCTTCTGTCAAATTTCAGTGTGCCTTGAATTTCTGTTTGGCCATTTTGGAGAATCAAAGACAAGAGAATTTGTCAAAACAGTCGAATGGAGTGGAAATCGAGGCTGGGCGACTCTCAAGTCGTTCTGGCCATGATGAGAGGTCAGTGTGATCTTTTTTTCAATGTTAGCAAGAACTGCAAAAACATTGGTTTTTCTTTTTGAACTTTGGAGAAATCGAGAAAACACTGGAAAGAAGCCAGAGTCGTGACACTCAGACAATTTTCTTCAGATTCAGCAGCAGATTCATACACAGCAACACTTTTTGTTTTTTTCAGTTCAAATTGCCTTCGCCCGTCTGAACTCTTGCTTTTGTTCAATGGTTTTTTGTTGGGATGATCTCTCAGTTGAGTTGCAAGCTTCAGAAAGAGAGAGTTTCGAGAAACCGCCCTGAACTAAAACACAAACAGATCGTTCAGCAAGTGTTTTGGTGAGTGCTGTCAGCCCGGTAAGCTGTCGATTGACCAGAAAGACAGTGAAAAAAATTGCACTCGGAACTTAAAGATGTCCATAAGAACGTGCATCCGGCTGTTTTCCTGAGGGCGCATGTGCAAGAGTGTTGTGGATGTGTGTGTGTGTGTGTGTGAGCATTTGTGGTTGCAAAGTGGGTTGGTTTGCGGTGCAAGTGTCAGTGTGTGGGTTAAGGGAGTCTCAGTGAAAGGTGTGTGGATTTTGGAGACACAAAAAAGAGGGCCAGAAATCAACCCGAAATGGTGGGGAAGCCGAAGTGATCTCCACAGTGCGAGAAGATCGCACGCGAACAATGCAAGACTGCTTTGTCTTGAATGCCAGCTAAAAGAAGAACACGCGTACCGACGGCGTTTTTTGTTTTCTTCAGTGTTGACGCAAACAGTATCGAATAGAAAAAATCTTGTTTGTCTGTGAGTTGATTTCAATCATTATTGAACTCAAATGGGTTCCAAAAGCAGCTCAATTCTGGGCACCAAAAACGGGCCCTAGATTTTGGATTTCCTGTGTGAACATACAAGGCCACCCAGGTTGGAGCCTCAAATTGGAACCCAAGTTTGGGAGCCATTTTTGGGCCCAGTTGCGGCGTTTTTTTTCACACACGGGAAGCCAGATCTGGCTTTCACAGCTCCTCGTTGCGAGTAAAACAAATAAGCCTCTCAGTCGGTTCCAGTCTAAGTCTTGTGTCAGTCTTCCCCCCAAAATTAGAACAGCAGGCAGCAAGGCGGCAAAGTGTGAACTTGTTTGGAACCGGAACTTTCTCTAACTGTGCGAGAAAGATCGCACGCGAACAATGCAAGACTGCTTTGTCTTGAATGCCAGCTAAAAGAAGAACACGCGTATCGACGGCGTTTTTTGTTTTCTTCAGTGTTGACGCAAACAGTACGAATAGAAAAAATCTTGTTTGGGCTTGGTACTCTTGAGTACAAACCTTTAACTTTATTTTGGGAGAAAATTTTTCACCATGGAATGCGTGAGAAATTTTTGGCTCAGCCCGAGAGGGCACTGAGAGTCAGATGAGCAAAATAAAAAGCCCAACCGGGTTGAGCCTCAACAGGTTCGTCTTTTAACGGGCCTCGTGACGAACTGCATTTCGAGCCATGCCAGGTTTGCTCCGAGCTAAAGGGAGCATTTGTGTACTCAGCTGGAAGATACTCCATGTTTGTGTCACGGTTTTGGCCTGTGTTTGAGGTGAGCAGTAGTGCACTCTGCTTTTTTCTGAGAGATTCAGACTGCCGGGCACCTCAGTGTGATTGAGCGAGCCCACTGAGTTTCTACGGTGTGTCTGCACTTTGTTTGGGCATGTCATGCCTTGTTTAGTGGCACAGAGTGTATGGTGAGCGAGTATGCTGAGAAGTTTGTGCCTCAGTGTGATCGAGCATGTCTCTTTCTTTGGCCAATTGCATTGTCCTGGAGGACCTTGCGAGACAGTATGGTGCACGCGCGAGGAGAGACCATGGCAGTTGTCAAACCACGCCAGGCAGTTGTCGCATTGCCTCTGCAAAGGAGTTGCTTCGTGACTTCCCATGCATTTAGGTACTTGCTGCCAGTGCTGCTATCCTTTCGTTTTCTTGTCTCAAGATTTTGGTCTGAGAACTTGTGAAATCCATGCCATGGCGCTACACGCTGCAGCTCTCGATCACATGCGTGAAGGTTTGACGGAGTTTCTGCAGGAACAGGTTCTGGAGGATTTTGGCATGCTCGACCCCAAAAGATTTGGATTCACGGAAAATCAGTGGCAGGCCAGGCTTGCCAGGCTCGTCGATCGTGCCCACCATAGAGCTCAACGATGTGACACACCTGAAGCTCTCGTCAGCTTGGCGTTGCAGGACCTAAAGGGTGAACTCCTCCAGGCCTTCTTACATTTGTATGTTGAAGACCCAAATCCTCCTCATCATCTTCCTTGGTCTGCAGTCACATCCACAGTGTGGCCTCAGCATGAAACCACAGATGCCGCACCCCCATGGACTGAACAAGTGCGTAGAGCGAATGGTGAGTTTGAATCTTTTGTTCACCAAGAGTTCTCTTTGGACATTTCCCGTCCCGGGTCAAGCACCACAGGGACGCACGATTCGAATGTGTGCATCAGCGAGTGTTTTACGGAAAACCATAGCCTCTGGCGTCTACAAGCGAATCCAGGTGGCTGCATTGACATTGATTGACTTACTGCATAACTGAAAACATGGTGGAGTGTGCTTGCTTGCTGCAGTATCGGTAGGACTGTCAAGGTTGCCGCCCCCTCAGTGTCCAGCGTTGGCATTTTGCAAGGGATATGTGAGGGATGACCGTAGGCCCAGTCCTTACACTCATGAAAGATGAGAGCAGTATGCATGTTGAGAACAGAGTATGACTAGGGTATGGCTGACTGCGCACCAGAATCTTGTCACCTGTGCAGGAGTGCAGTGCGGGACTGCTCGGCCCCTGGCTAGAGTTTTGTGCAGTAGGCTCATGATGTCGACAAAGGTCGACCATCTAGGGAAAGCCTCTTACAGAGAGAGAACCACATCAATAGGGCAGAGGCCCCAGTCCAAAGGGACTTAGCGAGCCACTGATGAATGAGAAGGAAAAGGGAATGACAACAGACTTTGACAGCTTAGATCCTGTCGCACTTGATCTCTGCTTAGCTCAGCATATCTCAGTCGGATTTCCCTCGGCTCGAGTGTTCCACAGGGAACCAACAGGATCGACAAGGGTCGGATCTCCGGGCAAAGGCCCTTAAAAGAAAAGAGCGGCACATCAAGAGGGCGAAGGCCCCAGTCCAAAGGGACTCAAGAATCATGTGGCCTATGATGCCATTTGCGTACGGACCCAATGTGCCAGCCCCCAGTCAACCAAAAGAAAGCAGACGGGGGAGACGACGCAGGAGCAGCAGCTCCAGCGACGAGCCGAGGAGGCATCGCTCAAGAAGGCGAAGAGGTCGGAGAGACCATGACAGGGGAAGCCCCTCCCAGGCCTCGTCTTCCGTGGCACAAGGGATGATTCAGGTGGATGTCAATCATTACACCGCCCTGGTGACCCAAGCGGCACAGGCCCAAGCTGCCCCCCGCACACCGCGGCGACATTGCCAGCGTCCTACGGTTCTAAGGGTCAGAGCCAGTGGACGAACAAGGATTCGTGGCAATCTGACAAGTGGAAAGGCCAATCCTGGAAGCAGGGTGACTGGCAGCAGAAGAACAGGTGGCCACAGAAGAAAGGGGGCGGAGACAGAGAGAAATGGCCAAAGGGCTGGAACAAATGGGAGCGTGATGAGAAAGCCCCAGGAGAAGGTCAGGCGGTAACGCCTGGGGTCCCCCTGATCTTGCAGACAGGGAAGTTTGATCAGGGGCGGTCGTCGACCGACCCCTTGGACCTGCCGGAACCTGTCCCGCCAGGCAGCGGGACGTTGAAAGAGAAGACCAGGCCTATGCGGCATCAGTTTGGAAGGAGGCCATCGAGCAGGCCCACCATTCGGTGGATCGTCCCCTGAGTGCCAGGGAATTGGTTCAAATGGGGCGGCTCAAAGATTTTTGGAGCATGACCTGGACCCAGGCGCGCGGAGAGGTCTCGGCGGAATCAGTGGAAGCCTGCAAGAAGGCCCTGAATGAGGTCGCCATCTCCATGCCCGACCAGACCTTCCACAGGCTTGCAGCAGTGCTTGCAGCCTTCTTAGACGGAGGAAGATCCCCCATGGGCGAGGATGGCAAGCTGCATGCCATGCGCACCCGCATGCCAGGAGCCGAAGGGATCATCGTTTCGACCATGATCACAGGCCCGAGCTACACCAAGTGTGAAGATCATCGGCATGACCTGGTCATGGCCCACGGCACCGGCTTCGTCTCCGCGGTGGGCATCGGGCTTCATGAGGATTATCCAAGTTTTGGATTCAGTGGAAGGGGGACGCTGGAGGCGCCAGATCCTGGCACCATTGAGGCGGCCTTTCAAAAAACGGCCGCCCACTCCAAAGGCCAACAGGGAGTCATCTTCGTGTACCAGTGTTTCCAGCCATGACAAGCTCTGGCCTGTCTGACAGTTTTGAAGCGAGGTCGGACAGAGGTGTGAGAAAATAAGGGGTCGGAGTCCGCCATTGCACATCACCCCCCCTCCCCACTGACAGTTGCGGGTCCCCAGACTCGGTGCAGGGTCAGCTCATGAGGGTCGCATGATTATGCATCGTGAGTTGGCTTGCAGCATGAGAGCCCTAGAAGTCCCGTCGGAAAGTGACTCCGATGAGGCGATTGCGCCGGCCCTACCAGTACAGGCTACACAAGACGGAGTGAGTGAGCATATCATTGTTGAGCAAGCCACGTTGCCAGTCATCAGACTGCCTTGGGACTCGGGAGTTTTTCAAGAAATTTTCTCCAGGCCGTCGATCATAAGCGATGACCTACCTACCCCCACCATGTATGGTCAAGCGGAACTCCCACTAAGGGAGCTGTCGGCGCAACACTCGGTGAAGCGTCAGTGCCGAGTAGTCAAACCTGACAAGGCCATTTTCCTGCAGGCAGTCAGGCGCAAGCCTGACAGAGACTTCGATGAGAAGAGCGAATACGTGTGGGGCCGAGCTGTCAAACTCTGGTTGACGCTCATGCTAGCGTCACCCTCAGCTGGTAAGTTTGTCCAGAGTGTGTGCAGCATGGAAGAGGAGGAAGCTCTCTCCTCTATCCGAGATGTTTTTGGCATTAAGTCACCCCATACTGCACTCAAACGAGCCACATCTCTTATCAGGTTTATGAAGTGGCTGAGACCAGGCGTAGACAGTCACGAACCGCTCATGCCTCCGGAGCCGATCTTGTATGCTTTCCTGAAGGAGCTGACCTGCAGGTCAACAGGGAAGCTGGCAGCCCTCGGGACGGTCCAAGCTTTGCGCCTAGCCCAGCATGTGCTAAGATGTCACAACTTGGAGGCGGTTTTGTCACCACGAGTGGTGGGTGCAGCAGACCGTTCTGCAGGAGAGCAGTTGCCTCAAAACCAGGCCCGTGATTTGACCGTTAGCGAGGTGCGACAGGTGGAAGAAGCTATACGTGCACAGGATGCTGACCCCATCGACAGGTCGCTGCAGGGGTCATGTGCTTCCAGTTGTTCGCGCGGAACCGCTGGAGCGATGTAGCGTGCATTGACAGCCTCTCTTTCGATGTCACAGAAGTAGCTGGACGGCCTGTTGGCTACGTAGAAGCAAGGGCACGCCATGTCAAGCAGAGCAGCCAAGCTAAGAAAAAGAAGGCGATGTTCATGCCATTGGTGGCTCCCATTCAGGGAGTCAGCCCCGACTTCTCTTGGGCACTTGAATGGCCCATGCTGCTCAGTTAGCAGGTATCGACCTAGCGAAGCGACCACTCGGGGCACTGCTCCCGGCCCCAGGACCAGAGGGATCCTTCCTCAAACGACACATAGACACAGCTGAGGCGTCGGACTGGCTGCATGGACTGCTGTTGAGGAGTGATCCCACCCGACAGCGCACTACGTCGCACTGTCTCAAGCACACGGTGCTGGGTTGGCTCAGTAGGTTTGGGATACACGGTGAGACGCAGACATTGTTGGCACACCATAGCACAGGACCCATGAGTGACCTGGCTTACTCTCGGGATGCTTTGAGCGGACCAATTCGCCAATTAGAACAGATGCTCCAACAGATACGCGAAGGTTCATTCCTTCCTGACGCTACCAGGAGTGGCTACTTTGTTAGGGAGAATGTCAGCGAGGCAGCTCCGTCCTGGAGCATGGTCAGCGAGCCACCAGCAGTGCCCCGTCTGATGACAGCAAAGTGGGAAGGCCCAGATCGCACGGAGCAAGCCAGTGTCGACGGGGAAGAGCAGCATGTAGCAAGCCCAACAGGGACCTCTCTTTTTGGCACCAATTTCCGGAAGCGATGGCTTCTGATGGAAGGGACAAGGTGCAGCTCCGAACCGAAAGGATACCCGTGGCCACAGCCCAGAGGTGGTTGTAGGAGTAGATGTGGCAAACGGGACAACGCAGCAGCCTGGGATTACAGAACCTGGAGATGTACCAGAAGACGAAAGGGGCACAGTTTGCTCGGGCGCCGGCCTCGTGGCAACTGATGTAGTATCCCCTGTATCCAGCTCCGACTCAGACACGGCGAGTTCCACGTCCATAGAGGAGGAGACGTGCGACCAGGCCCTCCCCGACGGATTTGAGGCACTGCGAAATGTCAAATCGACAGTCGTGCACCTGCATAGGCCAGGTGCGGTGTCTCTTAAGTGCGGCCCAGTTGTGACAGAGAACTTTTCTCGAGTAGCTCATACTCTTGAAGGTTCAGTTTTGTGTAAACGATGTTTTGCACAGGCATGATCAGCAAAACAAAGAGCGACGGAGGATGTACCTCAGTGCTTCAGAGGTTGCGGTGTCGCCTTTCCGAGCTCTCGCCCGGGCCCGAGGTCAGAGATAGCGTCTTTCGAGCAATGGCTAGCACAGCAGACTCGGAGGCTTTCTTCAAGGAACATGCGGCCAGAGTGGGCATGGCTGAGGACGTGATAAATAAGCTCGTGGCACAAGGGATCAAGACGGTCAGCCAGGCAGCTTACGCGGCGTCTCCGCCGGGGCAACCGCTGACAGATGCATCGGTTGAAGCCCTCCTGACCAAAATAGGGGCTGCCAATCCGACTCTGGCGCTGGTGACCCAGGCGAAGCGGCTACTCTTCGAGTCGCAGACCATGGCTTTGTCTCATTTGAAGTCGGTTGTGGAACAGAAGCCCGAATCGATCGCCCGGCACATGCCTGGGGCCGAGCGCCATCAAAGGATGACGTGTCAAGCGACCAGGCTGGCAGGCATTGAGATCAAGAACGACCTAGAGCCTGCCCACTCCGTGTACGATGTCATAGCAACGATGGTTGAGCACAGCTCCATCAAGTACCTGCACCCATCAAAGATTCCGACTCGTCAGCAGGAACTGTCCCAGACGAAAGGGCAAGGAGCTAGCGCTCGACACTTCGGGAGCCAGCCTCACCATTACGGAGAAGGCTTCCTCAGCACAAGCAAAGCTGGGTACGGAGATGGCAACCTACCGCGCCATGCAGAGGCGTGGCTTAGCCTTCGACCTGGTGGGCGTCCTCAGCTATAAGGTCCACGAAAAGTGGTTGCAGAAAGCATTCAGCCGGCTGCAGGACCCGGCTATACCAGGCTATGCCCCAATTTCCCTTGCTCAGGTCCTTAGGGCAGACAAGGCTCTATGGCTGGTACTCGCCCAGGTGAGCATCAAACTCGAACGGGCAGCACCAAACGCGGACTTGGCGACTCCTCGATGCCTGGACGATGCCTTCACAAAGGCCATGGAGGCAGCGGAAGTTAGCTTCCCGCTCCTGCCTCTCAGCAAATGCGGAGGCGACCTTTCCTGGGAAAGGCAAAGGCAAGGGCTTCGGTGGTTGGAAGCGACAGATCCCATGGGACGGCAAGGCCGGCCAGCCGCAGAAACTCGCCAGATCCGAGTTCTGGGGAAAAGGACGGAGAGGAAAAGAGAAGGGTGGCAAGAATCATGGCGGGGGCAAGGACCCGTGGGGTTCCAAAGAGGGCCGTCGTTGGAACCAATGGACACGAGAAGGCAAAGGGTCGCAGACGCCTATGCCTTTCAAGCTGAGAGGTGGTGTGGCCGTTACGCCTCAAGGCGAGCCTATCTGCTTCGGTGCCAACCTCGGTGAATGCCAGGACGCTCCGTTGGGCGGCAAATGCGCTAAGGGCTGGCACGTGTGCTGCCGACCCAATTGCTTCGGCAAGCATGCATTCATTGACCACCCAGGCAAGAAGGCCTGAGGGGCGATCAGGCTTCCTGCTGTCGCGGATGATGACGCTTCGGCGTCGGAGAGCGATGGCAGCCTCCCGACCAGGGGACAGCAGTGGAGTGCGCAGGCCCTGCCGGTTGTCAGCGCCTCAGACAAAGCTGCGAATTTTGACTCAGACAAACCTGCGGTTTTTGATTCGATGTGTCACACTTCGACCAACTCAAGTGTTGGAGAGGCACCCGACTGGAGCTTACATGAGGGTGCAGCGAACAGTTTTTTTCCCAATCACTTTTCAGCCTCCAATGAGGAGAGCTCTGTAGTTCAAATCAGCGATACTGCGGTGGCTAGTTTGGCAACATCAGACCACTTGTCTGTTGATCCGCCATCAGCCAGCGACGCGACACACTTGCAGTGTGGGAGCCCGCCGTCGGGCACGAAGCACATGCAGGACTTTTGGTGCCTGGAGTTGTTCGCGGGCTCTGCTGGGATTACCGCCGCTATGGTGGCAGCTGGCCTTACCAAGAGCTTTGGTGTAGAATCCTCTTTGCGGCATGACCGCAAGGCGAAGGTGCTTCGACTTGACATGCTCAAACCGCAATGCCAGAGCATGATCCTTAGGTGGATCAAATCACCAGGCTTGGCTCTGGTGTGGATGACACCCCCCCTTGGTACTAGAGGGCAAGGGAGCTGCCGGGGCCCCAGAACTCAGCACCTCTTAGGGATGCTCGGCACCCGGAAGGTTTGCCGACTTTGACGGAGGACGAACTGTGTAGGGTCCAAGCAGCAAATCAGCTTTTCGGCTTCAGTGCGACAGTCTGGCAATTGTGCTGCAGCCTGGGCATCATGTGCGTCATACAAAACCCGTACCGCAGTTGGATGTGGTTCGGCCAGGAAATGGTTGGCGTCTTGAGCATGGGATGCACCAAGGTGCTTGAGAGTCATGCGTGCATGTTCGGTGCTGGACATAGAAGGCGCATGGCATTGGCAGCGAACACTGGGGAGTTTGATGCACTCGCCCGTGAGTGTGACGGAGAACATGATCATGACGAGCATGGGATCACGCATGGATTCGAGGAGACTCTGCATCCAAGCGGATTCTGCAAGGCGGCTGCCCAGTGCGCAATAGGAGCCCTGCTCAAACAGGGTTTGTTGCCTGCGCCCCAGCAGACTGTCCAGTCGAAGAGTAGCCTGCCTTCAATGGCTTCGTTGACTGCAGGCAACCGAACCAAACGAGCAGCAGCCCAGAAGCTTGTACCTGAATTCAAGGCTCAATTCAAATCCAGGACAACGAACTTGCTGGCCAGCAAGGGATGGCACCCAGCGACAGCCCTCTGCCGACGGCCGCAGTGGCTGCCCGCATCTCAGGAAGTTCTGATCAGCCCCCTGTCGGAGGACCACGAGGTATACGTATCTGTTCCCTGGACGCTTCGGGTTTTTGTTCCCGTGTGTTTTCCCACAAGTGAATCATGCACCGCCATTTGCCGTTTGCCTAAGCATGCCCTGCACAGCTGGAGCATCTCTGGCTCACAGCTGGCCTTGACCTAACCCCTAGGTGGGGCCTTCAGCTTTTCTTCGGTCAAGGCCTTCTACGCTCTTAGTGCTTTCTAGAGCCTCCAGGCCCTGTATCCCCGGTGTTTCGTAGCCTGCCTTCCCTGCCATGGCCTATCGCGCAAGCATGCCCATCCGCACAGAGGTTCGCAGTGCCTTTGATGATGGGCGTCACGACTACGTCGGCACTTGGGAACAGCTGGTCTACATGTATGAGGGGAGACTGGCCCTCTTTGCACATCCTGCCCGAGATGACCACTCTACGCCTACTGCAGAGGCCTCTGCTTCGGGAGCTGCGAGACACACTCCTCTTGGAGCTTTTGATTTGCCTACTACAATGGATGCGCACACGGGCCCATCCGAGCCCCATCTTGGAGTTACGAGATCCACTCCTCTTGGAGCCTCCAGCTCGACTACTACATTGGACGAGCCTATGGGCCCCGCCGAACACTTTGTTGAAGCTAAGCGTCCTACTCCTCTTGGAGCCTCAGACTCGCCTTCTGCGCCTGACGACTTCATGCCTTCAACAGAGACGCTGCCACCTTCGCCCCAGCCGGGTGCAGCCAGGTCGGCCGACACGCCCAACGAGCCTCGTGACCTGCTGCCCGTGCCTGCGCAATGGAGGTCCATGTGGGCCGACCATCGCCTCATGCAAGAGCTCTTGGTGTGTCTTAACCCCGCCGCCATGTTGGGCCGGCCTACCCAGCGCCAGACACACTCTACTATCATTGCCTGGTGGTCCTCCTCGGACCCCGCGGGTATATTGCCCCGCTGCCAAGGCCTAATTTCAGATCCAGGCCAGCCTCCCGCAGCCTGCCCTGCCTCGGCCACTGAGATAGCCCATCCACCTCGGATGATTGTGCAAGCGTCTCAGTTGAGCAGTCCTACGCGACATGCCTCCCCGACGCCTGCCTAGCCCACGCCAGAATAACAGCTATGTTGGAGATAACTCATACGCCCAGGATGCTTGCGAGCATCTCCTGCCCAAGATGAGCGAAACCTACCCAGCCCCTCTGCGTTGGTCCTGCGGCCGCAGCCCCATCGGGGCCGATTTCAGCGTGAATTTTTCACACAAGCGCAGAGCTTGTGATCTCAGCCTTTTGCCGCGTAACATACGCAGGCCATAATTTCTGCCCCTACCCTCCCGCCAGGTGCTCGCGACGACTACCTCAGCATCACCAACAACGAGAACGACCGCGTGGAGGACAACTCTAAGCCCTATTTGGGGAGTGGCACTCCCGCAGGCCTTCCTTCAGGTGATACCCCTCAAAGCTAGACCTGCCAACACCGAGGCTCTAAAGACTGGAGCGTGCACACAGGCCCTGCCTCCTCAGCTTGGGTTTCGGCATTGCCCTCTTGCAACGCCGCCTCGCCGAGTGCCCCTCCGTGCTCCAGCGTTGCCACCCTGCTATGAGCTGCAGGCCCTCGCCTAAAAATCTCTGCGCGATGACAAGCAAGCTCTTCCCAATAATCAAAACAGGGAAGTTGCGTAAAATTGCACAAGCCGCAACTAGGTCCAGCACCTGCGCACGCAGCATGTGATGGCAGCCTCCCCCCCCCATGCCCCCCTTGTTTGCTTAACTTATAGGGGTTCGGGATGAAGCGCTGGCACACGCCACCAAAGCCGCAAGGGTGGCCGCGCTTTCTATGCTGCAGCCTAAGGGGGCCCGCGCCTTTTCTTCGCCCGCAGCCTCCAGCCAAGCCAGCCTTCATCACAGTCTGCGGCCTTGGGACGAGGCCTCAAAGGAGGCCAAAGCTGCTACGCTAGCCGCCAGCTTTAGGCCACAGCGTCAAGGGGGGCAAGATCTAGCCTCGAGCCTCAGCCCGAGGCCTACGGGCCAGCCAAACCCTTTGATTTCCGCCTTCGGCCCCAAGCCACTGCTATTCAAGCAACTCAGGCTGTTATCTCGGCCTTCAGCTTCAGGCCGCAGCCCATAGCACCCCTCGGGGTTTCAAAATCACACGCAGCCACAAAGCACGCAGCAACGCCGTTTCTGCCTGCGTCTGCCTACATTTTTCAAGCAGAATCTCTCCCCCAGGGATGGTGCCCATAAGTCAGCCTGACAGTGCCAAGGCTCCCAGACATCGAGCGCGCTGCCTTCAGGGATAAAATGACACGCAGGCACAACAAAGCACCAGCAATGCTGTTTCTGCCTGCGTTGGCCTTGCTTTTCATGCAAAATCCTGCCCTAGGTATGCTCCTCAACAGCCAGCAGGGCAGGACTAGGACTCCCAGAAATCGAGCGCGCCAGGAAGCTAAGCCTTCTTATTGACCTTGCAGGCACACAGCCTACGATGTATGCCTGGGCGAACTCGCCAATACCCTGCCTCCGCAGCCAAGCCCCATTCACAGCCCTGAGCCTGAAACGCCTTTGGGGAAATGGCGCCTCCAGCCTAAGGAGTGGCCCCGTTTTAGCTGCACGCGCGATGCCCCCCTTGGCAGTGAGGAAAAGTCTCAAAGCCCTTGAGACATCTATGCAACGGGCAGGAGCGCAGGAGGGAAACTTTGGAGAACTGGTGAACTCTAGCCCAGGAAATGGCCTTCGGAATGCATCGCTCGAAGCCCGTCCCTTGAGCATGAGGCGGAGTCTCAAAACTCTTGAGGCGTCTGCCAAATACAAGAAGCCACAAAACTTTCAGGCGCCAATGGTCCAGCTACTGCTTAGGAATATCGCCCTAGCGTCCGTGTGCGCAGCTCGCGACGCCAGCCCGGCCATGTTGCCTGAGTTATTGGGGGTTTAGGATGACACTGCCCACACGCGGTGCACAGCGATGCCATGTGTGCCTATGTTTTTTGCTACCACTCCTGAGCATCGACGCCCATCCTTTGGCCATGAGGTGAAGTCTCAAACCTTTTGAGACATCGGTGCAGTCACTAGCAGCTTCAAAACTTCAGGCCCAAATGGTCCAGCCACTGCTTAGGAAAAAACTGCCTTAACAGGAAATTTGCCCTCGCGTCCGTGTGCGCAGCCCCCGACGCCAGCCTGGCCATCCTGCTTGAGCTCCTAGGGGTTTAAAATGGCACACTCCCACACGCTGCCCGCGACAATGCCTTCCATGCCTAGGTTTTTGGCTACCGCTTCTCATGCATTTTCGCCTTGACACGCGGTGAAGCCCGTCCCCTGAACATGCGGAGAAGCTTCAAAGCTTTTGGGGCATCGGTGCAAAACACAAGGACTTCAAAACTTTCAGGCACGAAAGTCCAGTCAAGGCCTAAGCAAACCGCCCTCACGTCCGCGCGCGCCGCTCGTGAATCCAGCCCGGCCATCCTGCCTGAGTTCTTGAGGGTTTAGGATGACACGCGCCCACGCCCGCCCGCAACACTGCCATCCATGCCCATGTATAGGCTACTACTTCTCGAGTTTTTTCGCCTTGAGAGTGGTCAAGCCCGTCCCCTGACCATGAGAAGAAGCCTCAAAGCTTTTCGGGCATCGGTGCAACTCACAAGGACTTCAAATCTTTCAGGCACGAAGTCCAGCCGATTTCTAGGAAATCTGCCCTCACGTCCGTGCGCAGCTCGCGACGCCAGCCTGGCCATCCTGCCTGAGCTCCCCGGGGTTTAGGATGGCACACTCCCACACGCTGCCCGCGACAATGCCTTCCATGCCGAGGTTTTTGGCTACCGCTTCTCATGCATTTTCGCCTTGACACGCGGTGAAGCCCGTCCCCTGAACATGCGGAGAAGCTTCAAAGCTTTTGGGGCATCGGTGCAAAACACAAGGACTTCAAAACTTTCAGGCACGAAAGTCCAGTCAAGGCCTAAGCAAACCGCCCTCACGTCCGCGCGCGCCGCTCGTGAATCCAGCCCGGCCATCCTGCCTGAGTTCTTGAGGGTTTAGGATGACACGCGCCCACGCCCGCCCGCAACACTGCCATCCATGCCCATGTATAGGCTACTACTTCTCGAGTTTTTTCGCCTTGAGAGTGGTCAAGCCCGTCCCCTGACCATGAGAAGAAGCCTCAAAGCTTTTCGGGCATCGGTGCAACTCACAAGGACTTCAAATCTTTCAGGCACGAAGTCCAGCCGATTTCTAGGAAATCTGCCCTCACGTCCGTGCGCAGCTCGCGACGCCAGCCTGGCCATCCTGCCTGAGCTCCCCGGGGTTTAGGATGGCACACTCCCACACGCTGCCCTCGACAATGCCTTCCATGCCTAGGTTTTCGGCTACCGCTTCTCATGCATTGTCGCCTTGACACGCGGTGAAGCCCGTCCCCTGAACGTGCGGAGAAGCTTCAAAGCTTTTGGGGCATCTGTGCAAAACACAAGGACTTCAAAACTGTCAAGCACCAAAGTCCAGCCTATGCCTAAGAAAACCGCCTCACGTCGGTTGCCTGGCCTTCCAGCCTGACTTTTAGGGGCTGAGGAGAGCTCATGCCCATACGCTGCCAGCGACAATGCCAATGTATGCTTATGTGCTAGCCTACCACTTCTCATGCTTTTTTCGCCTTGAGAGTTTTGGTCAAGCCCGCCCCTTGACCATGAAGAGAAGTCCTAAAACTTTTGGGGCTCCGGCGCAATCCACAAGAACCTCAAAAAATGTCAGGCACGAAGGTCCAGCCAATGCCTATGAAAACCGCTCTCGCGTCTGTGTGCGCAGCTCGCGACGCCAGCCCGGCCACCCCGCCTGAATTCTTGGGGGTCTAGGATGGCGCGCGGCCAATGCCATCCATGCCTAGGCATCATGCATTTTTGCCTAGAGAGATGCGGTCAAGCTCGTCCCTTTGCCCTGAAGAGGCCTGCGTGCGCCAATTCTGACATCTTGCGAAATGCACAGACAGACTTAGGCATTGGCCTCCGAGGGACTCACAGGGCCCAGCGTGCGATCTGGGCAGCAAGGGATGCCCAGACCCCCGCTGCAGCGAATCCCCCACAAGGAAATGGCATGCACTGGCGCAAGCGCGCTGCTTGTTTCGCCGGGCCTATATCAGGCCCACGTATTGACATGCTCTGCATGTGATAGTTACGTGGTCCGCCTCGGACCTACACTGGAGCCTTGCCCAGCCGCCTGCCGCCTGTGCCTGAATCGAAGATCCCGCTCTTCCTTGCAAGGATTGATGGTCCGCCTCGGACTCACGCTGGAGTTTTTTCCCAGCTGCCTACTTATTGCTCATGCCTCACCGCAAAAGCCCTGCCACTGTTTCTTCTTGCAGCGCGCTGCTTGTTCTCGCCGGGCTTGTTCTTAGGCCCACGTCTAGACATGCTCTGCATGTCATAGACTCGTGGTCTGCCTCGGACTCACGCTGGGACTTGCCCAGCCGCCTATGCCAAGCGCATTGCCCCTGCCGCCGGGCTTATCTTATGTCCACGCATGGACATTCCTTGCGTGTCACAGACTACTGGTCCGCCTCGGACTTACGCTGGAACTCTGCCCAGCCGCCTACGTCTGCGTGCCTGGCTCTAGACACAAATTTTGCTTGACAACAGCGGTGCGCTCAGATGCCATTGGGTTCGCCCCACGCCCACATTTAGACATGCCCTGCGTGTCATAGACTGGTGGTCCGCCTCGGACTCACGCTGGAGTTCTGCCCAGCTGCCTCCCCTGAGTCGGAAGACTCCGCCTTCTCCTAAGCACATCCGCCTCGGATGTTTCTCAGTGTTTTGGGGCTGGCCCAGCCCCGCGCAGCCTACAGTGACTGCTTTACCGCAGGCAGTCGGCACCATCAAGCTGGAACTTTGCATATTATGCAATTGGGCCCAAAAGCTCGTGAGCGCCTGCACTCGGCAGTCCCGTCCCTGCACAGGGCCCGCCTGCCGCCGACGCCCAGTCGGTGCAGACCGCCTTGCCATCAACCGCCGCCCAGGTCGGCCAGCCATCAGCCACCGCCCAGGTCGGCCAGATTTCAGCCACCGCCTAGGTCAGCCATCAGCCACCGCCCAGGTCGGCCAGCCTTCAGCCACCGCCCAGGTCGGCCAGCCAGTGCCCACAACGGCCCCGCCTCAGGTCGTCACGGGACAGCCACGGGTACGCCGACCCGCCCTGGTCGGCTAGCCTTCAGCTACCGCCCAGGTCGGCCAGCCAGTGCCCGCAGAGCCTTCTCCTCGTTCGTCGGGAAGAAACACATCGCAGGTCGGATGGCCTGTTGTTGTTGGGACTGTCCCAGCCCAGCAAAGCCGTCAGTACGTCCACAGGACCGCGCGTCTTCAGGGCACACCGCAAAGTACGACTGCCCGTGTGTTCCCCTTGCCTTGACCTAGCTGTGACATCTCTAGGATTAGCTGCCCCGCTCGCCAGGTACATCCCACAACATCGTCGTGGAGTTCCTCAGGGTAACCCTGCCCACGAACACATGCTGCCTTGCATGCCTACTCGCCACCAGTCTGCCCAAATGCTCACGTCCTGTGGCAGACTTGCCACAAGTAGCCACGTCCCTTGCCCTTGAGCTTGCCCAAGTATCAGCTTTCCCAGCCCTCACACAAGCCCCCTGTCAGGTAAAGCCTTCTGGCCCTGCCCTGGCCACGCCAACAGCCCTTGCCTTGGCCTCGGAAAGAATCTGCGCAAGAGGCCAAACATGCCCGCGCGTAACATGGGCAGGTTTCAGCCAATATGGTCCACAAGCGCCAAGGCCAGGCACCTTCCTCGCAGGCGCACGGCTTGGGTTTGCCAACAGCCACATCCCCAGACGCGTTTGGGCCTGACTCACGCCCACGTCTGCACCTGCCCTGCGGGTCCGTAAACTGTTGGCCCGCCTCATATGCTGCCTACCTGCCTACGCCACGGATGGCCTATAGCATTTGGGAACGCCTAGCCAGCACAGCCACGCGCACGGCCTTCAGTGACCTCCACATGTCTTTGTGCAGGTCCCGCGTGGGTTTGACTGTCACAAACAACTGCCCGTGTGTTTTTTCTTTGCCTGTAGGACCTTGCTAGGGTTAGCAACCCCTCTCGCCAGGTGCAGTTCACTTCCTCGTGGCAGAGTTCTTCACTGTGGGGTTGCCCACGAACCGCCTGTAGGACCTTGCTAGGGTTAGCAACCCCTCTCGCCAGGTGCAGTTCACTTCCTCGGGGCAGAGTTCTTCACGGTGGAGTTGCCCATGAACTGCCCAAGTGGAGCCCACAGGCCCCCAAACGGGGATCTTACAGCCTTCCGCTTCAGGCCGCAGCCCCATAGCGCCCAAGCCTTTACGCTCGCCTCTGCCTGCAGCCCCCAGGCGAGCTAAAACCTCTTTTCAGCCTTCGGCCTGAACAGCAGACTAAGGACCCAAGCCATGGTCCTGGCCGCCTTTAGCCTTCGGCTGCAAGCGAGAGCCTCAAGGAGGGCAAGCCCACATTCTCGCTTCTAGCCTCGGCCCGCAGCCCCCAACGGAGCCGCAGTTTCAGGGGGGCCGTAGCCGCCACCTCAAGGGCGGGCCAAGAAGTTATCCTGGCGCCCTAAACGGCAGCCTCGCAAAGACAAGCCTGCATCTTCGCCGCCAGCCTCACCTCGCCGCCCACAGTCGAGCCGCAGCTTCACAAAGGCCGAAGCCTCCATCTTGGCTCTCACCTGCAAGCCGCAACCTCAAGGGAGGCCAAGCAGAGATCTTAGCCTCTAAGGGGAAGCCTCACAAAATACAAGCCTGCGTCTTCGCCTTCAGCCCCAGCAAACAGCCCCCCGTTGAGCCGCAGTCTCAAGGGGGCCACAGCTTTTATCTTAGGCCTTCAGCTTGAAGCCGCAACCTCAAGGGGGCCCAAGCAGTTATCTTCGCTTTCGGCCCTGAGCGGCAGCCTCAAGGCAGACAAGCCCACGCCTTCGACTTCAGCCCCAGCCCGCAGTCCCCAGTTAAGACGCAATCTCAGAGCGGCCAAAACCTTCATCTTGGCAATCTCAAGGAAGGGGCTAAACAGTTCTTTCTTTAGCCTTCGGCTTTCAGCGGAAGCCTCGAGGACGACAAGCCCGCGTCTTCGCCCTCAGCCTCAACCCTCAGCCCCCAGTGGGGCGCAGTCTCGGGGGGGGGCCAAAGCCTGTATCCTGGCCTTCAGCTTGAAGCCACGCCGCCCGCGACGCCAACGCGGCCATCCTGCCTGTGCACTTGGGGACTGGGGTTCGGGATGGCACTTGCCCATACACTGCCCGCGACAGTGCCATCTATGCCTAGGCACTTGCTACCGCTTCTCATGCATCTTCATCTTGAGAGGTCGGCAAAACCCGTCCCTCAACCATGAGAAGAAGTCCCAAGCTTTTAGGGCATCGGAAGTCCGTGCGCGCAGCTACCGACGCCAACCCGGCCATCCTGCCTGTGCACGTGGGGTTTCAGGGTGGCACACGTGGCCTGAAGCCGAGGGTTGCAGCCCCAAAAGACCAAGCCGTACTCTTAGCCAATTTGGCTTTAAGCAGGCCGTATAGTGAAAGGGGGGCCAGGCCTCCATCTTAGCCTTCAGCATGTTGCTGCACCAAGAGCTTATATTCGCCTTCTGCCTCAGCCCGCAACCGTCAGGCGAGCCAAGAACCAAAACTTTTCCTGGCCTGAAGATTTGGGCCGCAGCCTTAAGCGGGCCAGCACTCATCTCAACCTGCAGCCTGGGCCATGAACGCGCCAAGCCACAGCCAGCGTTCCTCGCGAACGACAGCCCCTGCACCGACCTCGTTTCTCCTGCGGGCGACATGCGCCCCAAGATGCTCTGACAGCTCGTGCCTGCCCTGACAGCCCAGCTTGCTCCTTCGCCTCCTCGCACGCCAGACCCATACGCGTATTGCACGAAGGCATACAGAACTCGGATCTGCCCGGCGCCAGCAAGCCAGGACGCCCGGCTGCACGAGCCACGCCAAGGCCGCTCACCACTAATGTCGTAGCCGACAGGCTGACGAGCCCTAATCAAGCCCCGAACCTCGAGCCGCGGCGTCAAGGGCCTGGCCTTGTTTTCTGGCCACTCCCCTCCCTTCGGGCCACAGCCTCAGAGCTCGCCAAGAATCTACCCAGCCTCCCCAGCCACGAAGCAGCCAAGCCCTCTTCACAGCCGAGCCGCATCACCGGTACTATTGCCCAGGATATGGCCTTTCAAGTCTCTCAAAGCCTGTCCGTCGACATGAGGAGCAGTCCCAAAGCTTTTGGGGCATCGTTGCAATTCACAAGGGGTTCAAGACTTTCAGGCACAAAAGTCTAGCCAATGCTGAAGCAAACCGCCCCCGTGTCCGCGGGATATTCGAGAAGATGAAGATACATTCCTGGATGAATTTGGGAACAAAATAAGGGCTTGGTACTCTTGAGTACAAACCCTTATTTTGAGAGAAAATTTTTCACCATGGAATGCGTGAGAAATTTTTGGCTCAGCCCGAGAGGGCACTGAGAGTCAGATGAGCAAAATACAAAGCCCCGCCCACCCACCCAGCAGTGAAGGAGTGATGCTGTTGCGGAAGGACAGCCCGTCCTTTGACTGACTCTCCCATCCCGGGCCTGCAGCGCAGTGGCCCAAGCTAGTGCTGACTATGTTGCAATGGATGCGCCTCCTAGGATCACGGCCCTGCAGATGAGAGCCTTCGAGATTTGGGTTCGTACATTGAGTATGGACCAGATCATCATGCTGGCCGAGCGCATCGAGGACGTCTTGGCAGATAGAGAGGTAGAGATCCGTGAGCGATTGCAGGCCAGGCGTGACCGGTTGAATGCTACGCTTTCAACAGCTGCGAGTTCGTCTTCCACGCAGCAAGAAGCCCAGCCTGGTGAGCAACGTCCGAGCTCTTCGTCTCATGACCAGTCTTGGGAGTTCCTTGACCCACAGTAGTCAGAACCCCTCCTACCGGTCAGGCCGCTTGACGACAACCATGAGTGTAAAAGAGGGTTCTGACACACTCACATGTGCTGCAGTTGTCCCTTGTCAGTGACAGCGAAACCTGTGTCAGCTCACCAAGTGCTCCACCTTCGGTCGGCTGCGGGCTCAAACTGTACGACGTTTTTCACTGCCCATGTCTGTGCTAGTTAGCATTGGAGAGAGTCACCTTGTTTGACTGTGAGTATGAAGAGAGATGCTGAAGCTGCAAACCTTGATGAGGGCACGAACCGCGAATCCAGGGCCCAATGGTTGGCAGTGATGGTCACCAATGTTCCGGTTGTGGAAGTTGTGCTCTGTAGAGTGGCGGCTACAGGAACAGTCGACGACATCAAGTTTGCGATTGCTGATGACATATGGCATCGCGCCGGGCATGATGTGAGAACTTCCAGTTTTCGCTTGGAGCTGCAAGGGCGACACGTGCCCTTTAGCACGAACCTCAGTGACTTGCCTTTTACTCCCGGTGCTTGCTTGCACTTCGTTTGCCAACTCGCCCACTGACAGGACGAATACTTAGGCGGAACCTCTGAGCTTAGACGGTGCGTATGTCTCACATACCCGACGGGGTTTTTCGTGTTCTTGCACCCAGTGAGACAGAAGACCTGCGTAATGGACAGGTGATCGATTCTGTACCCTTCCTCGGAAAAAGGGCTCGAATGGAGTAACCAAGGGTAATGAATATTCGAGAAGATGAAGATACATTCCTGGATGAATTTGGGAACAAAATAAGGGCTTGGTACTCTTGAGTACAAACCTTTATTTTGAGAGAAAATTTTTCACCATGGAATGCGTGAGAAATTTTTGGATCAGCCCGAGAGGGCACTGAGAGTCAGATGAGCAAAATACAAAGCCCCGCCCGCCCACCCAGCAGTGAAGGAGTGATGCTGTTGCGGAAGGACAGCCCGTCCTTTGACTGACTCTCCCATCCCGGGCCTGCAGCGCAGTGGCCCAAGCTAGTGCTGACTATGTTGCAATGGATGCGCCTCCTAGGATCACGGCCCTGCAGATGAGAGCCTTCGAGATTTGGGTTCGTACATTGAGTATGGACCAGATCATCATGCTGGCCGAGCGCATCGAGGACGTCTTGGCAGATAGAGAGGTAGAGATCCGTGAGCGATTGCAGGCCAGGCGTGACCGGTTGAATGCTACGCTTTCAACAGCTGCGAGCTCGTCTTCCACGCAGCAAGAAGCCCAGCCTGGTGAGCAACGTCCGAGCTCTTCGTCTCATGACCAGTCTTGGGAGTTCCTTGACCCACAGTAGTCAGAACCCCTCCTACCGGTCAGGCCGCTTGACGACAACCATGAGTGTAAAAGAGGGTTCTGACACACTCACATGTGCTGCAGTTGTCCCTTGTCAGTGACAGCGAAACCTGTGTCAGCTCACCAAGTGCTCCACCTTCGGTCGGCTGCGGGCTCAAACTGTACGACGTTTTTCACTGCCCATGTCTGTGCTAGTTAGCATTGGAGAGAGTCACCTTGTTTGACTGTGAGTATGAAGAGAGATGCTGAAGCTGCAAACCTTGATGAGGGCACGAACCGCGAATCCAGGGCCCAATGGTTGGCAGTGATGGTCACCAATGTTCCGGTTGTGGAAGTTGTGCTCTGTAGAGTGGCGGCTACAGGAACAGTCGACGACATCAAGTTTGCGATTGCTGATGACATATGGCATCGCACCGGGCATGATGTGAGAACTTCCAGTTTTCGCTTGGAGCTGCAAGGGCGACACGTGCCCTTTAGCACGAACCTCAGTGACTTGCCTTTTACTCCCGGTGCTTGCTTGCACTTCGTTTGCCAACTCGCCCACTGACAGGACGAATACTTAGGCGGAACCTCTGAGCTTAGACGGTGCGTATGTCTCACATACCCGACGGGGTTTTTCGTGTTCTTGCACCCAGTGAGACAGAAGACCTGCGTAATGGACAGGTGATCGATTCTGTACCCTTCCTCGGAAAAAGGGCTCGAATGGAGTAACCAAGGGTAATGAATATTCGAGAAGATGAAGATACATTCCTGGATGAATTTGGGAACAAAATAAGTCTGTGAGTTGATTTCAATCATTATTGAACTCAAATGGGTTCCAAAAGCAGCTCAATTCTGGGCACCGAAAACGGGCCCTAGATTTTGGATTTCCTGTGTGAACATACAAGGCCACCCAGGTTGGAGCCTCAAATTGGAACCCAAGTTTGGGAGCCATTTTTGGGCCCAGTTGCGGCGTTTTTTTTCACACACGGGAAGCCAGATCTGGCTTTCACAGCTCCTCGTTGCGAGTAAAACAAATAAGCCTCTCAGTCGGTTCCAGTCTAAGTCTTGTGTCAGTCTTCCCCCCAAAATTAGAACAGCAGGCAGCAAGGCGGCAAAGTGTGAACTTGTTTGGAACCGGAACTTTCTCTAACTGTGGAGGTCACTGGAGCTTCCCTACCTTTTCGATCAATTTTGCTGCCCCTCATCTTGGGTTTCAGATTCTCCAGGTTTTGGTGCAAGGCCTGAAGGCAGAAGAGAGAAAAGAAGGGTGCAGAGTCAACGTCGGTGGAAACTGCAGCTGGGAAAAGTTCAATGCTTTGAAACAAGTGTTTTTAAAAGCCTCTGACAGTGCCGTTTGGACAGAAATCAACTGCAGGACGAGACGAGTTCAACCGTGGTGTTAATTCGTTAAGGTTGCGCGCGACGCCCAAGCCAAACCACTTGAAAATTGCAAAGTGTATTACCAGAATGTGAATAAGTGCGAGCGAAGCGAGCGAAACACCAGAGTAAATTCAACAAATTTAACTGATCAAGTGTTGATTTGGAGGGTTTTTTTCAACATTTTCGGAGACTTCAGAAATTTTGAAAATTCGTTGAATGGTGCTGAATCCAGAGAAGAATTGCAACACGCAACCAAAACGAAAGACAAAGAATTGAGAGCACCCAGCCTGAAAGAAAGCAGAGTTTCTACTGCTCAATCTTCTGTCAAATTTCAGTGTGCCTTGAATTTCTGTTTGGCCATTTTGGAGAATCAAAGACAAGAGAATTTGTCAAAAAAGTCGAATGGAATGGAAATCGAGGCTGGGCGACTCTCAAGTCGTTCTGGCCATGATGAGAGGTCAGTGTGATCTTTTTTTCAATGTTAGCAAGAACTGCAAAAACATTGGTTTTTCTTTTTGAACTTTGGAGAAATCGAGAAAACACTGGAAAGAAGCCAGAGTCGTGACACTCAGACAATTTTCTTCAGATTCAGCAGCAGATTCATACACAGCAACACTTTTTGTTTTTTTCAGTTCAAATTGCCTTCGCCCGTCTGAACTCTTGCTTTTGTTCAATGGTTTTTTGTCGGGATGATCTCTCAGTTGAGTTGCAAGCTTCAGAAAGAGAGAGTTTCGAGAAACCGCCCGGAACTAAACACAAACAGATCGTTCAGCAAGTGTTTTGGTGAGTGCTGTCAGCCCGGTAAGCTGTCGATTGACCAGAAAGACAGTGAAAAAAATTGCACTCGGAACTTAAAGATGTCCATAAGAACGTGCATCCGGCTGTTTTTCTGAGGGCGCATGTGCAAGAGTGTTGTGGATGTGTGTGTGTGAGCATTTGTGGTTGCAAAGTGGGTTGGTTTGCGGTGCAAGTGTCAGTGTGTGGGTTAAGGGAGTCTCAGAAGTGACACCAAATCAAAAAAAACAGTTGACCTTGCAGTGTTTACCTCGTTTTTTCATTGTGAATGGGTGTGGGGTGTTGTAGTTTCGGCGTTTTGGCAGAGAGTCGTGTCATGGAGTGTGGTGTGTGTCATTATGTGGGTGCAAACTGGCTTTGGTGGGTGGTGTGCGTTTGCGTGTATGTCGGCTGGGTTCTGCTGGCTGTTCAATGTGGAAGTGTGCGGGTGGTGAAAGGTGTGTGGATTTTGGAGACACAAAAAAGAGGGCCAGAAATCAACCCGAAATGGTGGGGAAGCCGAAGTGATCTCCACAGTGCGAGAAAGATCGCACGCGAACAATGCAAGACTGCTTTGTCTTGAATGCCAGCTAAAAGAAGAACACGCGTATCGACGGCGTTTTTTGTTTTCTTCAGTGTTGACGCAAACAGTATCGAATAGAAAAAATCTTGTTTGTCTGTGAGTTGATTTCAATCATTATTGAACTCAAATGGGTTCCAAAAGCAGCTCAATTCTGGGCACCGAAAACGGGCCCTAGATTTTGGATTTCCTGTGTGAACATACAAGGCCACCCAGGTTGGAGCCTCAAATTGGAACCCAAGTTTGGGAGCCATTTTTGGGCCCAGTTGCGGCGTTTTTTTTCACACACGGGAAGCCAGATCTGGCTTTCACAGCTCCTCGTTGCGAGTAAAACAAATAAGCCTCTCAGTCGGTTCCAGTCTAAGTCTTGTGTCAGTCTTCCCCCCAAAATTAGAACAGCAGGCAGCAAGGCGGCAAAGTGTGAACTTGTTTGGAACCGGAACTTTCTCTAACTGTAACTTCCCATTTTGGGTTTTTGGTGGAAGTTTGTTGCATTCGAGGCTCACCAACAGGGGTCCTCTGGGCGCGTTTGGGGTTTTCTGAGACGGAGAAGCATTACTGATTGGATTTGTGGTCTTGATTTACCTGCCTACCCAAATTTATGCTTTTCAAAACCTTAAACTTAAGGCCGCTTTGAGCGGCTTGAAGTTGTTCTACAAGAGGTCTAAATTCTCAGAACCTTGACAGAATGTCTGTCCTCCCGAAAAAAAACTTCAATTTCAAATGTTGAACTTGTTGCGCAATAATTGTGAAATCTCATTGGAAGCTGCTTCTTTGCCGATTGAAGCGCTCAAGTTTTTTTTTTTGAAGCCGGCGCCTCTTTACTACATCAGTAGCACAGTAGGCTGTTCTTGTGGATTTTGCAACAAACGGATTACTGTCAGAAGCAGAAGCAAGAAGAGACAGCACCACCAACCAAACAAACCAAACAACCCAGCGAACAAGCAGCAACAACCAAAAAAAAACCGAAATTGACCCAGTTCCGCGCTTAGTACTCAACGGTCAAAATAATCCATGCCGCAAAAAATGCGAATGTATGCCAGAAAGTCAAAACCACCATCTTAGACATTTGCTCAACGTCAATGAGGTATCCACGAACCTCAATCAAGGCCCTTGAGTCGGTGACGCAATTAGCTTGTTTCCAATGGGCATGAGAAGCAAACGCCTGCCATCAATGCTTTTGTAAGAGTCAACTTGGAGAAGTTGCAGATGTATGCGTCCCTTTTTTCGGCTTCGGCCGACTGCACAGTGCACGGCAGTTGTGCTTCTTTTTAAACCAAAGCTGGGGTGAAGTGATCAGTTGGTTGCATTTTACTGGTTTGAAAAACCTTCCATTGTGTAAAAACTGTGCGTTTTGCACCACGACCGCCGTGGGCAGTGCCAGTTCCAGGTTTCTGCAAATACTACAGGCCCGCATTTGACCCTGCTTGAAGCTCTTGGACCAAGCAGACCTGCGAGGAAGGGCTTCTGAAGGAAGTTGTATCGTGTCGGTTAATACCCGGAAGGGTGTGAGTCCTGCTGGTCGGGTGTTGGGCTACAACAGATGACAAGCAACTAGGAAGGGTTGGGTTGGAGGAGCTGCAGCAGCCACCGCAGCTGCAGCGTCAGCAGTAGCATCACGGAAGCATTTGCATTTCCATTTGACGTCGTGTAAACTTCATCCTGGGAGCCATGAACATGGATGAGGAGGAACCCCCAATAAGAGCCATCACCTATCCCGATCATTTCAATCCTGTCACCGATGCCACACCAAGTCCAGAACCACTCCACATACCAGCACATCCTACAACACCAGCAGCACTCACACCCTTCCCGGGTCTTAACCGACAGGTTATGAGCGCAAGAAACATCAAGACCTCGAAAAAAAACATCGTATGGCTCTTTCGGGCCAAGAGCATTTGCTGCAATAAGCTGTTGTTCCTGTCTTGAGAAAGCGCCTGGTAGCTCACACTAGCTCGTGGTGTATGGCCGTGGTGTCATACACAGTTTGGGGCAGCACATTTTGGGGCGAAAGTGATCTGGCATAGGTGCAGTTCCAGTCCTCATGGGCTATGAACTCCTGGAAAGGAGGATTGTTTGAAACATGCCAGATACTCCATGTTCAGTCATGCGAAGACATGCGTTGGATGCATGAATTGGCTCAAGAACAAAAAGAGTGTGAGCGCGAGGGGTTCCTCTAAGTTTTGGGAGTTTCGAGGGACTTGACATATAGTTGGGCAACAGCTTGGCAGTCGCAGCAGCAGCAACAGCAGACAGTTTGCACATTCGGCATATTGGCAGTTTGTTGCATCAAGGAGACCTTGTCGCTGCACTTTGTCAGAAGCTGGCTATCTTGAGATCCAGAAGATTTTGGAATTGTCAGCCTCCAACGAATCCCAAAATCTTCTGAATCTCAAGATCGCCAGCTTCTGACAATTCCAAAATCTTCTGGATCTCAAGATAGCCAGCTTCTGACAAAGTGCAGCGACAAAGGTCTCCTTGATGCAACAAACTGCCAACATACCGAATGTGCAAACTGTCTGCTGTTGCTGCTGCTGCGACTGCCAAGCTGTTGCCCAACTATATGTCAACACTCTTTTTGTTCTTGAGGCCAATTCATGCATCCAACGCATGTCTTCGCATGACTGAACATGGAGTATCTAGCGTGTTCCAAACATGTCGAAAGGGGAATGGGTATCTCTGGCCGAAAGGGTAGGGCTTGAGAGAGACCACAGATGGCTCTTGATCGAGTTCTGTGATCCTCTGGATTCCAATATATGCATAAGATTGCGAGAGAAGAGTTTCCGAGGGTTTGTGTTCTAACCGTCACTGACAGAGATGACGGAAGGAGGTCCGAGACGATCAGCGCAACAAAAGGGATCATCGCTAACGCTATGGAACGCGGAGTCAAAATCTTCTTATGGTCCGCAACTCCATGTACGGGAGGGTGCCCGTATCAGAAGCTACACCTCCAGAAACAGGGCCAAGCCTACAAGGGTCATTTGAATGCCTTGTGGACCTGTCACAAACAGCTGTGGCAGAACTTTTGTCAGCTTGACGAAGTTCACGCACGGGTGGGATGTCGAATGGCCAGCGTGCGTGTGTGCGTGCGTGCGTGTGTGGGTGTGGGTGTGTGTGTGGGTGTGTGGGTGTGTGGGTGTGTGGGTGTGTGGGTGTGTGGGTGTGTGGGTGTGTGGGTGTGTGGGTGTGTGGGTGTGTATGTGTATCTGTGTGTGTAAACAGGATGCGTCGCTGCCACTCTTCGTCGTCTCTAGTCACATGAATGGGGGCCGCGGGGGACATTAAAAAGACGCGTTTCCGTTTTCGTGAAAACGTCCCAGGCGCGAATTGCTCATAGGTCACGCAGTAGCAGCTTGAGGACTCAACAAGACAATCAGAGCCAAGGGGTGCAGGGAACATTGACGAGTCTTGTGCCAACGACGGCAATTTTTCATTGTTCGTGAAAATGTGCTTGTGCGACTGCTCATTGGTCACGCAGTGGCAGCTCGAGGACTCAACAAGGAAGTCACGGCCTTGTCGTTGTGTGAAGCAGTTTTCCCGCGGGTTGTCCGGTTGTGAGTTTTACATGATGGCAAACAAAGGACAAGTGTTAGGCAGGGACGAGCACAAGTTCATATGCAAGCATTCACGATGTCCAATCTTTTTGAGATTGAGACTGTGTGTGTGTGTGTGTGCGATTAGGGAGATATAATTTGGAATGTTCCCCCATTTACTAACAGTTGTTAGTAGGGATTATACTGGGGGGGTACTGTAATCCCCATTAAAGACTGTTAGGATAAGGGGGATAATGTTTACGGCCAACGGTTCGGTGTGTTGCGGTTCGAGGGTTTGCACAGTCAAGTCAGGCTGGCTTGGGCTTCTTTGTGCTGAATTTAGAATTTTGTGCTACATCCTGAATCCACCATAATCCACCTTGCCGCAGTCATTTTCCACGCTCGACGTCATTTTCCAAGCTCGACGAGCTCGCACGAGTTTTCTTAGCTCGCAACCTCTCCTCCGCCGCCACGCCAGCTCCTGAGAACTAGGGTTTCGGGTCAAGCCCTCTGAACCTCTGATTTACAGTCAAGAATGTTGCAAAATGGAACTTAAAAGTCCTATGGAAGCATTTTCAATGTTGTATTTAAGTCGATCGTTTGTTCGTGTTTGCACGATCTGGCAGCACAATTCAATACATCACAAAAGAATGTTCATATCAATTCTTCCCTAAATCCCCCCAATGTTTTCGCCTGTGCCTGCAGGACTTCTTCTTCCAGAGTTATTGATGGGTTATTCCCAAACTAGACTGGCGAACACCGAACAAAAGCGGTGAATGATTGACAAAGAGCGGATAAAAAGAACAGAGACCCAATACCTAGCAGCACCAGCACTTCCCGCTTTTGCCTGCCCCACTTCCCGGGTTTTCTTCCTGAATCCCAAGTGCCGCCGAGGATGTCCGCACCGAAGGCGACTCCTCCCGCCCAGGCCCCCACTGTCGTGCCCGTTGCGAAGGCGCGCGAAACTTTCTTTTGCTCTTCTGGGTTTTGGGGTTTTTGGGGTTCAGGGTTTGATGATCATGTCGGTTTTAGTTTTGTTGGCATCGGCTGCCGGAGCCGAGCGGTCCAAACAGCTTTCAGAAAAGAGTCCCCTTCGAAAAAAGGCGACCCCTGAAGGCTGGCGACGTCGCCCAGACCGCCAAGGCCCGAGAGGAGGCCCCCAACCGCGAGGAGACGGAGAAGTCTCACAATGTCGCACAGTTGCGCACCCAAAGTGAGAAAGTGAAGTCCCCCAGCCCACGGACGAAGGCACACACCCGACCCCTGAGGTTGAGCCCCTGAATCGTAAGCCCGGCAAACACATGAAATTTGCTGCAGCACTCAGATGAAACATCCCATCCCCCGCCAAAAATCTAAACCCCGACATGCACTCCAGGAGAAGGTTAAGGCCGCTGGCGCCGCCCCCACCGCGGCCTCTGCAACCGCTGCCCCTCAGGCCACAGTCGTGAGGGATGGCAAGGTTGTGAGCGTTCAGGTTTTTGGGTTCATGATGCTTAGGGGTTCCAGGTTTCTCACATCCTGAGGCCTAGAAGCCCCAAGCCCAACCATCAAACTCACCAAACCCCCCTAACCCCAAGCCCCTTAGACCAAGCGCGAAAAGCCGAAGAGCCTTCAACCACAAAACCCCGAAGCTCCGGTGCCCTACACAGTTTAAACCCGTGCAACCGCATGTAAAGCCAACAGAACTTCGTAGGCTCAAGTCCTGATCAAAGCCTTCGGCCGAAAACCCTAGCATCTGCAATCCCTCACGAGGTGGCGAAGTCCAAGGCGGCAATGTTGGTGGCCGGTGGCAGTGGAGCTCCCAAGGCTTTGCTGGGTCCCTTCTTTGAAAAGGCGGTTGAGGGTTTTTGTTTGAGGTTAAGGTGCTCCTCTGGCTTTGAAGGAGTGACAATAATAGATGCATGAACTAGCTCTCTTGGACAAAGCTTTGGAAAAAGCCCAAGAATGAGTCGCCATGAACAAAGTGACAAAAGTGCGGCAAAGTGTAAGTACAAGTGAAGCATAAAGTGCTGAAACTAAATATAAGCAGAACATAGAATAGAGTTCTGGTTTTGTTGCCTGTATTGAGAATTACTGTTTTTCTGCCTGTATTGCTAGTATTTGACTTCCTGACTCTTCTTCTGTATTTTCACATGGTGTCTTGTGTTTGCGATGTTTTTTGCGGGCCCCATAAGGATACTAATATTCTTCCCGCGAGACGAGAACTCCAAAAACACCAAAATCGTAGAAATTGACCGAGAAAGCCCGAGTCCACGAGAGGCGGCCGGCAGTGGCCCGACCACCACCAGCCCGGCCTCGGCGGGCGCCACCTGGCGAGCGCTTGTGGGTTTGCGAGGGTTCAGCTTGAGTTTTCAGGTTGCCTTGGTTGCCTTGTCGGTCTGGGGCCCAGGCGCTTGAGGCTGCAAAAAAAGCTACAAAAAAACACAGAAAATCACGAACATCTACAAAAAAAAGCTACGAAAAGCTACCAAAAGCCACTCCCGAGGTCAGCGCTCCGGCCAAGGCCAAGGCTGCCGTGTCCCCCATCTCGGCCGCCGCCGTCATGGAGGCTCTTCGTGGAGGGTTTAGGGTTTAGGGTTTAGGGTTTAGGGTTTAGGGTTTAGGGGTTTGCAAGTTAGGGCAAGTGAGGGTTGTAGGATTTGTCTTAGTGATGTTTCGTGCTGGGTGCAGAAGTTTTCGGGCGCTGGGCTTGGGGGGTTTCAGGCGCTGCTGCAGGTGTCCAGCAGCCGAAAGTCAAGAGACCAGGGCTCAAAAGACGCTCCCCTGAAGCCCTGACGCCTTGAACCCTGACAGCCGTTCATTGCTTTCTTCGGGGCTTCCCCTTTTTTTCTGCCAGGAGGGCAAGAAGCCGGCGACTGCTGCCGAGCGCCTGACAGCCACGGGCTCAGCCCTGGCACGAGGACGGGGAAAGTTTGGGTTTGTGGGTGCAGATGTTTGTGGCTTGGAATGCGGGGTCTAGAGTTTAGGACCCATGGATTCTGTGTGATAGCTCAGATCGCGAATGTTGCTGCAATGTGGATGCGGCCTTTGGGCAAAAATTGGGCAATCAACACTTTCAGCCATGCACCCAAAGGTCTCAGCCCTTTGCCGCAGCCCTCAACCCCAAGCCCAGTCCCCATATTCCGAGTCCGAAGCGAGAGCATGTCCGAGAGCCTCAGCCCTGGGTCCTGTGTCTGAAGCTTCCCCTAGCAACCGGAACCGAAGAGTTTCAGCGCAGGAATGGGGGCGAAGGCCGAGGCACCCAAGGCGCGGGAAGGAAGCTGCTGGGCTCAGCCTGTGGGCTTGGGAGCAGGATGCAGCTCAGGGTATGGGGGTTCCGGTTCATGCGGTTCAGGGTTTAGGGTTTGGGGCTTTGGTTTGCGCAGGGTGTTTGATTTGTGCAGTCTTGTCTCCACATGTCCATTTTGGGCGCATTTGGGTGCTCCAAGCCAAGCACTGAACCCTAAACGGTTAGCGCCTCGTAGATTCAAAGCTCCTCCTCCTCCTCCTTTTCCCGCAGGCCAAGGCCAAGCCGGCCATGGCTGTGCCGAGCACCTCGAAGTACGCCGGCGGTGTGGCCTCGACCCAGTCTGCTCCCACCAGCGTGACTGGGGCCGCAGCACAGAGGTCCTCTGTGAGGTTATAGAAGCCATTAAAAAGGCCCATAGGCTGATAGCTCCAGACTGTCAAGCCCGATCCGACCAAGTTTTGTGAGTTTTAGCCCCTGAGCTCCGAAACCCGTCATCCCTGAAACCCAGAAAAAGGAATACTCAAAGCCAGGTGCTGAACATCGTGAGTGGCAAGCCGGTGGCAGCAGGTGAGATTGGCACCAACGCCTATGCAACCAGCACGGTTGGCCCGGCCAGGGGCTATGCCAAGGCTGGGCAGGGTTTCGGGCCTGTGCAGCTGCGTAATCTTAGCGCTGGGCACACTTTGCATTTTGAGGCTGCAGCTGCCGCATTGCCCGCGAGCGCAGCAGGCTGGTGGCGGCTCGTGCCCTCAACCCTGAAATTAAAACCGAGAGCCTCCAGCACGAAACCGTCCGACCTGCCGAGTAGATGCTCTGTATGCTTTGAATGCGTGAGGTGCTGATGGCAAGGCGCAGGACGTGCCCAAGGCTTGGCCGTGAGGGCAGTTGCAAGCATGAAAGTTTTCATCAAACGCAACATGATGCCTTTGCCGCAGGTCGGACCACCTGCAGTCGCTGTGGGACGGGCGATGGCCGAGGCAAGGGATGCATGCCATGCAGTGGTCTTTCGGTTGTCAGCTTCCGCTCCGTCAGGGGCGTGGTGCTGTGTCCACGGTTGGTGGCAAGTTGGTCACCACCATCAGCAAGAAGTACCAGTGTCCTGGCGAGCAAGCATGGTCGCAGAAGCGGTGAACTGCTGAAGGCTGTCATGGGAGCCTCCCCTCGTCAGGATCGTCTTCGTCACCAGTGAAGTGGCTCCCTTCTCCAAGACTGGAGGCATGCAGGGTTTTTGGATGCACGGCTGTAGGTGTTTGAGGGCATCGCAGGGTAGATCCTAGACTTTGCGAGTTTGTTGAGGTTTGAGGTTCGCCATCTTCTTCATGAGGAGCAGCCTTGGGAGCTTTCCCCCGGTTAGAGCCAGGCCTGGGAGAGGCCATGGATGGCCTGCCGATTGCGCTGGCGGCCCTGGGCCACCGCTGCATGGTCATCTCTCCCCGTGCCTTGGCACGACTTGGCTCTTCGTTTTTGTGGGGGTTTAGGGTTTAGGGTTTAGGATTTCTTGATTTGGGGTCAAAATTCGGGGGGTTTCATTCAGGGTTGAAGCTCTTCGGCAGCCTCGGCGCTTCTCCCATGCAGGCTATGACCAGTACAAGGATGCTTGGGACACCGGCTACTGGGGCTCGGTGCCCATGGGCGGCAAGAACGAATCCGTGCACTTCTTCCACACCTACAAGCAGAAGGCCAGGGTCAAACTCAGCAAAGTGACGACGCAAGCTAAGGCTTTGTCTGGCTGATGTATCAATAGTCAGAGGTACGCCCCAGGGGACTCCCACCGAAAAGATTAATTTCATTGTCTTTGTTCAACCAAGCATCAAATTGAAGTTACGGCGGGGGGGCGCATTCAGGTCCCCCTTACCAGTATGACACCTACATTATGGAGTTGCCCGGCGGGCTTTGCCCAATGCGCACGACGATAAAGCATGGTCTAGCTGCTTTCGTAACCCCCAACTTCAGTAGAGCCCTGCAGCCTAGGCCTGGCAGGGCTGCAACGGGTTGTAGCTGTTGGCGAGGTCGACTACGTGTTCGTCGATCACCCGACCTTCCTGGAGCGCGTCAACGGAGAGACCGGTGCCAAGTTGTACGGCCCTGAGTGGGGTCAGGACGCCTCTCAGCCTGTCCGACCCATGGCGTAAGGATGCCGACATCTCAGCCAGATCAAAACCAAACCATAATCATTACAAGATATTAACATGTTGCATGAAGGGTTTTGGCTCAACGTTCAGGGTCTAGAGTCTCAGGGTGGATCCAGCCACAAAGCTGGCAACACCTATAAACAGAGCACCGCGGCATCACTCTTGCTTCTGAGCATACTGACATGTGACATGTTTGTTTCGAGATTGTGATAGGCTCGCTGTCAGGAGTAGTTGGCTCGCTGTGTAGAGATGATGGCAAGAATGAGCCTTGAATACCAGGGCTAAGGCACCTGTAGGTACTAGCAGGACAAGTCGCGTTGGGTTTTGACTTGGGAGAGAACATGCGATGCATCGTTGTGGCATTATGTGGGATCCTCGCCCTCC
The DNA here is from genome assembly GCA_905221605.1 of Symbiodinium natans. Classification (NCBI taxonomy): domain Eukaryota; class Dinophyceae; order Suessiales; family Symbiodiniaceae; genus Symbiodinium; species Symbiodinium natans. The sequence continues at coordinate 191,088 of CAJNDS010002591.1, read as the reverse complement.
ACTTCAAACTGCTCAGCTCCCTTTCTCCCTAAACCGGAAGCGCTTTGCCAAACGCGAAAATTTCGGCAGGACTTCGCGGACAACCAAGCTCGCTTCGCCTACTTCTGCAAGGCGCGACAAGCCTCGACCCAGAACCCCACATCGCTGGCCGTCGCCTGCGAAACACCAAGCAGCAAACTCCTCAAGTTTGAGATTAGCCCCTATCAGTGCCATCCAACGAATCCAAAGCCCTGTACATCCCATGCGCCTTCGGGTGGTGCATGCCTGTTTGCATCTATGTTGAAGTGTGTCTCCTGCCTTGCATCCCCCTCAGCTCCAAAAACCGCCCGAGGCTTCTTTGAAGGCCATCCAGGAGCTGCCTTTGGGCGGTGCTGTGCACGGGGGCCCGGCATAGTGGAGCTCTCGGGTTCGAGTGCCGGGGGTGTCAGGGTTTAGAGATGCGGCTCAAGGACAGACGGGGCAAAACCCCGGAAAACCCCGAGCCCAGGTACGGCGGCGACTGCATGGTCGTGTGCAACGACTGGCACTCGGCCCTGGTCCCGATGCTCATCCACGCTGAGAAGCCCACAGGCCCGAAGCCTTGTAGCCGACAAGCCGCGAGATGACGCGAGCATGTAAGGCCGTAAAGAAGGCCGAAGCCCCTCCCGAAGCCAATCTTCAACAAAGACCTGCCGAAGCCCCAAGGCAAGTGGACCAACACGAAGTCCGCGCCACTTGGCAGCCCTTGGACCCTGGAAAGCATCTGAGCTTTACAGCCCCGAAGCCACCTAAGCCCTGGCACTCGGCTTTTCGATTTATGCGGAGAGTTGAAGCTGTAGGGCTACCCGCAACAACACTTCACCAAGGTTCCTCTGCCACAACGCCGTGTTCCAAGGTCGCTTCGTGCGCGAGGAAGGCGCGTACTGCCCAGCCAGAGCCGAAGCCCGAAGCCCCTCGGAACCCTCGAACCTCCTCATATCTGGTCATCGGTCGTCGGCTAGCAACAAGTTAGGCCGTTTGCTTCCAGGCCTGGCCAGCATCTTCGGCGTTCCGGAGCGCTACATCGACAGCATCACCTTCAAGATGCCGCTGCGCATCGGCAAGTACAACGAGAAGGCCAGGGGGGCAGCGCCTCCAAGCCCCGAGACGACAACCGGATAAGCCCTGTGAAGATCTTGAAATTCCATTTGGAAGCGCTACACTATGCCAAGCCTGTGCGCCTCGCTCGCAGATGTCTTGCATCAACACCATGGCTGCGGGCCTTAAGTACGCCGACCGGGCCTCCAGCTCAGTGCTAGGTTCAGAGATGTTTGGAGCTCCGGGCTTCGGGTTTGAGCTTGAGTCTGTGGCTTTTAGGACTTATAGGGTTGCAGGGAGCATTGCCGCATGGTCCGTCCGGCAAAGGCCTTGACCGTGTCTCCCAGCTACGCGGTGGAGTGCTGCACGGATCCGGAGAAGGCGCCCATGTGCCTGGTCCATGTGCTTGGTGCACACCTTGCGAGGCATGAAAAACCATGAGCATCCTTACGCCATAAACTCCAGGGCATCGCAAGGCCGCTGTTAGCTGAGCGTGAAAGTGCGGCAGTGCAGGGCGTGGAGCTCGAGGACCTCTTCACGCTGGGAAAGTGCACAGGACGTGCGATTGAGGGTTTTGGTTTGAGGCGTCTGGTTTCAGGTTTTTCAAGCAGCCGCGGCCAGGAATCTTGAACGGCGTGAAGGAGGGCGTGTCCCCCAGCGACAAGAACTTCGTCACGAAGACCATGATGTCCTGCGGCATCTTCACGGCCGGTAGCTCAGACGTGCTCCGCAATTCTAAGCCCTATGGACTCTTGGACATTGTAAGCCCGAAGCTGCGTTCCAACCGTGCGTAAGGCCGCGCCTGTTGAGTGCGGCGGTTGTGGAAAGTCGTGAATTCATTGCTAAAGCCGAGGGTCTTCGACATTTATCCGCGCAGGAGTGGGAAAAGTCAGGAGGACTTAACATTTAGTTGCAAAAACCAAGTACCCGGCATGAATGATGCAAGCCGTGACTTTCCCAAGTCAAAGAAGTCCACATGCACGAAGACCTGTTACCTGCTTTTTTGCAGTGTATCGTGCATTCGCAACAAAGGGCCATGAATGGACGGCAAAATAGCGGTTCTGGGCACTACGATTTTATACATGCAACGCCCTCCCACGAGCATGCGTGGTGAAGCTGGTCGTAGGGATGTTCCCGAGTCAATCGGTGTGCGACGTCTGAAAGGCACGAACTGCAACATGCTCTGGCTGTTGGGTAGAGGAGTCGACAGAAACCTGTACAGATGCGGGGCCTTCCGCTGGCGCCTCGGGCAGCGCCCGCTGCCAACATTGGCTTCGGACTCCAGCTGGCAGGCGCTGGGCCAGGAGCGAAAATCTGCACGACATCCCGCGCAGGGAAGGAAGTCGTGCGGGCGTGCTCCGGCCAGTCGCGTGCGCTGGCGACATGGACGTAGTCATCGTGCCAGGCATGGATGCTCTGGCAAGTAGAGCAACAGGGCAACCTTTCTCAGGTCGACTCCCTCAACCCTCCTCGGCTGAGCAGACAATCTTGGCCTCGCCGCTGAAGGCGTTGTCTTGCCAACCACGTCGCGTGCTGCGCGACCATGGTATGCCCCTGAAACAAGGCTGAAAAGTGCGTCGTTACGTGTGGTCGTAAGGCTAAACTGTAAGTAAAGGTCCAACCCAGAAACTCCGAAATGAAGGGGACATGAGGGGCCTCCCTTTGTGCCCAGGCGGCCACGGCGCCCGAGGCGAAGGCCGAGCTCAAGGCCGGGAAGCCCTGAACGCGGGGGCCGTTCTCGAACCTTCAGATGTCGTGATGTAGGGTTTTGGGGGGAAAGAAGGGAGACAAGGTTGAGGGTGAGCCCTCACCCTCAACCTTCACGAAGATCCTAGACCCGATAAAGGTTCAAGGGAGCTTGTGGAGCCCTTAGCGCTTCCAGTTCCTGCCTCTCTCACTGTGTCGCCAACCTGGCGATCCCAACACTACGCTGTTCGGTTCCCCAAAGCCCTCTCCTCATCTAGAACGACGCCACCTGGACAGTTCGCCAGGCCACCTACCGTGCGCAGAACAACCTCCCCGAGTCCAAGGGGCCCCTGATGTGCTTCATCGGAAGGCAGCTTCGGGGAGTTTTCGGGGAGTTTTCGGGGAGTTTTGGGCCGGTGTGGCACTTTTTTTGTTGGCAAGCTTCAGGCTGGATGCCCAGAAGGGCTACGACCTCCTCTTAGAGGCCCTGGTGGGGATCCTGGAGGCCTCCGTTTGTAGGTCAGCTGTTGCTTTAGCTGCCAGCACCCCCCCGAAACCTCCGACCCAATTTAACCCGAACTCCCCCCCCCCCCCATGCTGTGCGACTTCAGTTTCCCAGATTTCGTTCACCCTGCTGATCCCACAACAGCGAGGGCTGCAGGGTTAGTTGATGGGGGCTGGGGGTTTTGCTGGCTTGGGCAGTTCTAGGGGGGGCACCCTTCTGTTCTCAATAATCAGGAGGCACCACTGCACGTGGCGTCCCTGACCCCTCCCTCCCCACCATCATCCACCATCTAATTGGGCCCTGCAGCTTGTAACAAACATGCTGCAGCTGAGTTTCCACGAGAACTGTAAACCCGACGCCTATACAGCGCAACCCTGCCAGGACACTGAGATGCAGGTGGTCATCGTGGGCTCCGGCCGCGCCGACCTCGTGGCCCAGCCTGGCACCTACGTCTGGGTCTACTGGTTGGGTCTGGGGTTTAGTTTATTCTTCTTTTCGCTTGGTTAGTGACAGTCTAGGTCTTAGGAGTTGGGGTTTCGGGTGCTTGGGGTTTCTATCGTTCAAAAGTTTTTGCAGGATTATTATTATTATTATTTTTTTTTTTTTGTGTGTGTGTGTGTGTGTCCCGGAACAGGTCACAAGCCCGGTCAAGATCTAGCCCATCTTGTATTTGCTGCGTTGAACTTGCAGCTAAGCGGAGAGTTGAAGAGTTTGAGAGAGTTCCACTGTTTTGGTTGGCTTATGTACAGTATATGAGGATCTTCAGGGCTTTTGATGTCAATTCGCATGAAGCTGTCATTCCGTTCGTTGCGGTCTTAAGACTGCAGGATTTCTTCTTGCAGGGTCAAGGGGTCTTCTGGCTTCCATGTGCCCTGGGACAGGACGAAGGCCGTCGAGAAGAAGTTTCCCACCAAGTTCTTCTATGCAGGCTGATGCGGATGGCATGGCTTTTGACACTGAAGGGTGCATGTGAGCCCATCCCAGCCCTGAACCGCCCAAACCCTTCGTGCAGGCTGGATGGGCCCTGAGCGCTACGCTCTGCTGGCCGGCTGCGACTTCACCCTGCTGCCGTCCCGGTGCTCCCCGGGTTCTCACGTTCTCACAATTTCCAGGAATGTTTCAGGTCTCTTGCGGGCTTAGACAAGGGCGGAGGGTTTCGGGGTTTGTGAGGGCCCCGGTCTGAGTACCATCTGAGGCTTTACAAAGGTCCTACCATCCGAGTTGCGTTTGCCGGCGCAGCGGCTGTGGGCAGTCAAGAGACGATTTCAGGTGCAAGGGCCCCTAATGTTCTGCACGGCAATGTCCACCCAGAGTGCCGCGAGCCCACTAGCTGCCATTGCTAGCGATGGCGAGCAGGGCGACCATGGCTTCAGAACTCGTCACACACACCTGCACACCGACACGCCGACACACAGAATGACCGTGATGTTTCTCCTTACCGCATGCGACATCCGACTAAACAGTTGAGCACGAGCTCCCGAGTGCGTGGAGGGGGAGTGTGTGGTGTGGCCTGTGGAGGATGGGCAACGGACTTTAGTTCAAATTCTCCGCACAGCGCCGAGACATGTGCTAATCGAATTGAAGCACCATGGCTCGTGGTGTCCAGTTTACTGGAAACCGGCAACCCTTAAACAGCCTTAGAACCTTTCTAGTCTGTCAAGCCTGCGCGCCAACAGCCCCAAAGCCTTTTCGAGCTGAACCGTCGCAACAAGAAACCTGAACCCAGGAGTATCCTGAGCCCTGACTTGAAACCCCCCCACACCGGTTTCTTCTTTTGCAGTTTCCTCTTTTTCAAACGAGGTTGCACTTAGTTTGTCTTTGAAATGCAGGTGGGAGCCCTGCGGCCTGGTGCAGATGGAGGTGCCAGACTGTTGCTTGCCTTGGCGGGTTTTTTGGGCTTTGCCACGTGGTTGCTTTGGGGAGGGCGAAGGTGCAACTTTGAGGGTTATTAGTTTTTGGCTCCTGGGACCCTCTCAACTGTATCCTTCAAGCCGTAAGGCTCCCTCGGCTGTCCCAAACCCAAAAGATGAAGCCCCAAGCCCTGACACATCCTTGGCCCCCCCTTTGCAGCCCCTTTGAACCCCGAACGCGTGTTCATCCCCAAGACTCCGTCGTCGGTAGGCCATGCGCATGGGCACCTTGCCCATCGTCGCCCCGACGGGTGGCCTGAAGGACACTGTTGAGGCGAGACGGCGAGACGGCGAGACTGCAGGGCTTTCGGCTGTGTCTGGGATTCCATACTTTGGTATCATCGCTCAAGAGCGTTCCTTGACACTGCTAGTCTGCTTGGGAGACTAGAGTTTCACAGAGATCTGGGTGAGGTCCTAGTTTGGAGGTTGCAGGAAACAGGGGCGGAGGTTTTGATCGGATGCGGTGCTTGCCAGGATGGCCTGAACGGAATCTGGACCGACAAGGAGATGTCTGTGGAGGCCGTTATTGACGAGGCCCGCGCACCCGCGCGCTTGTTGTGCAGAAACCTTTGTGTGCCCCAACCTCAAATCCGACACCGTAAAAGAGCCGGAGCGCCCCCGAGCGCGCACCCCTGAGCCGACGCCCCCTGAGCGCGCACGCGCACGCATGGGCACGCGCGTGCGCACGCGTGCGCGGGCGCCCAAGCAAGGAGTCCGTGGAGTCCATCGCGAAGGCTTTGAAGCGCGCTTCGAAGCTCTTCATCGCGGAGCCAGCGAAGGCTGGCTGAATGGAGTGGTTCAGCCTTTGGGGCTTCGAAGTGGCTCAGGGCGTTGAATCTGCACACATGTTTACATTTCAAGGGTTGAGGGCTTAAGCTCCCAGGGATTAGCTGGAGGTCTTCAGTTTAAAGAGGTGGAGGGCTTACGGTGTTTTGGGTGTTCGGGGTTCAGGCTTTCAAGGGTTAAGGGTCCATGCTTTGGGAAACCTGAGTCCATGTGGCTTTTTTGGGGGGGCATCCTCTTCGCTTCCGAGACTCTGGCAGGGTCTAGGCTAGCGGGTTTACAGGTTTAGACCCTGGTTTTTTTGGGTTTCGGGTTGGGTTCGCACGTCCTCTGAGATCAGGTCAAGGCCATGACTCGGGCAGCCATGGCCGCCTCCGCAGAGTTCACCTGGAGCAACGCGGCCCTTCAGTACGAGGCCGGTCTTCCCCTCTCTGTCTCTGTCTGTGTCTCTGTCTCTGTATGTCTCTGTATGTCTCTGTCTGTCTCTGTCTCTGTCTCTGTCTCTGTCTCTGTCTCTGTCTGTGTCTCTCTGTCTCTGTCTCTGCCTCTGGCTCTCTCTCTCTCTCTCTCTCTCTCTCTCTCTCTCTCTCTCTGTCTTTATCCTTTTTTCTCTCTCCCTCAATTCCTTCCGTTTTCTCAGTAACTCTCACTCTGTCTCGCTCTCTAGTTCTTGTTGGGCGCCACGGCTCTGATCCACGCAACTAGGTGGTGTGGGCACTTGCTTGCTCCGGGGCAGAGTTTCTTACAGGACGTAGCTGGGCCGCTTAGCTTTGGAGCGTGCTCGAGCGTTTGTTGTCTCGCTCTTTCTGTCGTGCTTTTGGTCAGACTGCCGCATGAATATGCGTTGTACCGTGGGTTTAGAGTACGGGGTTTGGGGTTCCGTTTTCGTGGAATGTTGCAAAACGTCGGGATTTGGTATAGTTGTGGACGTTATCATACATGAAATGAGATATGAAATCACAGGAAGCTTTACCACTGGTATTTTCTAGTATTTGTGTGCACTTGGTTTCAAGAATAGACTTTACATTTTTGCGTGCACTTCAGTTTCATGCCATAACGGTTTTTTAGGGCTCGACCTTTCAAGCGATGCCCCCCTCCCCCCCTCCCCCCGCCCCCCTCTTGAACACATCGCCTTGTCGATTCGGCAGTGATTCGGCATGCGACGCGGAGATGCCTCTGGACCTGCCCTGATTGCTCGGGTCATGGACGGAATCCGAAGTATTAGAAAGGCTGGGTTTAGGGTTTAGGGTTTAGGGTTTAGGGTTTAGGGATATCCATGCCTTAGCCAACACTTGAACCCTTAACCCGAAACCTTGGTAAAGGCCGTCTTCGAGGAGCTGGGCGTCAAGGACACCCATGGCCTCGGCTTTGTGTAACATGGGCAGATCTAGGTGTGCTTGAAGATTCATGTCTTGAAGTCGGAGAAGGTTTAAGGACTCGTAGGGGTCGGAAATCATAAAGTTCAAGCTTTCCACTTTAAAGTTTTCGAACTTCGGTCCACGGCGGCGGGTACCGGCAAAGGCTCCTGAAGTGAGCAGGAAGGCTGGTAGGCTGAAGTCTTCAAGCTTTCTTTGTCTACCCCCCGCGAACCGTGTTTGCTCTCGGAGGACACGCTGAAGGGAGGCCTTGCGACCGTCACTTTGGAGATGGACAAGCAGGCGTTGGTGCTTTCAGCATTCTGCTTCTAGGCTTTAGCGTCCAGGGACATTGAGGTTTTCAATAAAAAAAGTGGGTATCGACCCCAAGCGGAAGCTTCCATATCCCAAGCCCTAGACCGTGAACGGTTTAGGGTTTAGGGTTTAGGGTTTAGGGTTTAGGGTTTAGGGTTTAGTTTTTTTTTTTTCTCATTATTTTTTGCTTTTTCGAATTTGTAGAGCCTTCGAAACCCGAGCCTTCGAGAGGCCTCTGAAGTCTCTACAGCTTAATGCCATGAAGGCGCCTGAGCCCGAAAGGCCCTCGAGGCACACAACAACTTCCCAAAACATGCCCTCAAACATTGGGTTTAGGGTTTAGGGTTTAGGGTTTGGGGTTTAGGGTTTAGGGTTGGTTCGCGGTTTAGGGATCCCCAAGCCACACGCGAGGCCCTTGAAGGTTTGCTTGACGCCAAGGCCTGAACTGTAGGCCGCAAACCCAAGCCCTGCACCCAGCCAGGTGTGCTAAAGCCGCGATGGCTCGTACGCTGCCCCAGAAGGGCTTTGCAGCGGGTAGGTGTTCCTAAACCCTAAACCCTAAACCCTAAACCCTAAACCCTAAACCCTCAACCCGAAACCCTAAACCCTAAACCCTAAACCCCAGAAGGCCTTTGCAGAAGGGCTTTGCAGCGGGTGGGTGTTTAGGCTCAGGGTTGCAGGGGGGCGATGTAGTGGCTTCCGACTTCCGAAGCAGTCAGGGTTCCGAGGTCGGTGTGGAGAGTTCGGGGGGCGTGTCGCTTTGTGAAATGCACTGGTAAGGTCTTGAGCGATTGGAACGAGTCTCTTTTGTTTTGGGAAGCTGGGTGCGTCTTCGTCAGGGTGTAGGTAGCGGCCATTTTCGTTTACACGTCCTCAGGAGCGGAATGCTGAACGCTGCACGCTGTATCATGGCCTGCGAACGGAACCTGGAAACCTAAAGCACACGCCCTGGAAAGCCTAAAAACTGTCACGTGATTATACGCCCCGAGGCCTCAACGCTGAGCCCTTTTCGCTGTGGAGATTGGCACCGAGGGCGTGCAGGTCTCACTGACTCACAGCATCGTTATCTTAGTTGTGTTTTCCACATCCAGTTTTCCCGATTTTCGTTTCGGTGCGAGCCACCTGGGTTTGCAACCGGCGCTGGTGGAGGGAGAGCCTCTAGTGGAAGTCCTCGGGTTTAGGGACACCGTGTGCGAGTACATAGCCAAGCCCTCTATGCCGTCGCCGGCGCTCGTTTAATGGAGGGCTTGCTGAACAACTGTGTTTGGCTGCCCCTGGTTTCGTCAGTTTTCTGCGGCTCACGCCAGCTGTGAGACAGTTGGATGAGCTCCGAATCTCCCCCGCGTGCGTTGCACCGCATCGTGCTCGCAGCAGAGGATGAGCCTCTGCTGGCGAGGCGCAGTCATGGACCAGGGGCCGTTGCAAGCTCACACCCAAAGCCCTAAACCCTGAACCATCTAAACCCCGAAACCCCTAAACCCTAAACCCTAAACCCTAAACCCTAAACCCCAAACCCTGGTCACAGAGGGTGCTGCGCTCCGTGCGCCCGGTGCGTTTGGGGGCCACGACAGGCATCTCTGACTTCCGGGAAACCCGGGAGATCTGCACAAAGAGGAAGTGGCAGTTCGAGCTGCAGTGGAAACAGTGGAAACTCATGGCCTTTTCAACCATCTCTGCAGGAAACCCATGACCTCACAACACAAGAGGGCCGACTCCTCCAGAGTAAGGTTCAACGCGAGTCCGCAGCCAAAGGTGAAGAAGAGTTTTGGGCATGCCATCTTGGGATTCAAACGCGCCTAGACGTGAAGCTGTACACACTTGTGTGAGAGAAACACCTTCAAGCACCAAACGACTTCAGCCTGCATTGAGACAATGGGTACACCCAGCCTGGTGGCCAAACAACAACCCTGAGTGACAAGCTGCAGTCTAAGCCCTTAAGTGGAAGGACCAGTTTTTTTTGGCCTCTCCTTCCGGAACTCGGGAGCGTTGCAACGCCCTAGCTTGGGCTTTGTCGTGCTGACGCTCGAGTCCCGTGCTACCCCTTAACCCGAAATCTTAAACCCTAAGCCCTAATCCCTTGTGAAAACCCTAAGCCCTAAACCTGCATCCTGAAGGCAGCTCGCCGCAGTCATTTTAGTCATTTTCCCACCTCGGCATCATTTTCCAAGCTTCTTTGCTTGCACCGCCACGCCAGCTCCTGAGAACGAGGGTTCAGGACCGATTGCTGTGTTGTTAGGGTTTAGGGTTTAGGGTTTAGGGTTTAGGGTTTAGGGTTTAGGGTTTAGGGTTTAGGGTTTAGGGTTTAGGGTTTAGGGCTTAGGGTCTAGGGTTTAGGGTTCTTCAAGAAGGTATGCTCCCTAAACCAGGCGAGCCCTCTGAGTTATGATAACAATATTACAAACTAGAACCAGAAAGTCCCATCGAAGGTTTGCACGCTCAGCTATCATTTCCCCCTGAATACATCCTACCGATGTTCGGCTCCGCCGGGGACTGTGACTCGCATGTTGCAAGTTTTCCAGAGTCTTTTAGGGGTTATTACCGGAACAGATGAAGTGAACAGAGGCCCGAGGCACAATCTCTATCTGGTGAGTATCTGGTGCACGGATTCAATGATGAAAACCCTAAACCCAAAACCCTAAACCCTAAACCCTAAACCCTAAACCCTTTGACCCCTTCCGCTCTTCACGGGCTCACCGCACAGAATGACTTGGCTAGTTCAGTGAACCCCTTAGGGGTCCATAACAGCCATCCGACCTCGCCGCACCACCAACTGTCAATTTTGGGGCAATGCCCGAAGGGTTCAGGGTTCAGGGTTTAGGGTTTAGGGTTTAGGGCCTGGAACCCCTAGCTTGCAGAATCCCTGCCAATCGTACCCTCCCCGAACCGAAGGACCAAGCCCCCTTAACATCCCTGAACCCCACCCCTCCCTGAATCCAGGTTTTCCCTGAATCCCAACTGCCGCCGAGGATGTCCGCACCGAAGGCAACTCCTCCCGCCCAGGCCCCCACTGTCGTGCCCGTTGCGAAGGCGCGAAACTTTCTTCTGCTCTTTCTGGGCTTTAGTGTGGATTTGATGATCATGTCGGTTTTGGCCGAGCGGTCCAGCCTCCAGAGACAGAATTCCCTTCGGAAAAGGGGGCCCTGAAGGCTGGCGACGTCGCCCAGACCGCCAAGGCCCGAGAGGAGGCCCCCAACCGCGAGGAGCCGAAGTAGTCGCACACTTGCGCTTCGCCATGCTTCGCCCCCCCGAAGATGAGGGGAAGTGAAGCCCCGAAGTGCACCCTAAACCCTAAACCCTAAACCCTAAACCCTAAACCCTAAACCCTAAACCCTAAACCCTAAACCCTAAACCCTAAACCCTAAACCCTAAACCCTAAACCCTAAACCCTAAACCCTAAACCCGAAACCATAAACCCTAAACCCTAAACCCTAAACCCTAAACCCTAAACCCTAAACCCTAAACCCTAAACCCTAAACCCTCCCCCCTGAGCCTCAGTCGCTGAATCCTAGAGCCCCGACATCGACATGCGCGACCCTTCCAGGAGAAGGTCAAGGCCGCTGGCGCCGCCCCAACCGCGGCCTCTGCAACCGCTGCCCCCCAGGCCGCAGCTCTCGGGGTGGTGAGTGATGTGGGCGCCCGAAGCCCCTGTGCCCGCCCTAAACCCGGGCAACCGTCAGTCCTAAACTCCTCGACCCAAAAAAAACATATCAAGCTAAGCCAAAGCCCTGAAGAATCTCAAAGCCAACACACATTCCAACCTGCAAGCCCTAAGGCTCAAGGCCTTCGGCGGAAAACCCCCCAACATCTCCGATCCCTCGCGAGGTGGCGAAGTCCAAGGCGGCAATGCTGGTGGCCGGTGGAGGAGCAGCTCCCAAGGCTTGAGCCAAGTCGACCGGGGGCTTTGCTGGGTCACTTCTTTGAAGAGGCGGTTGAGGGTTTGGTTCATAAGGAGCTTCAAACGGTTTGAAGGGGCTTCGAACTTACCCGAATCCCAAGCTGCCCTTGGGAGCACCCCACTTTGCAAAGCCCTTGTCAGCTAAGCAGAGGAGCACCCTTGAGCCCTGAATCCTGAGCCCTAACTAAGCCCTCCAAGACAAAGCTCCCCCTAAACCTTCAGGGCCCTCCCAAAAAAACCCAAGTCCACGAGAGGCGGCCGGCAGCGGCCCGACAACCACCAGCCCGGCCTCTGCGGGCGCCACCTGGCGAGCGCTTGTGGGTTTGCGATGACTCAACTTCAAGAGTTTTTCCGGTTGCCTTCTCGGGTTGGGGCCCCCAAGTACCCTAAACCCTAAACCCTAAACCCTAAACCCTAAACCCTAAACCCTAAACCCTAAACCCTAAACCCTAAACCCTAAACCCTAAACCCTAAACCCTAAACCCTCAACCCTAAACCTCCCTTGAGGCTCCCAAGCCCCGAGAAAGAGCCAGCTCCCGAGGTCAGCGCTCCGGCCAAGGCCAAGGCTGCCGTGTCCCCCATCTCGGCCGCCGCCGTCATGGAGGCTCTTTGGGGCTTTGGGGGTGCTTCGGGTTGCTTGGGGTTGTTTAGGGTTTAGGGTTTAGGGTTTAGGGTGTAGGGCCGGTTTAGGGCTTAGGGTGAGAGGTTGAGAGTTTTAGGGGTTGAGGCTTAGGTGTTCGAGTGTGGGGCTTGGGATTGCTCTTCAGTTTTGGGTGTAAGAGTTTTGGGGCGCTGGGTTGGGGGCGTTTTAGTTTTGGACGCTGCACCTGAGAATCAAGAACTTTAACCCACATGTTCAATGCTTGCTTCGGGGCTTCCCCTTCCTTTTGCCAGGAGGGCAAGAAGCCGGCGACTGCTGCCGAGCGCCTCACGGCCACGGGCTCAGCCCTGGCACGAGGACGGGGAACTCAGCTGGGGCTTGTGGGTGTAGTAGCATTGATGGTTGAGGATGTGGCGTCGGGTGTCTGGCGTTTTTGCCTTTTTGTTCTCCTCGGTGGGGCAGGGGTCTTTTTTGTGTTCCTGGGTGTGGCCGGCCTTTCTTTCCCTAGTTGTGGCGGGACTGCTGGGTCCAGTGGTGTTCCTTTGTTTTTTTCCTCCCAGGTGTGGCGGGACCCGTATTTTCTTTCCTAGGTGTGGCGGGTCATTTTTTGTTCCGAGGTGTGGCGGTCCCTTCCTGGTCCTGCGGTCCCTGGTCCCCCGTTCCTCTGTCCCTCGTCCTCTGGTCTCCCGGTCTTGTGGTCCTCCGGTCCGAGTCCCTTTTCCTGGAAATAGGCAAAAAGACAAGCAAGCAACAATAGGAAATACTGCATAAAGATAGATTTTGGTGTAGTGTTCTGAATGTCCGCCATGCAAGCTTGCCTGAAGGAACATCGCGCCATCACGATTTGGCTGCCCCCCCAACTTGCCCTGCTTGTTTTTCATTCTTTCAATGCCCATCACAATGACAAGCACAGTTTTTGCGATCGGCCGCATGCAATTAAGGAACGCCATGCCATGAAAAAAAGCCATGCGAATTCAATGCAAACCCATCATTGTAAGCTCCAGGTTTGCCCATCGGCCCCCCCCCCCCCAAACTCCCCTTGTTTTTCGTCCTTTCAAGGCCCCTACGTCTGAAACTTCCCCTTAGCAACCTCAACCGAAGAGTTTCAGCGCAGGAATGGGGGCGAAGGCCGAGGCACCCAAGGCGCGGGAAGGAAGCTGCTGGGCTCAGCCTGTGTGCTTGGGAGTTTCGATTTTGGGGTGTAGGATGGTGTAGTAGAGCTCAGGGTTTGGGGTTCCGGGTTCATGCGGTCTAGGGTTCGGGGCTTCGTGTGCGCCTCTAGGGTTGTGTCTTGTCTTCGAATTTATTGCGAGGGTTTCAGGGTTCACCTCCAAGCCAAGCCCTGAACCGTAAATGGTGGGCGCTGCTTAAGTTCGAAGCCCTGCACGCCAAAACCGCCGAAACCTGTGAAAATACGTCCTGCCCTCCTCCTCCTCCCCCTCCTTTTCCTGCAGGCCAAGGCCAAGCCGGCCATGGCTGTGCCGAGCACCTCGAAGTACGCCGGCGGTGTGGCCTCGACCCAGTCCGCTCCCAACAGCGTGACTGGGGCCGCAGCACAGGTTCCAGAAGCCATTCGAAGCCCGTAGACTCATAGCTCCCTCGACCCTCCGATTCCCACAGCCTTGGAGCCCCTGAAGTCCTAAACTGATCCCAGAACCCCAGAAAAAGCATAGAGAACCCACAGCCAGGTGCTGAACATCGTGAGTGGCAAGCCGGTGGCAGCTGGCGAGATTGGCACCAACGCCTATGCAACCAGCACGGTTGGCCCGGCCAGGGGCTATGCCAAGGCTGGGCAGGGTTTCGGGCCTTTGCAGCTGCAAAATCTTAGTAAATGCTACCAAGCACACGCATTTCGATCTAGCGTGGCTTGCGACCGCGCGACCGCGCTCTGCGTCGCTGCGATCGGAAGCAGGACGCGGGGCTTTGATGCCAACCAGCCCTGCCAAACTTGAAGTTTTTCTCTGCGTGCGTTGCCGCTGTGTCGTCCAAGCTGCAAGTCTCCCCTATCTGCAACAACCGAAGAAACCCAAATAACAGCTGCCGTGTGCGCTAGACAACCGGGCTCGATCTTCGCTGAACATACCATGCCTCGTGCATTGGGCTGCTGCATCGCCAGCTGGCAGTGGCCGGCACGACGTGTGAGTGTGATCCAGTGCGACAGAACTCAGAGCGGTTCAAGACCAGCTTCTGTGGGGACGCAAGCGCAACCGTGCATGGTGCGGATGACTGTCCAGTATTTGCGATGTACCAAATATGGTTTGCCCCGAAAACGGTTTAAAACCGAATCATGCAGAAGATGGCCTCAAAGTTCTATGCGCTTTTCGACAGTCGCGGCGAAAACGCAGTGGCATTTGAGTTTTCCCACGTTTCCCGAAGCCCCCAACTTCTGAAGTGCGCCTCCGTTTTACACGCTGTTTTGCTGCATTTCGGGGCCGTGCGGTAGCTTCTTCCAAGCTGCTGCACGCTTCGCAGAAAGTTCAAGGGCGAGCAGCAGCAACCCGAAACGACTTGCCAAACCAAAGTGGACTTGCAGTGGCCATCCATGTAAGTCACAGGTGGTATATGCAGTGTTCGTCCCGCTGGGCACGCTTTGCATGTTGAGGCGGCCTCCGCGGCATTGCCCACCAGCGCTGCGCAGGACGTACCCAAGGCTTGGCCATGGATGCATGAAAGTCTACATGACACGCGCACACGCACACAACACTTCGTCTATACGACGCAGGTCGGACCACCTGCAGTCGCTGTGGGACGGGCGATGGCCGAGGCAAGGGATGCATGCCATGCAGCGGTCTTTCGGTTGTCAGCTTCCGCTCAGTCAGGGGCGTGGTGCTGTGTCCACGGTTGGTGGCAAGTTGGTCACCACCATCAGCAAGAAGTACCAGTGTCCTGGCAAGCATACAATTGGCTGATCACATGCTCAGGGAAGGCACCTGACTAATCGGTGAACTGCTGAAGGCTGTCATGTGCACCCCCCCGGTCAGGATCGTCTTCGTTACCAGTGAAGTGGCTCCCTTCTCGAAGACTGGAGGCATGCAGCATTTTTTGGATGCACGCCTGTAAGTGTTTAAGGGCATCGCAGGGTTTTTCCACAGGTTCCCTGAACTCCAAATGGCCCTACATCCTAGACTTTGCGCGAGATTGAGGAGGTTCGCCTTGTTCTTTATGAGGAGCATTCATGAGACTTCCCCATCTCCCTTGCTTTAGCACTGGCAGCTTCCATCCGGCAAGAACCCTCCGTCAGGCCTGGGAGAGGCCATGGATGGCCTGCCGATTGCGCTGGCGGCCCTTGGCCACCGCTGCATGGTCGTCTCTCCCCGTGGCTTGGCACGACTTGGCTCTTCGTTTTTATGGGGGTTTAGGGTTTAGGGTTTAGGATTTCTTGATTTGGGGTAAAAATTCGGGGGGTTTCTTCAGGGTTGAAGCTCTTCGGCAGCCTCGGCGCTTCTCCCATGCAGGCTATGACCAGTACAAGGATGCTTGGGACACCGGCTACTGGAGCTCGGTGCCCATGGGCGGCAAGAACGAATCCGTGCACTTCTTCCACACCTACAAGCAGAAGGCCAGGAACCAAGCAAAATGACCACGAAAGCCATAGCTCCTTAGAGCTTTGCATCATTTTGCATCGTTGCGGTGTGCAAATTCTCTTTGGCGGGTCGCAGATGGGCTTAAGGCTTTGTCTGGCTGATTTATCAATAGTCAGAGGTACGCCCCGGGGGACTCCCACCGAAAAGATTATTTTATTCATTGTTCAACCCCGCCCAAAAGTCAAGGTCAAAGTTATGGCGGGGGGGCGCATTCAGGTTCCCAATGACAGTATGCCTCCCACATTATGGAGTTGGGAGGGCGGGCCGATGGGTTGTAGCCGTTGGCGAGGTCGACTACGTGTTCGTCGATCACCCGACGTTCTTGGAGCGCGTCAACGGAGAGACCGGTGCCAAGTTGTACGGCCCTGAGTGGGGTCAGGACGCCACCCCCCGTCTCCTCAGCCTGTCCGACCCATGGTTTAAGCCGTGGATGCCGACATCTCAAATAGATGAAAACCCGTCCATGACCAACTGCAAGGATGACCGATGCGAAGGGTTTAAGTTTAGGGTTTAGTGTTTGGGGTTTGGGGTTTAGGGTTTAGGGTTTGGGGATTAGGGCAATCAACATGAGGGTTTTGCAGTGATTTTTTGCAGCAGTAGTTTTGCAGCTCACAGTTCGGGGCTTAGAGTCTCGGGGGTGCGTGGAGCGAACCACAAAGCTGTCAATTCGTTTGCTCGCTCGGGGTGCACCGATTTGGTCCAGTGGCCCTATAAGAAACTGCACCCCGGGGCATGTCTCTGGTACTCTTTAGGGTTTAGGGTTGAGGGGTTTGGGGTTTAGGGGTTGGGGGTTTAGGGTTTAGGGTTTAGGGTTTAGGGATTGCTTCTGAGCATACAGACAGGTCTGTAGAGATTGTGAATAGGCTCGCTGACAGGAGTAAGTGGTTAGGCTTGCGTTCTAGAGATGATGACCACAGTGAGCATAGATCAGGGGCGGCTCATGGAATGTTATGGGTAAGGCACATGTAGGTACTAGCAGGACAAGTCGCGTTCGGTTTTGACGTTGGACAGAACATGCGATGCATAGTTGTGGCTCGCCCTCCAATTCAAACTGCTCAGCTCCCTGTCTCCCTAAACCGGAAGCGCCTTTACCAAACTCGAAACTTTCGGGAGGACTTCGCGGACAACCAAGCTCGCTTCGCCTACTTCTGCAAGGCGGCCTCTCCACTGCCCCGACAAGCCTTGACCCAGAACCCCACATCGCCGCAACCCTAAGCAGTACACTCTCAACTTGAGATGAACCCTCAAGTGCTGCCCGAAGAAGGAAAATCCCAAAGCCCTACACATCCTCTGCACCTTGGGGTGATGCATTGCTGCCTGCCTCTCGCCTCTGGAGGAACGGGCACAAAGCTGTCGTGTGAGTGTGTTGAAGCGTTTAAGCACATCGTATACACCCCCAAGCCCTAAGCCCTAAGCATCCCCCAAGCCCTAAAACCCTAAACCCTAAACCCTAAACCCTCAACCCTAAACCCTAAACCCTCAACCCTAAACCCTAAGCATCCCCAAGCCCCCCCTAAAGCCCCCCCAAAAACCGCCCGAGGCTGCTTTGAAGGCCATCCAGGAGTTGCCCCTGGGCGGTGCTGCGCACCGGGGCCCAGCATGGCGAGGGGGAGTTCCGGGAAGAATCATCATGGTTTAGGGTTGAAGGGTTTGGGGTGTAGGGTTTAGGGTTTAGGGTTTAGGGTTTAGGGACCAATGGTGACCGGAAGGGCTTGGAGCTGTCGGGTTCGGGTGCTTTTGGGGCTTTTGGGGAAAGGTCATGGTTTAGAGATTCAGTGGCAAGAGGGGGGAACCCCCAACTAAGGCCCCCGAGCCCTCAGCTCAGGTACGGCGGCGACTGCATGGTCGTGTGCAACGACTGGCACTCGGCCCTCGTCCCGATGCTCATCCACGCCGAGAAGCCCACAGGCCCCCCGAAGCCTTGTAGCCGAAAAGCCGCAAGCACGTAAGGCCGGAAAGAAGGCCGAAGCCCTAGCTCCCGAAGCCAAGTCTTCAACAAGACCTGCCGAAGCCCAAAGGCAAGTGGACCAACACGAAGTCCGCGCCACTTGGCTGTTCTTGGACCCTGGGCGCCGGAAAGCATCTGAGCTCTAAAGCCCTGAAGCCTCCCGCTAAGCCCCGGCACTCGGGTTAGTTCATTATTCGGAGAGTTGAAGGTATAGGGTTTTTCCGGTTATGCTTGAGGTGCCTATGCGCAAAAGCACTTCACCAAGGTTCCTCTGCCACAACGCCGTCTTCCAGGGTCGCTTTGTGCGCGAGGAAGGCGTGTACTGCCCAGCCAGAAGCCCGAAGCCCCTCGGAGCCCTCGAACCTCCTCATATCTGGTCATCGGTCATGTGCTAGCAACAAGCTCGGCCTTTTTGGGTGGCAGGCCTGGCCAGCATCTTCGGCGTTCCGGAGCGCTACATCGACAGCATCACCTTCAAGATGCCGCTGCGCATCGGCAAGTACAACGAGAAGGTCAGCCAGCGCGGCTCCGAAGCCCCTCTGAACCGCGAGCCAACAAGCAACCAAGTGTGCCTTGTGAAGATCTTCCAAATCCGATCTGGAAGCGCTACGCTAAGCTAAGCCTTCCTGCGCGCCTCGCTCGGCCGCAGATGTCCTGCATCAACACCATGGCTGCGGGCCTTAAGTACGCCGACCGGGCCTCCGGCTCAGTGCTGGCTAGGCTCAGAGATGTTTGGAGCTTCGGGCTTCGGGTTTAAGCTTGGATCTCGGGGCTCTCAGGACTTTGGGTTGCAGCCAGGTCCGTGTCTCTCCATCAGGGAGCATTGCCGCATCGTCCGTCCGGCAAAGGCCTTGACGGTGTCTCCCAGCTACGCGGTCGAGTGCTGCACGGATCCGGAGAAGGCGCCCATGTGCCTGGTCCATGTGCTTGGTGCACACCTTGCGAGGCATGAAAAACCATGAGCATCCTTACGCCATAAACTCCAGGGCATTGCAAGGTGCTTCTAGCCGAGAGTGAAAGTGCTGCTCAGAGCAGGGCGTGGAGCTCGAGGACCTCTTCACGCTGGGAAAGTGCACAGGACGTGCGACTGAGGGTTTTGGTTTGGGGCGTCTGGTTTCAGGTTTTCAAGCCACTGCGGCCAGGAATCTTGAACGGCGTGAAGGAGGGCGTGTCCCCCAGCGACAAGAACTTCGTCACGAAGACCATGATGTCCTGCGGCATCTTCACGGCCGGTGGCTCAGACGTGCTCTACAATTACTAAGCCTAAGCCCGTAAGCCGTAAACTGTACGTCCTAAACATGTCCAGCCCCCAGTCAAACCCAGAAAGAGAGGGGGGGACATGAGGGGGCCCTCTTGTGCCCAGGCGGCCACGGCGCCCGAGGCGAAGGCCGAGCTCAAGGCCTGGAAGACCCCAGCGCGGGGCAGAGCCCTCACCCTCACGAAGATCCGAGACCCGAAGCTCTGAATCTGAGGATTAAGCATCGAGCGATGGAGATTAAGATTAAAGTTTCACGGGAGCTTGTGGAGCTCTCAATGCGCTGCGTCGTCCGTTTCTTTTGGTTTAAACGCCACCTCCCCAAGCTCGGTCTTCGCTGAGAGGATTGGTGGGGTTGGAGTTTGAGGAAGGTTATCATGAGGAGATTGTTCATTTGCTTTGCCGCACCCCACCAGACCTTCATTCCTTTGCCCATGTGCTCTGGGAAGTTTGTTGGCGGACACAGGCGGCTGAGCACCTCCCGACAGTCAAGGGTTGACGACTTGCTTCGCATCGCGGACGTGACTCCGAACTCCGAACGCCTCCCAAACCGTAAATGGCACACTTACTCTAGGTTCTTCGGGTTCGAGATTAGATTTGAGGTTCCAGGTTTAGATGTTCAGGTTCAAGTGTACATGGACTCCCCCCCACAAAGGGCCCTCATCTAAAATCGACTTCACAGTTTGCCAGGCCACCTACCGTGCGCAGAACAACCTCCCCGAGTCCAAGGGGCCTTTGATGTGCTTCATCGGAAGGCGCTTCGGGGGAGTTTTTTGGGGAGTTTGGGCTGCCAGGGGGCGGGGCTTCAGGGATAAGCGCGCGCGCGTGGGGGGGGGGGGGCCCTTCTGAAGGAGGTTGGTGTTGGAGGGAGGTTGGTGTTGGAGGGAGATTCCGGCTTTGCGTTTTCAAAGTTGCTGGTTCTGCCGTGTGGGTCGCCAAGCTTCAGGCTGGATGCCCAGAAGGGCTATGACCTTCTCCTGGAGGCCCTGGTGGAGATCCTGGAGGCCTCCCTTTTAAGGCCAACTTCATTTTGCCAACGCCCTGAGAAAAGGCAAAGCCACAAGTCCCAGAGCCGAGCTCCCCCCGGTTTTTCTGGCTTGGGCAATTCGTCACCCGCGGTCCTCAGCACCCGAGGCCCGAAACAAGATCATTCGCCCATGCTGTTGTTGTTTTGACCCCAATGGAGTCTGGATATTGCAGAAGTGAACAAACACATTCATGACTATCACGAAAGCTAGCTCCCTGGAGCTTGCGGGGGCTTTGTTGGCTGACAACCTTTTGTTTTGGCCAAACTACTTGGGGGGGTGGCCGGTCCCCCCCCCCCCCCCATCCCTTTTTGCCCTGAGGAATCAGGAGGCACCACTGCGCGGTCCCTGACCTCCACAAGAACTGTAAGCCCGACGCCTAAACTCTCCTGACAAGCCCCAGGATCCCCTTTCACTCCTTATGCCCTTGGACCCTGGACCCCTGCCAGGACACGGAGATGCAGGTGGTCATCGTGGGCTCCGGCCGCGCCGACCTCGTGGCCCAGCCTGGCACCTACGCTTGGGTCTAGGGTCTGGGGTTTAGTCTCGGCTTCTTGTCGCTTGGGGTTTTAGCGTTTGAGAGTTTTTGCAGGAGCTCTCTCATTGTGTGTCCCAGACACAAGACCAAGGGTTTCTGGGCGGTTAATGAGAGTGTTCTGGGAAGGATCTAGCCAATCTTGTACAGGCGGAACTTGCAGCCAAGCGGAGAGTTTAAGTCTTTCAAATAAGTTCCACAGTCAGTTTTGGCTCATGTACAGTAGGAGGATCTGTCAGTTAAGATTGCAGGATTTGGTGTTGCGGGGTCAAGGGGTCTTCTGGCTTCCGTGCTTGTGCCTTGAGACAGGACGAAGGCTGTCGAGAAGAAGTTTCCCACCAAGTTCTTCTATGCAGGCCAATGCGGATCGATGGCATGGCTTGTGACACTCAAGGGTGCATGTGCGACCGCTCAAGTAGCCCGAGCCCATCCAGCCCTGAACCTCCGTGCAGGCTGGATGGGCCCTGAGCGATACGCTCTGTTGGCCGGCTGCGACTTCACCCTGCTGCCGTCCCGGCGCTCCCGGCTTGTTTCGGCTCACGGGTCGGGACTGTTTCAGGTCCCCTGCGAGTTTGAAGAGAAGGGCGTAGGGCTTCGGGGTTTGCAAGGGTTTCGGGGTTTGGCCACGACAGCCCCTCTTTGCCTTGTTGGTCTGCGGCCATCGGCGCCGTGGAATGAGGTTGCCGATCCGGACACTTTGATCACTATCAGGATCGAAAGTTTCAACACTACTCGTATCAAACAGGTGAGCACGAGCTCCCGAGTGCCTTGAGGGTGCATGGTGTGGCCTGTTTGGAGGATAGAAAACGGACTTGAGTTCAAGATCTGGGCACTGCCCTGAGACCAATTCTTTGCGAACGAAAATCCTGAAGCTGGAAATATCCTGAGCCCTTAAACGCTACAGCAAGCCCTAAAAACCCAAAGAGCCCTTGTACCCCAGAAACTTAAAACCCCGCACTCCCGTCTTCGAATGCAGGTGGGAGCCTTGTGGCCTGGTGCAGATGGAGGTCCCAGACATTGTTGTGCTGGGGGTTCCTCATTTTAGGGCTTACGGTTCAGGGCTGTGCAACGTGGAAGGTTTTGGTTTCGGCCGAAGTGCGCGCGATCTCACAAGCCCTTCAGCTGTATCCTCCAAGCCAAGGCTCCCAACATCGTCTGTCCCAAGCCGCCCGAGATGAAACCCAAGCCCTGAAACATCCTTGGCCCCGTTTTCATGCCAAGACTTCGTCAGCGGTAGGCCATGCGCATGGGCACCTTGCCCATCGTCGCCCCGACGGGTGGCCTGAAGGACACTGTTGAGGCGAGACGGCGAGACTGCAGGGCTTTCGGCTGTGTCTGGGATTCCATACTTTGGTATCATCGCTCAAGAGAGTTCCTTGACAGAACCTGCTAGTCTGCTTGGGAGATTAGAGTTTCACAGAGATCTGGGTGAGGTCCTAGTTTGGAGGTTGCAGGAAACAGGGGCGGAGGTTTTGATCGGATGCGGTGCTTGCCAGGATGGCCTGAACGGAATCTGGACCGACAAGGAGATGTCCGTGGAGGCCGTCATTGACGAGGCCCGCGCACCTGCACACTTGCGCAGAAAGCTTTGTGTACATCAAGCCTAAAATCCGACGCCCTGGGCGAAGAGGTGGTTCTTCATGTTTCGGGTTCAGGGCAGGCTCCAGGTCTTATACTGCTTGGGGTGTTTAGCTACAATAGAAGCCTCCAACCTGCCCAAAAGCCTTAAGACCCTAAACCATAAACCCTAAACCCTAAACCCTAAACCCTAAATCCTAAATCCTAAACCCTAAACCCTAAACCCTAAACCCTAAACCCTAACAAGCGCGCGCAAGCAAGGAGTCGGTGGAGTCCATCGCGAAGGCTTTGAAGCGCGCCTCGAAGCTCTTCATCGCGGAGCCAGCGAAGGCTGGCCAAACGGGGTTGAGGTTTTGAAGGGTAGGAAGCCATGCGCTTCTTTTTGGGGCATCCCCCTTCGCTTCCGAGACTTTGGGGCAGGGTCTAGGCTAGCGGGTTTAGAGCCTGGGTTTTTGGGGTTTCGGGTTGGGTTCGCACGTCCTCTGAGATCAGGTCAAGGCCATGACTCGGGCAGCCATGGCCGCCTCCGCAGAGTTCACCTGGAGCAACGCGGCCCTTCAGTACGAGGCCGGTCTTCCCCTGTCTCTCGCTCTTTCTCTCTGTCTTTATCACTCTCTTTCTCCATCTCTTTCTCCCTCTCTCTCTCTCACTCTCACTCACTCTCACTCACTTACTCCCTCGCTCGCTCACTCACTTACTCACTCACTCACTCTCTCTCTCTCTCTGCCTGTCTTCTTCTCAGTATCTCTCTCACTCTGCCTCACTTTCTGGTTTCTTGCTGAGCACCATGGCTCCAATCCATGCAGCTAGATGGTGGGGCGCTTTGCCTGCTCCTGGGACGTAGCTGTGCCGCGTGCTGTGGACATCGACTGCACTGCCTCCTTGCCTGCCACGTCCGATGCTGATGGGCCACCGATCATCGGCCCCAGCCAGTCTTTTCATCCATCGAGCACGTCACTTGGGAGCCGGCATCTTCGTCATAGACGGGGCTCAGCACTCAAATGATGCATGGCTAGCGGCATCAGCACTCAAATGATGCCATTTAAGTTGGCACACTCTCAGGCGCTGATGTTGCCGACAGTCTTGAAGCTGGTCGGCACGCCCCGCCAATTGGGCCGATGCCTTCCTCAGAATACGTGGCAGCTAGACGATGGTATGTGGTGATCCTTTCGGCAAACCCCACCCTCCCCACCGCCGACCCCCCCTCCCCTCGCTCCCTCCCGCGGACCGAAGCATTAAACCCTAAACCCTAAACCCGAAACCCTAAACCCTAAACCCTAAACCCTAAACCCAAAACCCCTGGTAAAGGCCATCTTCGAGGAGCTGGGCGTCAAGGACGCACCGGCTCGGCACCCATGGCCTCGGCTTTGTGTAACATGGGGGGTAGCAGATCTACAGGTTATGCTTAAAGATTCATTTCTTGAAGTAGAAGCTTTAAGGATTGCTGGTGGTTTCTTGTTTCGTAGGGGTCCTATTTAATTTTGTAAGTCTAAAGTGTTCGAGCTGCGGTCCACGGCTTCGGGTACAGGCAAAAGTTCCTGAAGTGAGCAGGAAGACTGGTAGGTTTATGTCTTCAAGCTCCCATGTTTACCCCTTCCACCCTTGATGTCTTCAAGTAGGAGAAGGTTTAAGGATTGGTGGTAGGGTGTTTTGGTGGGGGTCGTGATTGTTTGCAAGTTGAAAGTTTTCGAACTTCGGTCCAAAGCTTAAGCTCCTGAAGTGAGCAGGAAGACTGGTAGGTTTAAGTCTTCAAGCTGCCGTGTTTTACCCCCCGAACCTTGTTTTCTCTCGGAGGACACGTTGAAGGGAGGCCTTGCGACGGTCACTTTGGAGATGGACAAGCAGGCGTGTGCTTTCTTGGATTTGGCATTCGGCTTAGTGTCCTGGCACGTTGAGATTTCAATGTAAAAGGGGTCGACCCCAAGCGGAAAATTTAATGTCCCAAGCGCTAGATTGCGACGTGCTTCTTGATTCTTAGAGTTTATTGAAACGGTAAGAACCTTTAAAGCCTAAAGCCATGAAAGAGCCCAAAACACCCTCGAGGCATACAACAACATGGCCCAAAGCAACTGCACGTTTTCCTCTCTACTGTGCGCCTCAAACCCAAACCCTGCACCAGCCAGGTGTGCTAAGCCGCGATGGCTCGTACGCTGCCCAAGAAGGGCTTTGCCGCGGCTGGGCACCGGGTGGGGGTTTAGGCTCAGGTATGGGGGCGATGTGGTGGATTCCAAATTCCGAAACACACGCTGTATCATGGCCTGTGAACAGGACATGGAACCTAAACTACGCGCCCCGAACCCTATCATTTTCCGTTCTTTGGGGGTTCGTAGGCAAATAGTTGTAACGACTAAACTAAATAGTCACAGTGCTCCTAAGCCCTGAAGCCTCAAACCTGAGCCTTTTCGCTGTCGAGATTAGCGCCGAGGTCGTGCAGGTGTCACCGACTCACAGCATCGGTATCTTAATTTGTGTTTTCCACATCCAGTTTTCCTGATTTCGTTTCGGTGCGAGCCACCCGGGTTTGCAACCGGCGCTGGTGGAGGCAGATCCTCTACAGGCAGTTTCTGAATTTAGGGACACTGTGTGCGAGTACATAGCCAAATGCATTCACCAGCGCTCCTTTTATAGACTTTGTTTGAACAAATTTGTTTTGACTCCGCTTTTACCAGTTTTCTGCGGTTCACGCCAACTGTGACAGTTGGATGAACCCCCTCATATCCCCCGCGTGCTTTGCACCGGACATCGTGGTGACAGCAGAGGATGAACCTCTGCTGTCATTGCGAGTCGCAGTGATGGACCAGCGCCCTAAACCCTAAACCCTAAACCCTAAACCCTAAACCGTAAACCCTACGCCCTAAACCCTAAACCCTTCAACCCGAAACCGCGTGCTGCGAATCCTGCGCCCGGTGCTTTTGGGGGCCACGACAGGCATCTCTGACTTCCGGGAAACCCCGGTTTAGGGTTTAGGGTTTAGGGTTTAGGGTTTAGGGTTTAGGGTTTAGGGTTTAGGGTTTAGGGTTTAGGGTTTAGGGTGGAAGATCGCAAAGAGGAAGTGGCGACTTGAGCTGCAGTGGAAACTGAGGCAACACGGAAGTCCCTGGCAATTTCAGCCATCTCTGCAAGAAGTCCACGCCCTTAACATAAGAGGGCGAGTCCGCAGCCGAAGGTAAACCAGGTTTTTGGGCATGCCATCTTGGCATTCAAGCGCACCCAGACCGTGAAAGGTGTACACATCTACCCCACCCTGTTTACGGAAGTCCCTGGTTCACCGCGTTCCGGCAAGCAAGCCATGTGAGAAGGAACCTAGCCTTCAACCAACAACAGCCTCCATTGAGACAACCCAGCTGCGTGGCATTCAACTGAGGCCAGGGTGTTTGCTTAGCAGTGGGCTAAACCCAACTGTTGTCAGTGAGGACATCCATCTGACTCCACGATGCCCCCCCCCCTGCCCCCCCATCTTCCTAAACCCTGAACCTTAAACCCAAAACTTCCTAGGTTGGTGCGCTGGCACCATCGTGGTTGTGGTTGCGGATGTAGGGGGGCAGAATTTGATGCCATCGTGTGTTGATTCAGTCCTGCACCACAGACCTTTCGATTTTGGTGCTACCTGATTGGGAAACCTTTGTGGGAAACTCTTTGACAAACCCTTTGTGGAAATGCTTTGGGAAACTCGTTGGTGGGAAAGGCTTTGTGATACCCTTGGAAACCCTTCAAAAACCTCTTGGGAAATCGTTTGGAAAACCCTTTGGGCAAACCCTTTCAGAAAGTCTGTGGGGGAGCTTGTTGGGGAAACACTTTTTGGGAAACCTATTGGGAAACCTTTTTGGGAAACCCATTGGGAACCTTTTTGGGGAGCCCTTTGGGAAACCCTTTGAGAAAGCCTTTGAGAAAGCCTTTGAAAAGCCGCTCAACTGCTAAACTCAATGTTCAATCAAGACTGCAGGCTTCTTTTGGCTCAAAGAGCTTGGCAGACTTCGAGTTCCGAGGTTGCCATTCGTGAGAGGAGCAAGACTAGTGGTAGCCCGTGGCGCGGAGCCGGCAATCTGCAAAGTCGCGGGTTGGTCCAAGAACCCGAAACCCTAAACCCTAAACCCTAAACCCCTAACCCTCCCATGTGTGGCGATGAGCAAAGCATCCATGAAATCGGGTCGCCTCCTGAACGAGGCGCCGATTCCGGGAGCGCTGATTCCTGGAACCCTTCCAATATAGGGGCCTGAGTAATATTCAGTATAGGGTTTAGGGTTTAGGGTTTAGGGTTCAGGGTTTGGGGTTTAGGGTTAGGGTTAGGGTTATGGGGGCCTGAAGAATTAGAATAGAGTTTTGGGGGGTGTACTTGCAAAGGGACCATAAGGGAACATCAATGGCAAGTATGCCGACCCTTGTATGAAGCCTCAAGCCCCAACCAAGCCACAAGCCCTCGCAAGCCTTGAAGCCCCGAACACCCGACCTTTCGTAAGCCCAGCCAGATTCATGTCTGCAGGGCCTTGTCAGCCTTGTTTTTGGAGCTTGAGGCTTGGTCAGTGTTTAGGGTTTAGGGTTTAGGGTTTAGGGTTTAGGGTTTAGGGTTTAGGGTTCAAACACACTGAAGCCTCCAACCCATGACTCTCGAGGGCTAGGGGGGTGAGTCGTGCGACATACGACAAGTAGGAAGTTATGATTTTTTAGATAGGCCAGAAGTACCGGTGATGTTTATACGTCGTTGAAACGGTGTGAGTAAGCGTGGCTGCCTACTACCCCTACTACTGCTTCTCCTACCTATTACTACCCGCAACTACATACTACTTCCTGCTACTACCTGCTACTACCTACTACGACCTACTACTACCTACTACTTCCTACACGACCTACTGCTACCTTCTACTACGTACTGCTGCCTACTACTACCTACTACTACCTATGACGACCTGCTACTCTACTGCCTACTACCTACTACTTACTACTTTCTACTTCTACCTACTTCTCCCGACTACTACCTACTACTACCTACTTCTACCTACTTCTCCCGACTACTACATACTACTACCTACAACTTCTACCTGCTACTACCTACTACTGCCTACTACTCTACTACTACTACTACTACCTACCTACTACCTACCTACTACCTACCTACTACCTACCTACTACCTACCTACTACCTACCTACTACCTACCTACTACCTACCTACTACCTACCTACTACCTACCTCCTACCTACCTACTACCTACCTACTACCTACCTACTACCTACCTACTACCTACCTACTACCTACCTACTATTACCTACGACTACTTACTACTACCTACTACTACCTACTACCTCCCACTACCTCCTACTACCTCCTACTACCTCCTACCTACTACCTACTACCTACTACCTACTACTTACTACCTACTACCTACTACCTACTACCTACTACCTACTACCTACTACCTACTACCTACTACCTACTACCTACTACCTACCTACTACCTACTACCTACTACCTACTACCTACTACCTACTACCTACTGCCTACTACCTACTACCTACTACCTACTACCTACTACCTACTACCTACTACCTACTACCTACTACCTACTACCTACTACCTACTACTACTAATGCTCCTGCTGCTGCTGCTATTACTACTATACTACTACTACTACTACTACTACTACTGCTACTGCTACTTCTACTGCTACTGCTACTGCTACTGCTACTGCTACTGCTACTGCTACTGCTACTGCTACTGCTACTGCTACTGCTACTGCTACTGCTACTGCTACTGCTAACTACTACTACTTCTCCTACTACTACTACTACTACCACCACCACCACCACCACCACCACCACCACCACCACCACCACCACCACTGCCACTGCCACTGCCACTACCACTACCACTACCACTACCAGTACCACTACCACTACCACTACCACTGCTACTACTACTACCACTACCACTACCACTACCACTACCACTACTACTACTACTACTACTACTACTACTACTACTACTACTACTACTACTACTACTACTACTACTACTACTCTGCTACTGCTACTGCTACTGCTACTGCTACTGCTACTGCTACTGCTACTGCTACTGCTACTGCTACTGCTACTGCTACTGCTACTGCTACTGCTACTGCTACTGCTACCGCTACTGCTACTGCTACTGCTACTGCTAACTACTACTACTTCTCCTACTACTACTACTACTACTACTACCACCACCACCACCACCACCACTGCCACTGCCACTGCCACTACCACTACCCCTACCACTACCAGAACCAGTACCACTACCACTACCACTACCACTGCTACTACTACTACCACTACCACTACTACTACTACTACTACTACTACTACTACTACTACTACTACTACTACTACTACTACTGCTACTGCTACTGCTACTGCTACTGCTACTACTACTACTACTACTACTACTACTACTACTACTACTACTGCTACTGCTACTGCTACTGCTACTGCTACTACTACTACTACTACTACTACTACTACTACTACTACTGCTACTACTGTTGCTACTGAAAATGCTACTGCTACTTCCAACTCCTACTCCTAGTCCTACTCCTCTTCCTGCTCCTTCTTCTACTCCTACTCCAACTCCTGCTCGTGACGACGATGACTACTCGAGGGCGGGGAGGCGGAGGAGGCGGTCGGGGTCCGGCTTCCCCTTCCCACGAGTCAGTCCCCTGCCTCTTCAGTGGTGCGCAGGCAATGCTGCCATATACTTAGTGAAACAAATTTTCTCCTTAGCGGTGGCGAATAGTATTTAGCACGTTTGTTATTGCTGGGGTGGGGAGGGTGCGAATATACCAGGTTTGAGAATGAGCACCATCTAACTCACTAGGAGCCCCCAGCAGCCATGAGCCTCATGGGTGGAAGAAGCACGACCCAACTGAAAACGTTTGGAACAGTAATATAGGGGGTCGGAAAAATGACTGCTGGTATTCCCTTATAGTTCCCTGATAACCATATTGTATAACCCCCACAACCCCATTCTAATGATTAAGGCCCTATCTTGCAGCTGCCGGCCGCGTGTATGGCCTGCCAGGAAGCGGTGCCGCAGTTGCTGGTGGTGCGTCCAGGCGCCGTCCGTCCGATGCTCAGAGCGAGCCCTGAAGCCGAATCTTCCTGAATGCCCACAAAGGGAACTCCCACACCCCAAAGCGTGAACACCTGAGACTGCCAAAACTTTTGCTCTCACTGTAGCGCCCCGATTCCTACCCAAACCAACAAACTCCTAGCCTCAGCCTCTTCACCTTTCGCCCCGAGGTCTGCCCTCAACAGTCAAAACTTGCAATTTGCTTGCTTCAAGCCATATTGGAAGCCATCAATCCTGCCTGTGCGAGCACACCGGCACCACATCATGCAAATCGGGTGGTGCTGCACACCGCAGATTGCTTTCCTGTCGGAGTTGCATATCGTCTGACTGCTAGACGCAGATGGACGGATCCTTCAGAGTGAGCTCCACCAACACGTTTTATACCTTTGAATCTGCTGTTTCCAGCGCGACGGTGCTAACCGAAGCCAATGCGTGATGTAGCAGAGTCAAATGCCTGCAGAACCTTGCCCACATTGCGCTGGTCATCCTCCAGCGACTGACCAGTAGGGTACTGGACGACCCCCAGATGGCGTTCTGGGCACATCGGGTGTGCCGAGTAGATCGCTCTAAAACCCTAAGCCCTAAACCCTAAACCCTCAACCCTAAACCCTAAGCCCTAAACCCGAAACCCCCCTAAACCCGAAACCCTAAACCCTAAGCCGGGTTGAGGGCTTCTGGCACAAGGCATCTACACCTCGGACGTGAAGACCAAGAAGCGGAAGCCAGCCACCGACCTAGCGAGTGTGTGGCTGATTGGCTGACCTGTCGTCTAACTGATCGGTTAACATGATTTCGTTGGGATCGGTTTACACCGAATCGATTGTTTGATTGGCCAACCTGGTGATTGGCTGCATGAGGTTGAGGGCTTTTGTTGCGCTGGCTGGTGGAGGGTTGGTGGCGGGTGGGGGGGTGCGAGGGGCCGGGCGGCGGATTCGCGGTTATTGGTTCTTCTTTGTGGTTGAGAGTTTGGGTACAGCCTTTCAGATGCGTGTGGGTTGGGCCCTGCGGTGAAGATGAACATGAACACTTCCGACTTTGGGATGAGGTCCCATAAGTTTCTAAACCCAAAGCAACAATGAAATGCGGATTCGGACTAAGCCTCAACACACCAACATCATAGACCCTGGATGGCAGTTTGCAGCTTGAGGTTTTCCGCGTTCTAGGGCGTGATGGTGCTTGGAGTCGAGAGTGTTGAGGGTCTGCGGTTTGTAGCTGTTGGTTTGGCTTCCACGGTCGCTCAGATCCCGGACAACGTGCTGCAGCTGAGCCATGGTTGTCAAGTTTCACCGCTGCCTCCAACCGGTACGGCGCTCATCTCATCAGCTACTAGAGGGTTCGGAATAATTACTAATAATATTCTCTTATGGTCCCTTTATAAATATACTCTTATAACCCCAAAACCCTGTTCTAATTCTTAAGGCCCCTATGTTACTCCAGTTTTTTTGTGGCACTCTACTGTAAATGCTGCCTGCCGTGTTGACAAGAACCAAAATGCACACGAGCCTGGACCCTATGCTGCGTCCGAACCTCGCTCGCGCTCAGGTGTGCAGATACAGACTCGGGCCCCGTGTGAGGCTGACAGCGGGTGTAGGGTTTCGTGGTGGCAACTCGAAACTTCCACGTACCCTCAACAACGTGACAAACTCGTCCTGGCCAAGTCGATCGGCCTAGGCCCCTGGCCTCTGAACTCGCACTCTTGCGCTTTCGGGTCTGGTAAGGGAATGGGGCAGGCTCTCGGGGGGTTTGAAGATGTAGGATTTAGATTTCAGAGGCTTGCGATGCCTTTGCAAGCTTTACCCGGCACCCAGCACTTCAAACACGTTGACCCTCTCGTGAAGCCGTAAAAATTGAAGTCCCAGACGCGTGTCATCCTATCAGTCCTGCGCAACCCTGAGCTCAACCCTGAACCCTACAATCCCTACGAGCCAAAGCCCTGCAACAGCCCCAAACATCGTTCAGAACGCAAACAATGCACCCCGTAGTCCTAGAGACCATGAAACGCGGGAGTCGACCAATTCTTTCAAGAACGGGCAGCAGGCGAAGTACGTCTTTCGCGCGCAGTCCGAAGAAGAGATGAAGCAGCGCGAGACCTAAGCCTGCACCCTGCCCCTAAACTACGTTGGGCCGGCGCAGTGCTGAAGGGCTTCGAACTCCCACTTGGGTTTCAATTTTGAGCAAGGTGTGTTTGAGTATTTGTCATTGCACTATCGCGCAAGAGTTGCACAAGATCCGCCTGCCGTTCACTCTGTTCCCAGAGTAGTGCATGAAGCACCGCTGGAGATTTCAAGTTTTGACTGGAGGGCGAGAAGGTGAGGTCGCAAGTTGTTCAGAGGTTGATGCCATGCTTATTTTTTCAGGTTGCAGCTGCGGGGTACCCAGTTGGCAAATGCCGGTATCTTTCAGAAATAACCAGGAGTCTTGGGTGCTTGTGCAGTCCAGGGGCGGTTTCCTAAACCCTAAACCCTAAACCCTAAACCCTAGACCCTAGACCCTAAACCCTAAACCCCTAAGCCACAAAACGCCCTTCCCATCGACGGCCTGCACCGGTGACCAGGAGCTCTGAGTTTGAATAGGAGTTTGGGGGTTGTAAGGCTTCAACGAAACCCGAAGCCCTAAGCCCTAAGCCCTAAGCCTAAACCCTAGACCCGCGAGCCCTTCAAGGTGGGTCGTGGCCTTGTCCAACAACCTCCAGGACACAGCACAAAGGTGCGGCAGGGATGACACTTTGTTTTGGGTGGGGGTTCCTTGGGGTTTAGGGTTTAGGGTTTAGGGTTTAGGGTTTAGGATTTAGGGTTTAGGGTTTAGGGTTTAGGGCTTAGGGCTTAGGGCTTGGGGCTGCTGGGTCTTCAGGGCTCTAGCTTGGGATGTTGCCCCTTATACCAACAGTCCTTGAAAGGGATTATCGTACCCCCCCTGTTATAATCCCTACTCAGGATTGTTTGTTTCAGGGGGAAAGTATCCCAAGCTTTAGCCTATGTTAGAAGTTTAGGCCGCATGGGTGGTTCGATGGTTTAGGGTTTAGGGTTTAGGGTTTAGGGTTGAGTGGGGTCCGAGGTTGCAGCTCTGCTTTGCGACTCGTCATTCGCAGTGCCGGCATATCCGCAAAAAAGCGAGAGGGTGTGTCCTTAAACTTGGGATGTTCCCCCCTTATACCAACAGTCCTGAATGGGGATCAAAGTACCTCTATCATACTCCCTATTAAGGACTGTTAGTAAACCCTAAACCCTAAACCCTAAACCCTAAAGCTTCAACCCTAAACCCTAAACCCTAAACCCTAAACCCTAAACCCTAAACCCTAAACCCTAAACCCTAAACCCTAAACCCTAAACCCTAAACCCTAAACCCTAAACCCTAAACCCTAAAACCTAAAACCTAAAACCCTAAACCCTAAACCCTAAACCCTAAACCCTAAACCCTAAACCCTAAACCCTAAACCCTAAACCCTAAACCCTAAACCCTAAACCCTAAACCCTAGCCTATCATGCCTTCAGTCCCGTCATGCCAAGCTTTCGGATCCACAAGGCAAGACGGCTACATGAAGTTCTTGGCCGAGGGCAGCACAGTCTACAAGTAGCCTCCTGAGCCAACAGGGCACTTAGGGTTTAGGGTTCAGGGTTCAGGGTTAGGGTTTAGGGTTTAGGGTTTAGGGTTTAGGGTTTAGGCCATGCTCTTGGAACGATCTCTCCAGGGGTCATTGCTCAGTGCCTTCAGCAAGCAGTTTGTGGCAAATGCTGCAAGCCAAGGAATCAATTCTCGCGGAGGTGAGTAAAGGTTACTGATCTTTTGCATGCGCGACAGGGCTGATATTCTACAAAAGAGGTTGTCAGCATGCGGATTGACAGTCCCCCCTTCACGGCAAAATGACGTCGGATCAAGAAATCCATTGCTGAGGCCGGCAAGGCTTGCTGAAATCACCAGGGGGACACCTTGAAGAGTGGTCTGATCGTCCTTTGCTGCGCTGGAGTTGCTGCAGGGTTGTGCTCGGCCCTTGTCGTTTTGCTGACTAGGGCGTCGACATGTGTTTACAGGAGCGAGCAGGCGACAAAATCGGCTTCTACTTCATGATGACGAAAAATCGTGTCACGCCATCCATTTTCGCTGAGGCCGGCAAGGCTCGCTGACATCACTAACGGGACACCCTGAAGAGTGGAAAGACTGTTGCTTGCTGGATTGGATTCTACTTCATGATGACGAAAAATCGTGTCACGCCATCCATTTTCGCTGAGGCCGGCAAGGCTCGCTGACATCACTAACGGGACACCCTGAAGAGTGGAAAGACATGGAAAGACTGTTGCTTGCTGGATTGGATTCTACTTCATGATGACGAAAAATCGTGTCACGCCATCCATTTTCGCTGAGGCCGGCAAGGCTCGCTGACATCACTAACGGGACACCCTGAAGAGTGGAAAGACATGGCAAGACTGTTGCTTGCTGGATCGGATGTCGAGGGTCTGCTAGCTTGCGGCCGTCGCAGTTCTGCGACTGACGTTGTCGGCATGTGTTTTTGGGATTGAGGCATGCAAACAAAATCGGCTTCGACTTCATGATGACGTAAGAATCGTGTCACGCCATCCATTTTCGCTGAGGCCGGCAAGGCTCGCTGACATCACTAACGGGACACCCTGAAGAGTGGAAAGACATGGAAAGACTGTTGCTTGCTGGATCGGATGTCGAGGGTCTGCTAGCTTGCGGCCGTCGCAGTTCTGCGACTGACGTTGTCGGCATGTGTTTTTGGGATTGAGGCATGCAAACAAAATCGGCTTCGACTTCATGATGACGTAAGAATCGTGTCACGCCATCCATTTTCGCTGAGGCCGGCAAGGCTCGCTGACATCACTAACGGGACACCCTGAAGAGTGGAAAGACATGGCAAGACTGTTGCTTGCTGGATCGGATGTCGAGGGTCTGCTAGCTTGCGGCCGTCGCAGTTCTGCGACTGACGTTGTCGGCATGTGTTTTTGGGATTGAGGCATGCACACAAAATCGGCTTCTACTTCATGATGACGTAAGAATCGTGTCACGCCATCCATTTTCGCTGAGGCCGGCAAGGCTCGCTGACATCACTAACGGGACACCCTGAAGAGTGGAAAGACATGGAAAGACTGTTGCTTGCTGGATCGGATGTCGAGGGTCTGCTAGCTTGCGGCCGTCGCAGTTCTGCGACTGACGTTGTCGGCATGTGTTTTTGGGATTGAGGCATGCAAACAAAATCCGCTTCGACTTCATGATGACGTAAGAATCGTGTCACGCCATCCATTTTCGCTGAGGCCTGCAAGGCTCGCTGACATCACTAACGGGACACCCTGAAGAGTGGAAAGACTGTTGCTTGCTGGATCGGATGTCGAGGGTCTGCTTGCTTGCGGCCGTCGCAGTTCTGCGACTGACGTTGTCGGCATGTGTTTTTGGGATTGAGGCATGCACACAAAATCGGCTTCGACGTCATGATGACGTAAGAATCGTGTCACGCCATCCATTTTCGCTGAGGCCGGCAAGGCTCGCTGACATCACTAACGGGACACCCTGAAGAGGGAATAGCCTCTTCGCATGTTTCCCGGACATATGTACGTGACCTGTCTTGATCGACCTTGGCACTGTGTTGGAAGGGATTTGGCTCACGCGGCTGCTTCCCAGTGTCCAGGTTGCCCATCATGCAAACGTCAAGCCTTGTCTGCTGCCTTGCGTCAGGCGCGTTCAAGCCCGATACCCTCCACTCTGCGTTAGTGTAAACTCAGCCCAATCGGGGGTTTACGAAAAGACGGGACCCCCTGATCCCCCAGTAGTAGGATTCCCTTATAATAAAGGACCCCAAGAAGGTACCCCTAATCTCGGGAATCCTAAACCCTAAACCCTAACCCCTAACCCCTAAGCCCTAAACCCTAAACCCTAAACCCTAAACCCTAAATCGGAAAACCCAGAATTGACTTCATTCCCACCGGCAACTCCAAGTCTGTACGTCCTGAAGGCCCAAGCAAAGCCTCATCACGCTACCCCCCCAAACTCTAATCACAACTCGGGTCTAGGGGTTAGGGTTTAGGGTTTAGGGTTCAGGGTTCAGGGTTGAGGGGGCTTCGGGTTTAGGGATAGGGTTTTAAGTTTAGGCCAAAACCCTAAACCCTGAACCCTAAACCCTGGACCCTAAACCCTAAACCCTGAACCCTATGCCCTAAACCCTAAGCCCCAAGGTACAACTACAGCAACTCCAAGCGCATGCGGCGGCACTTCTGGGTCGATGCGGAGAAGGCTGGGCCTCGTGCTGTACAGGCTCCAGGCTTCACCTCCAGAAGGCCTAAACCCTAAACCCTAAACCCTAAACCCTAAACCCTAAATCCCAAACCCCAAACCCCAAACCCCAAACCCTAAACCCTAAACCCTAAACCCTAAACCCTAAACCGCCTTTACCCAGCCGAGGTGGAGCTCTGCTGGGCTCGCGCGCGAAGTGAGGAACCGCAGACCATGAGCCTCCGAGATAGCCGGGGGGCCTTGCTTGGAGCTTCTCAGGGTAGGGTTTAGGGTTTAGGGTTTAGGGTTTAGGGTTTAGGGTTTAGGGTTTAGGGTTTAGGGTTTAGGGTTTAGGGTTTAGGGTTTAGGGTTTAGGGGTTAGGGGTTAGGGGTTAGGGGTTAGGGTTCAGGGTTTAGGGTTTCAGAGGCTCTTCTTCTTATTTCTTTTCATTTCCCAGGATCTTGAGGACTTTTTTGGACTCTGAGGGTCTGTTTCTCGGATGTGCCTTTCGCTGCTGCAACCCCTATCGGAGTGCCTTCATCTCGTTGAGGCAAGGGCCTTATCCTTGGCCCAATGACAACGACCTTCCAGCGCTGCGAGAATCTGGAGGCCTGAGCTCAATTTCAGCCGCAACCCTTTATCTGACGGTCCTATAGCCCCCGGCTCTATAGGTAAACGTAGCTCATGCATCAATCGCAGCTTTATCACAGTGCTTCAGAGGCCTTGTCCAGACCTTACTATCAGTCATCCCGGAAGGGGACTCTGCATAGCTCTGCCACCCTAAACCCTAAACCCTAAACCCTAAACCCTAAACCCTAAACCCTAAACCCTAAACCCTAAACCCTAAACCCTAAACCCTAAACCCTAAACCCTAAACCCTAAACCCCAAACCCCAAACCCTAAACCCTAAACCCTAAACCCTAAACCAAAAAAAACAAGAACAACAAGAGATGGATGCCGGGCCGAGCGGGTTCAACCAGGACAAGGGGGGCAAAACGGCTCACCCATTAGCGTAGCAAAGTGCAGCCGACGGCGCCTGATGCCTGCACATTTAGGGTTTAGGGTTTAGGGTTTAGGGTTAGGGCAATCTGCATCTCCCATGGCACAGGGCACGCCCCCAGCAAAGCGAAGCATCTCCAGGATTAGATCTCATTCCAAGGTTGGGCTGGCGGATGGAATAGTTCGACCAAGTGCTACTGTGCTCTTCTCGAAAGTGCCTGCACGCAAGATGCCTTCATTGTTTGAGGTCTCTGCAGCGATAGTGTTCAAGAGGTTCGTGGATCTATCGTTGGCGGTCTCCCACACGCCACACCAACCCACTGCGTCATGAAACCGTGTGAACAGGTTCAGGCTTGCTTCGGTCGCTGGTTCCTGGCGCTCTCGAACTACATTCTCCAGACCCTGGAGTAGCAACGATGTTGCCCTTGCGTATTGGGCGCTGTAGCCCGCGAAAGTGATGTCGCCGTCCGAAGTCTGTCTGTCACAAAGCAGACGTCGCATGTACGGTGGGACGCCCTCCTCAGCATGGAAGCATCCGAATTCGTATGCTGTCGCACAAACGAAGCATTTGCCAGGCCCCCGTGTGCCACTGGTATGGTGTCCGCATCCTGCGCAGCAAGACGTTTGGTGCGTGCCCTTGTGTTGCTGCAGCACCTTTCAGTGAGACGGGCCCCTTGCAGCAGGAGCTGAGGGAGAGCATCGGCGAATCGAAGACCGCCTTCTTCCCGAGAGCTGTTTTTTTCATCAGCAGCTTCAGCTCTTTCGGATTCTTGGTGCCCGTTTGTTGATGGTGCATGCCGCCCCCTCTGCTGGAGCGTCTGCAGCCACGCACATGGCTCCTGACGATCACCACCTAGCAAGGCAACCTGCCCGGATGTAAGGGCTTGGGCTTCCACTGCGCGTCTGCCTTCGTGTGCATGCTCGACCCGAAATCCTTGAGTCAAAGCTGCTGCGTTGTAGGTACCGGTATCCATTATGTGTCCCTCCCCTCTCTCCTCACTGCACCTCCCCTCGTCTCGGATTTCAAGCCAAGGTCGGCAGTTTCTAAGCACGATGAGCCAGAAGTAGGAAACCCTAATTCTTGAGCTCTTCTCGAAGAGCTGTGGGTAGGTATACTGCTAACTTCTTTAAGCTACAGCATTGGTGGCCTCGTGTCAAGGTTTAGGGCTTTGGGGGGAGCAGGTCTTCGGCTCTCATACCCATCCTTAAAGCCAGGATGTCCCCTGGTCTTGCTTCAGCATCCTCTTTCAAGATCGCACGCTGGGCGCCCCAGCCCTCGGATTTACCAGCTCCAGGGGGGAGCCCCGAGATCCCCAAGCCTGCTAGGATTTGGGAAGGGGGTTCCGGCGTCTCGGGGATTTGGGGCATCAGAAGCAATGCTCCGGAACCCTTGAACCCTCAACTTAAACCTGGGGCATGTTAGCTGACTGGGTCGTAGAAGGATGGTGCCAGCCGTCTGAACCTGCATGCAAATGTAAACTCTTGGATTTTCAGTGTGGGTTGAGGGTTTGAGCTTGCCGTTCGGTCCCAGGCCCGGGTTTAGGGTTTAGGGTTTAGGGTTTAGGCCCGGGGTGTCGGTCTAGGGTTCGAGCTTTCTGAAGCTGTCCCAAGACCGAGAAGGGTCCCTCAACTTAGTACCTGCAGCGTTCAAGTTTTTTAGGCAACAGCGCCTTCAGAGGTCCCCTGTCGCCCCTCAATCCTGACTTCGCCAACTCACCCCTGCACACCTAAACCCTGAATCCTAAACTCTAAACTCTAAACCCTAAACCCTAAACCCTAAACCATCTAAACTCTACGTAAAGCCTCCAAGCCAAGGATCGCTAAAGCCGAACTTCATTGTTTGAAGCCTCCAGACCCCGGCCGACCCTCAACCCTACCTTCCTGCATTCCTGTGAACCCTAAACCCTAAACCCTAAACCCTAAACCCTAAACCCTAAACCCTAAACCCTAAACCCTAAACCCTAAACCCTAAACCCTAAACCCTAAACCTCACACCTGGTCGAACCTGGCCCCGAGAGGTTAGACCTGGCTGTGCCTCCTGCCTACACTGAGCAGGGGGCCCCAAATTCCTTAGGTTGGTAGGGTTTATAGGGTGTATAGGATTTAGGGTTTAGGGTTTAGGGTTTCGGGTTGCGGTTGCGGTTGAGGTTGAGGGTTTAGCTATGCGGTTTAATTACTAGGGTTCTAGGGCTTTGCTGAGTGAGGAATAAGTCTGGACCGGGTTGCTGTTGGGGGCTGCTGGCTTGTAGACTTGTGTGTAAAGCTTGTAAAGCGAGTCAACGTGCCCTACGAAGCCCCTAAAACTCCTTACGCCTTTGACGAGATGTGCTTTTGGAGTGCGGGCCTATGGTGTGGGCTTCGACGTTCCTTGAAGGTCCATGGGAAGACATGTCAGTTTCTCAGCAGGTAAAATGAAGATACCGCTAAGAGTTAGGGACGTTTGTGCAACAATTCCTCAACCACCCTCTCGGCAGGCCCTTGAGACATTTCTCTTATCGGGTTTAAGAGGGTCATGCTCAGCAATATCTTTCAGAGGGTTTTAAGGGCCATCCTAGCCCTCAACCACGTCTCAACTCCTCAACTCCGAATCTCTTAAACCCTACGTAAACCCTCAACCCTCAACCCTCAACCCTCAACCCTAAACCCTAAACCCTAAACCCTAAACCCTAAACCCTAAATCCTAAACCCCAAACCCTAAACCCCAAACCCCAACCCAGGGCCGCCCCTCCCTTTTGCAGGTCGTGGTTCATGGGCCTGCAAGGCTTCCTGCTGCTCAACAGCGCCTGCGTTTCGGCTCTCACGCAGGTGCCCTCTTGTCTTCTTGTAGGGTTTAGGGTTTAGGGTTTAGGGTTCAGGGTTTAGGGTTTAGGGTTTGGGGTTTGGGGTTGGGGTTTGGGGGGTTTGGGGTTTAGGCTGCTCCCGGTTGAGGGTTCAGGCCTGATGCACGGAACCCGGAAGCCCCGCGGTTCCTGCAAAGTGCCAAACCGGCTCCAAAAAATCGCTTCAGGAGGAGGAGTCCCAGAAAGTTTGTTTCCCACCCCACACTCACGACTGCGCTGCGAGGCGCAGTTTCTGTTCAGACAGGCCGCAAACCCAGCTTCGGAGGTGCTAGTGCAAGTAGGGTGCGCTCAACCCTCAACCCTCAACCCTCAACCCTCAACCCTAAACCCTAAACCCTAAACATGTTTCTCTCATCATGACTGCATGGTCGGCTTTGGAGACGTGCCGCTCGGTGCCAGGGCGAGCCAGCCCACGAAGGTTCAAGTTCAGTCATTATTCAGCTACACATAGGATAGAACAGCGATTTCCCCGCAGAAACACTTTTGAAGTGGGGGGAGGGGGGGGGCAAAGACCTGAAATCCACAACCCTGTTCATCGAACAGGGGGCTTAGGGCTTAGGGTTCGTGGGGTTGGGCATCCTGAGGCATAGATGTGTCTGGCCGGTCTGCTGATCTCGTGGCTTGTGGTTTTAGTTTGCACTTCATCAGAGCCCTAGACTCCCGAAGCCCTCCCGAAGCCCGAAGAGCTTCGCTTCTCTCTATGGCTGAGGTCTACTTGAAGCTCCGTGCCTCTGCTCACAAGAACAGCCGTGGCCCTGGGTCCATTCAGATCTGAAGGCTGAAAGGGGGGGGTTCAGGTTTTCTGGGCTGAGGGTGCCCTCCGAGGCCCTAGACCCTCCCTAACCCACCGGCCCTAGATCCTAAACCCCAAACCCCAAACCCTAAACCCTAAACCCTACACCCTGAACCCTAAGCCCTAAACCCCAACGCTCGAACCTTCCCGGCATCTGTAAGCCCGAGGCTTCACCACCTCTGCCTGGCTAATTCGGCGCCTCCGTGCGCTGGGCCAAGACCCGGCTTTCTGCGAGGCGCCGGCGGGACTCACGCAGCAACCAAGGAATTTGAGGGATTTCCGGGTTTTTGGGAGGCCCTAAACCCTAATCCCTGAACCCTAAACCCTAAACCCTAAACCCTAAACCCTAAACCCCAAACGAGCATTTCAGGGATTTCCGGGTTTGGGTTTAGGAAGTTTCGAACTTCGGGCTGAATACAGGGAGTCCGGGGTTGAGGGTTTAGGGGTTGCAGCGCAGGATTGGATTCTGGGTTTGGGGTTTGCAGTTCCAAGCCCGCAACTTTGAACCCCAAAGCCTACGTCCTGAGCACCTTCAGCCCTCACTAAGCATGCATGAAGTAGGGGCCCCAAGGCCTGAACCCCTAAACCTGAAGGCCCACATGACCCGGAGCCACGCGCCTGCACGTCAACCCTCGAGGTGGCTCCAACTGCACCTTGAAGACCTCAGGCCCCAGAAGAAGTGCTGAAGAGGGCCGTAAGGCAGTAGGGCCTGGGGCTGTCAGAGGCCCTGGACAAAGAGCGGGCTGGTGGGTCCTTCGAGTACAAGGCAGGGGCTTGGGTGAGATGATGCGAACCCTAAGCCTTCTTTCGACTCCTAGCTTCTTTATACAAGGTTGAGGGGTCTGAAGTTTGAGACACGTTCTGGACATGTCATGTGCGGTTCTGGCATTGCTTCGGCTTGACTTGACATCGGCCCGGCTAATTTGAAGTAGACCCCCAAACTCGAAAGCCGAAGTTAGAATAGGAAGTGTCGGACAGGTCATCTACTGGATCTCCATGTGTAGCTGCTAGGCCTCAAGTCGAAGTGCATGAAACAGTGAAGCAGGGCCCATGGGCCACGCTCTTGAGAGTTGCCGAGCCAGGGCCCAGACTTTCCAGGGTGTACGGGTTAGGGTTTAGGGTTTAGGGTTTAGGGCTCGGGTCGCGTTTTGGCAAAGCCTCCACACCTGCCCGCGCAGTCGGCCTTGGCGTCGTCGCCCTCGTCGGCCGCAGATGCTGACGCCGAGGCACCCCCAAGAATTGTCAAACCAATCGCTAAGCCCGAGCAACCCCCTCCAGGAACCCGGAGCCCTACGCCCTTTCTCAACTTTGCACAGCTTAGTGAGGCTTGGTGGCTTGAAGGTTCGGGGCTTAGGCCACGGAGTCACCCCTGCAGCCACTCCAACTAAACACTCTTTCGGGTTGAGGCCTTCGTCTAGGGTCTACTCAACAAGACCCAGCGAGGGAGCGAGACCATCTGACACGGGAGGTAAGCCAGGGCTTTGAATGGGCAGGGCGATAGTTGGTGAGCTTCGGGGGCAAAGGAAGTCCTGACCCAAAACGCCCCGTGTGTGATGGGGTTCTGCCCACCCGCCGCCCACAAGAAGGGAAGAAGGGCGAGGGGTGTGGCAACGATGCAACAGAACAACTCTGAGGGGCTCCCAGCTTTGCAACAGCACGAAACAACAACCCAACGCCCCAAATTCAAAAAAACGAGCCCTGAACCCGAAATCCGAAGCCAAAAAGCCTGAAACCCTGAGCCCTGAACCAGTCCCTGAAGCCCTGAAACCCTGCAACTTTCAATCCTAACCCTAAACCCCTAAACCCCTAAACCCCTAAACCCCTAAACCCCTAAACCCTAAACCCCTAAACCCCTAAACCCCTAAACCCCTAAACCCCTAAACCCCTAAACCCCTAAACCCCCAAACCCCTAAACCCCTAAACCCTAAACCCCTAAGCCCTAAACCCTAAACCCTAAACCCCAACACCCTAAACACCCCTCGCGTTCCAGGCTAAAGCGGAAAGGAGGCGGCGGCGCCGTGAGGCCAAGGTCTGACGCTTGAACACCTTGAGAGTCTTGTGGCTTGGGGGGGTTTAGGGTTTAGGGTTTGGGGTTTAGGGGTTTAGGGTTTAGGGTTTAGGGGTTTAGGGGTTTAGGGGTTTAGGGGTTTAGGGGTTTAGGGGTTTAGGGGTTTAGGGGTTTAGGGGTTTAGGGGTTTAGGGCTTAGGGTTGAGGAGAGTTAGTATTTAAAGGGTTTTGGCTTAAGGTTCCGCGCCCGAGGCGTGGGCGTCTTTAGCATGACCGGCGCCTGTCAGCCCTGAGAAGTTCAAGGATTGATTTGTGGTTTTGCGTTTAGGCTTGGGATGTTGCCCCTTATACTAACAGCCCTCAAGCTTATGTATACTCCCTTTTAAGGATTGCTGTATAAGGGCGAACACTCCAAGTTTAGGAGTTCATGAGTTTAGTGGTGTGGCTTGAAGCGTCCAGGATCTCCGACACTCAACAGCAACCTCCCAGAAGGCCCCTAGGTCCCAACCTCGTCGACACCTAAGCCCTACGGCAGCCCGAATTGGCTTCAGAGGGCTCAAATTGGTTTCAGAAGGCCAAAATTGCCTTCACAGCCCCAAACTCGTTTCAGAAGGCCCACCAGCAAAGAGCCCGAAAAGGCACCCCCTCCCCCAAGAGCCCGAGACACCACCCTAAACCCTCAACCCTCAACCCTCAACCCTCAACCCTCAGCCCTCAGCCCTCAGCCCTCAGCCCTCAGCCCTCAGCCCTCAGCCCTCAACCCTCAGCCCTCAGCCCTCAGCCCGCAAGCCTCAAGCCTCAAGCCTCAAGCCTCAGCCCTCAGCCCTCAACCCTCAACCCTCAACCCTACTCGCCTTGGGGTGGCCAAGGCTGAGGCCGCACAAGAGGGCCCTGCCCCCAGCTGCCCAACTGCTGACTTTCTTGTTCCCCCTTTTATACTCACAGTCCTTAACAGGGATTACTGTAGGGGGGTACTATCATCCCTATCACAGTACAAGGGGGAACATATGTTCGTTCCTTTTGTCGAATGTATCTAATGCTTGGTAACGGCCATGTGGTTTGCTGTTCTCCAAGCCTGATTTAGTGGCTTTTGTGACATTTTTCGTTATTTGTTGTTGTTATCATTATTGTTGTTCTTTTTGTTTTTTTTGTGGTATGTTTTGTTTAACGGGATTTCGCTGGATCGGCCGCGGTGACGATGAGGGCCTGAAGTTCTTAGGATCGCACGGGGTCGGAGTTGGGGCTTATGGTGGACCCACGAAGAGCCCTAGGTTCATAGGGTTTAGGGTTTCGGGTTTAGGGTTTAGGGTCATTCCTTCGGGGTGCCCCAGAATTCGGCGTAAACACCCCAAGGCTCTTCACTGCAAGCCGAAGCTCCAGTGCTGAAATGGAGGGTGGATGTCTTGTTGCCAAGGCCCCCCAAGATGCACCTCCCGCGAAAGTACTTTTTGCGGGAGGCCCCAAAGTCACTAGTAGCCGAACCGCAAAGAACAGCTGAACACTCA
Organism: Symbiodinium natans; assembly: GCA_905221605.1. NCBI lineage: Eukaryota > Dinophyceae > Suessiales > Symbiodiniaceae > Symbiodinium > Symbiodinium natans. The sequence goes on along the minus strand of CAJNDS010002591.1, from coordinate 147,592 downwards.
GCCGGAATTGAACCGAGCCTCAAGCCCTAAACCCAGCACCAAAGACCCTGAAGCGCGAGCCACCCAACGCCGCATTTCTACAAGAATCGACGCGGGCCCATGCGGAGCTTTCAGCACCTGGGCTCTTGGGGTTTCGGTTTTCGAGTTTCGGGTTTAGCCTTTGTGGGGACCCTGAACCCTACATCAACCCCAAATTCCCTGGCTCTTTGCAGGTGACGCGAAGGGCGAGAAGAATGAGAAGAGCAGCAAGAGGCCGCCGATCCCCCTCACTAAGCACCCCAAAACCGTAGAAACGTAGGGTTTGGGATGCTCCCCCTTATACTACCAGTCCTTAACAAGGATTATCATAGGGGGTGCTATCAATCCCTATTGAGCACTGTTCGTATACGGGGGGAACATCCCAACATAGGCTGCTGAACTTTGCAGAACCTTCATTCAATCACAACTAAGTTGCGTTACTTCACGTAAGCTGCTGCATGGACCTGATGCATCGCGCAAATTTGGCAGATCCCGGGGTGTGTGTGAGTGTGTCTGTGTGTGTGTGTGTGTGGACTCAACACTGGGACATACTGCCCTCACACCACCCACCTCAAGGAAAGGCCCTCAAGCCCTTCGCGTGTAGGGCAGGTAATCAGACACCCTGGCCAGGGCCCCGCTAAGGCGAGACCGCACATTGCCTCCCGTTGATGCAGGGGTGCACGCCACCGAAGCCACCTCGTACACCTGCATGACACGCGTTGCAAAAGTGTTGCAGACCATACAGCAGAGCTTGTACTGCCGTGTTGGGTGGAACTCGAAGTCGAGACGCTGAATGCCAGCCCGGGATGACCTCGGGTCGAGGGCTTAAGGCAACGCGCGGTTACGTAATCCGACACGGATGTGGCATCTCGCAGCCGCCCCGAAAGCCCATCATGGGGTAAGGTGGGAAGGAGGGCCGGAGAGGAAAGGATGGCCGGAGAGGAAAGGAGGGAGGGAAGGAGGGAAGGAGGGAAGGAGGGAAGGAGGGAAGGAGGGAAGGAGGGAAGGAGGGAAGGACTGGCCTGTTTGCCTTCCTCCCTTGTCGAACCAGGTTGCTTGCAGGATTGCTTCCAGGCCTTACGTTCTGGACAGATCTGCTCCCCTTCCTGGTTCCCCCTTCCCACACTTTGTGTACGGTAGCGGCTACTGCCCTTTGCTGTCCTCCTCCTGCCGCGACCCTGCTCACCCTTCATCTACAGCCTTGCACCCGAGCTTTCAACCCCCCTCGAACCCCGCAAGCGCGTGAGCCGTTCGTTCCCTAAATATCGTGAGCCCCCCCCCCCCCCCAAATCCAGGGACTCCCTCGAGCGAGTTCCCTTCCAGCCGCCTTCGCGGGACAGCGGAAGCCTTGGAGCTGCTCTAGAAAGGGCCAGGGATTGGGATTGGGGGGTGAGTTTAGGGTTTAGGGTAGGGTTTAGGGTCTAGGGTTTAGGGGGTTGGGGGGTTTCCGGGCTTCAGGGCTTTAGGGCTTTAAGGGTTTAGGGGCTGAGGGCTTCCTTGAGGTCGTCATTTGTATGGCGCGTGAGGGGGCAAACAAGCAGGAATCATGATGACACGCGTTTTCATGGGCTCCAAGCATGGCTTGGGAGCCACTTTCAGTAGGAGTTAGATGGGTTAGATATTCGAAAGCTGAGGTTCAGCCCGTACCTCAAAGCCGCATCCGCGAGCTTGACTCAAGACAGGAAGAGCGCAGCCCCAAGCTCTCCTTGTGCACCCATGGCGACTGTGCTAGCAGCTGCGACCCTAGTGGTCGGCGCGATCGGCGCGGATGTCTCGCTTGCCACATTTGACGGACGCCGGGCTGTTGCAATCCGCTAGAGGGTCATGGAGTCATGGGCTAGTTACAAGGCTCCTTGCAGCGTTTGTAACCCTAAACCCTAATGTTAGGGTCCCTTTAATAAACCCCCCCCCCAAATCTTGTTTTGGTCCCCGGGGTTTGGAGTGGAAAAAAAGACGGGGTGCCAATAATGAATTCTGGGGGTCTGGGGGTCTGGGGGTCTGGGGGGGGGTCATCTGTCAGAGCAGACCCAGCAGACCAGTCTGGAGGCAGCTTAGCTTCTCTGTGTGCTTCTTGCTTGAGAGATGAAGCTCAATCTGTTGAAGAGGTTCTAGGTAAGGAAACCCTGCTCTCAGATCTCTGGCGGTTTCCTGAATTCCAGGATCCGAAGGCTGAAGTCTTAAGCTTCAGGGGTTCTTGTCTTGAGACTTAGACCAGGGCCCGAAGGCTGAAGTCTTAATCTTAAGGGACTCCTGTCTTGAGACTTAATTACAGGAAGCCATTTATACTTAAGGCTTCTTGGTTCCCCCCCCTCCCTCGCCGAATTTATTATTGCCACCCTTTATTATTGTCATTTTGGAGGCCCGTAAGGGGTACCCTTGCCGGACTTGTTTTCGAGCTCCGGCGGATAAGGATTTTAGTAAGGAAACCTAGCTTTCAGACCTCTGCCGGTTTCCTGAATTCCAGGACCCGAAGGCTGAAGTCTTAAGCGAGACTTAGACCAGGACACGAAGGCTGAAGTCTTAAGCTTCAGGGAGCAGCCCTGAAACAGCAGTTTCTCGCAGCTCTGGAGCTGCAACCGTAAGTCTTTCACGGCTTCTGTGCTGCTCTGAGAGCAGAGGCCTCCGTAGCAAGGCTCTCTTTCTCAGCCTCTGGGAGCTGCAGCAATCTCAAAAGACACCTGATACCTGCTTTCTCTGAAGAAACAGCCCTGAAACAGCAGTTTCTCGCAGCTCTGGAGCTGCAGCAATCTTAGAAGACAAGCACTCTCAGACGAGATCTGCTTCTCTAAAGGCTGAGCCTCGGAGCTCTTTCAAGCCAGCTCAGCTGAAAAGTCTTCTCTGCAATGGAACTCTTGAGCGATTCTCAGTAAAATTTTCAATTCCAGGCCGGAAAAATTTTGCTATTACCACCCTTTATTATTATCACCGCACCCCCCTATATAGACTTGTTTACATACATCGGCCCGAAAACCTCCCGTAATGGAAAGTAGTCTTCGGCTGGACCCCTCTGGCCCGGCGAATTGTGCTATTACCACCCCATTTATAAATGGGACTCTCACATTAAACCCTAAACCCTAAACCCTAAACCCTAAACCCTAAACCCTAAACCCTAAACCCTAAACCCTAAACCCTAAACCCTAAACCCTAAACCCTAACCCTACAGCTAAACCATGTCTTGTGTTGCCTCAGATGGATGCGTAAAGTGGCCTTGGGGCTTTTGGGGCTTTCAGGGAAGGAAGCTCCCCCGAAATGAAACCCTCCCTCCACCCTCCACCCTTCACCCTTTGTGTTGGCTCCGCTGTGTTGGCTGGGCGCGTGTTGAGGTGTTTGTGTTGAGCGTTCGCCTGGTAACGCCGAGCTTAGTCATGGTTTTGGCTCCTGGCTTTCGTGGCCTGCTCCCAAGCCCGCGATCCTCCAAATCCTTTCGCCTAGCTAGCCACCACAGTCTCTAAAATCACATTAGAACAGACACCAAAATCCGTCCCGGCCAGCCCCAACGCTCTCAACAGTCAATCTCCCTGAAACACGATCGGCTCTTGGGGCATCTCTGCAGGAAAGCCGGGCACCACCTTTGAGTTCAAGGCGCACGTTCAGGGTTCAGGGGGTGCGGGGACTACATTCTTTTTAGGGCTTGGGTTTAGGGGATTCGGGTGTGGCATAAAATGGGCCCCACACCCGAACAAGACCAAACCCTGAGGAGCTCAATGACCCGGTGATGGGTGGACAGTCCACGGGCACCTGGCGCGTGGACAGCGGAGGCTTCGGCATCTTCGACGGTCAGGCCGGGTCGGAGAAAAACCCGCCAAGAGATGGGGGTTTCCGAAAGTAGAGGGTGCCCTTTTTGGGGGGTCCCTTTAAAAGGGGTACCCCTATTTTGGGAAATGCCCAGATTTCTTCAGCCTTCAGCTCACTCAGCCGTGCGGCCCCATCTTTCGGACTTGCTCACTTGATGCCTTCAGAACAGAGTCGACCAGCCCCGAGGGTTGCGGGTTTCGATGCTGGGTTTGGGGGCTTTAAAAGCATCGTGGTGCAGCTCTGTCTCATCTGACTCATCAGCTCTATCTGCCACACCTTCCGCCACTTGTTTCAGCTTGATAATTAAAGCAAAAGGATAGGTTTCATGCGTGTACCCAGGGCTGTAACAAGGCCGCACAGCACAGCGTCTGTGGCTGGTTCCACCATGTGCGAAAATCGCCACCCTGTCCGCCATGTGATGATTCCCCAAAGCAACCGCAACAGCAGCAACACCTTTCCAGCAGGACGTCCGTGTTTGGTGCTTTAACCTTGTATGAGCCAGTATGTGCTCAGACAAAAAGCCCAGGAGCTGCAAACAGAAATGTTCACGAAAAAACTAAGGAAATGCTAAGAGCTAAACCCTCAACCCAAAACCCTGAACCCTGAACCCTGAACCCTGAACCCTAAACCCTAAACCCTAAACCCTGAGCCAGCCGAACCACGAGGTGGTCGACGTGCCCAGCCTGAAGGCCCCGGGCTTCATCAAAGCCGCGGCTGACGGCACCTTCCCCGACGCATCCTCGGCAGCGCCGCCCGGCAGAAGGATTGAAGCCAGAAGCCCCGAAACCTCTGGGGTTTAGGGTTTAGGGTTTAGGGTTTAGGGTTTGGGGTTTAGGGTTTAGGGGTTAGGGGTTAGGGTTTAGGGTTTAGGGTTTAGGGTTTAGGGCTTAGGGCTTAGGGCTTGGGGTTTAGGGGGTTTGGCGTTTAGGGCTTGAATCCCTGGAGCATCCGAACCTCGAACTGCAGGTCGGTGGCTTGATGGCTTGAGCCTTAAGGTTTTTGGGTGTCTTGAGGCTTTTCGGGGGGCTTCGGGGCTCGGGGGGGTGCAGGGGTCAGAACAGGCCGACTGTGCGTAGACCCTGAGCCCTAAACCCTGAGCTCTGCCAAGGAGTGGCGACTTGGTCTTGCAGGCAGGGCCAGGGGGCTGCAGAGAGCTCTCCCGACATGCGTGGCGCAGTAGTGCCAGTGAAGCCTAGGGTTTTGGGATTGAAGGGGTTCAAGCCCTCAACGCTTTAATCACTCCTGCACCTTACCCAGCCAGGAGCATCGGTGAGAGACCCATGGGACTGCACCAATCAAGGGCTTCTTTTGGCCCACCCCCCCCCCCCAAAGGGGTTTAGGGTTTAAGGTTTAGGGTTTAGGGTAACCCCTCAGCCCCGGACTCCTCATAGCAGCTCACCCTGAACCCCAAACCCAAGCGACAGGTACGCAGCTCCACGCCCGAGTACCAGGGCTTCCGGGTCTCTTTTGCCTCAGGCGGGTTTGGCTTTAGGGGTGTCAGCAGCCATTTTTGGGGGTCGCCCTTTCTTTTGGGGGGTTTGGGGCCTGGGGTTTAAGTCGCGTGGGTTCCGGGCGAGGGTTTAGATTCGGGCTGCTGACCCTAAAACCATATGGATTCTCGGCTTCTGTGCAAGCCCTACAACGCCCCCGAGAGAGGTGAGATCCAGAGAGAAAGAGAGAGAGAGAGAGAGAGAGAGAGAGAGAGTTGGGACAAGTGGAGTAAGAGCGAACATCGTGTTTTGTGACATCCGTGAGTGGTTTGTCGGTTCAGGGCTTCGCTGTCAGCGTGAATGAGGGGGGAAAGTTGGGAGGCACCCTTGCCCCGAGCTACGCCTGTTCCGGCGGGGGCTCCATTCCCATGAGCCGCGGCTGCTACAAGGCCAGTCACCACTTTGGGTTTTCGCCGCAATCCAAGTTTCGCAGTTTCACTTCGGTTTCTTCCTTCGTTCGGGCATGATATTCAAGCTGGTGCTCTCAGTATTGTTATGTATTTCTTCATGGCGAATTCAAACGTCGTAATCTCGTCTTTTGGTCACCAACAAATAAACAGTCTTGTAAGCGACCTTCCGTACTGTATCGTTTTTGTTCGCCGAAATGTAAGCAGCATCTGGTGAGCGACCCATGAAACCTGTTGGGAAAAGGGGTAAGAATTCAAGCCAAATACACACACACACATACGACATATGACACTATGCTAAGCGAGAAGCCCCAAACCTCTAAACGCTAAACCCTAAACCCATCTAAACCCTAAACCCTAAACCCTAAATATGAGACAGCCGAACGGGCGCATGGCAGAGGGGCACTGGATGTCGCCGACCCTCCACAGGCAAAGTTCCAGGTGCCCAGCGGCGGCAACTTCACGGAGGTGCGTGCCTGGCCTACCAGGTACTACCAGAAGCTGAGTTTAGGGTTCAGGGTTTTACAGTAGGGTTTAGGGTTTTAGGGTTTAGGGTTTGAGGGTTTTAGGGTTTGAGGGTTGGAGGGTTTGAGGGTTTGAGGGTTTGAGGGTTTGAGGGTTGAGGGTTTTGGGGTTTAGGGTTTAGGTTTTAGGGTTTGGGGTGTAAAGGGGGGTGTCATGGGACGTGCGCTAATCGGGTCCTTGATGGCGAGGTTCATCTTCCTGCCCCCTCCCCGCACCTAAGCCCTCAGCCCTGTGGCCTCCACAGCCTCAAACCAGAACTAGGTAGGCCTTAGGGACATCTTGTGATTTCCCTTGTTGGGTTTTAGGGGATCGTATTCAGGAACATGTTCAGAGGGGTTTAAGGGCCATCCCTAGCCCTAAACCCTAAACCCTAAACCCTAAACCCTAAACCCTAAACCCTAAACCCTAAACCCTAAACCCTAAACCCTAAACCCTAAACCCTAAACCCTAAACCCTAAACCCTACACCTAAACCCTAAACCCTAAACCCTAAACCCTAAACCCTAAACCCTAAACCCTAAACCCTAAACCCTAAACCCTAAACCCTAAACCCTAAACCCTAAACCCTAAACCCTAAACCCTAAACCCTAAACCCTAAACCCCAAACCCCAAACCCCAAACCCTAAATAAGGGAGCCGAGGCATCCCCTTCAGCGCCTTCAGTGACAAGTGGAGCCCGGCCACCGGTGAGCAGACGGCAACTTGCGCCGAGGAGAACCTGAGATTCTGCAGGGTTTAGGGTTTTGGGTTTTAGGGTCTAGGCTGTAGGGTTTAAGGTTTAGGGTTTTCGGGTGGCCGCCCGGAACCCTCGAACTTCGAAACATCGGGAACTTTTTGCAACTCCCCCCGCCCCCCTCCCCCAAAGAATTTTCCCGTGGCAGGATGCATCCGTCTGCCCCACGGCCCAGCGCCTGTCGGCGATCAAGCGCCTCGAGGTGTGGGCGGAAGGCCTGTGAAGTCGAGAACTGTGCGGAAGTTCGCCGCGGTTTGGAGTTTAGGGTTTAGGGTTTAGGGTTTAGACTCCTTGCAGCAACACCCTGCGGACATCGCAGGAGCACTCGGACGGATTCACTTGGAGGCAGTGGGACATCAACTGAGCTTGGAGAGTTTGGGGCACCCACTAGGGTTTAGGGTTTAGGGTTTAGGGTTTAGGGTTTAGGGTTTAGGGTTTAGGGTTTAGGGTAGGCTTCAGGGCTTTTGGCTTGAGTGCTTCAGGCTTCGGGTCAGGCATTTTCCGGGTTCAGGGTTCGAAGGTCTTGACCTAAACTAAACATGTGGAACCCGAAAAGCTGAAGCCTACAAAGGTTTCTACTATTGGTTTATGGGCTTGAACCCTATCAACCCCCAGACGACCTTTACAAAACCCGAAGCCCCCAACCGCAATCCCCGAGATCATTCCCCCAGGTCCGGTCCATCTCAGCCCGCTCGACATCCGCCGCCGCTTCCCTGGAGGCAGTGCTCAGCTTTGCCCCGGGATGGTCAGCAAGGATACAGGGCTGCCTGAAGTTCAAACTCTGGAGCCCCAAGCCCTTATAGCCCTCAACCCTCAACCCCTCAGCCCTAAACCCTACTGTGGGGGCTTTTTGGGAACTATCAGCCCAAGCCCTGCGACCTGGATTGTATTCAGCTTGGGTTGGGGGTTCCTGGAGGCGGTTCCCCCGCCCTTCAACAGCTGCCGCAGTCCCGTCCAGCAGCCTGGCATTATCTGGCCATAGAGCCAGTTTTGAGGTTTTAGAGTTTAAGCATAGGTTCTGTCCCAAGACAGAAGGGGGCCCAACTAGATCGGTCCTCCCGGGACTTAGGGCGCCATGGAAGTTTGATTTCGGATTACCTTTCCTGGGTTGCAACCCAGCGCGTATCTCTATGCGGTGTACTCTATGTCTATGTCGTGGACTACGTCTAGTTCGGCGATTGCGCCCTAGCGAGCTGGACTTTGTTCGCCACTTCAGTTCTTTGGCAGCCTTGTGGGTGTAGCTCCCGCTTTGACATTGTGGGTCTGCAGTACATGTTCAGCCCTTGATTCTTGCTCATCTTTCCTGTCTTATGTTGGTCCGTTGCCGTCTGTGATGCCCAATGTCCTTATGGTATGTCTGTATATACCTATATGTACACATTTGTTTCTTTAAACGGACGGCCACAGCGCTGATAGTACCGAGAAGGTAGTCCATTTGGGTTGGAAGTCTTCTTCTGGTCTTCCATTCCCACGTCTCTTGCGCCAGTTTGTCTGATGATCTCTGCCTCGGTGTTCCCAACTGCAACCACACAGTCGCTTTCCTCAAGCACCACTTCATCCCGTCGGCCGCCCACCGCTTTCCGCTTTTACCTGTCTCACTCTACAAGTGCTGTCACATCCAGTAGGGTTGCTGACAGGTAGTCCGAATGTGACTTGTCGTTCGCCATCGAGAGGGAGAGATCAAGCATGTGGGATAGAGAGGGGTCCGAGATGTAGGCCCTACCTGGAAAGCCAGTAGACTATAATTATGGGCTACAGCTTCCCATTTGGGGGTATAGTAGCCCCTTATTCTGGCTACCTAGCCCTAAACCCTAAACCCTAAACCCTCAACCCTCAACCCTCCACCCTCAAGCCTCAACCCTGAACCCTAAACCCTAATTTTCCCAAAATTTTCCACCCAAGGCGCCAGCTGCGGTACAACATCTCCAGCCGCACTGAGCCCACTGTGCCAGTCCCGGTGGACGCTGGGCAAAGAAAGCTCGAAAACGGGGGGGTTTAGGGTTTAGGGTTGAGGGTTTAGGGTTTAGGGTTGAGGGTTTAGGGTTTAGGGTTTAGGACACCTCACACCCTGAAACCACCTTGACAATCCCAGAATCCCAGAGCCCTCAATCAAGCTTTCAGAGTCTGGGGCCAGGCTTACCGGGCTTTGATTCTTTATGGTTCCCCCGGTTCTGAATCCCAGTTTTGGCAGTGTGGAAACCCTAAACCCTAAACCCCAAACCCTAAACCCTAAACCCTAAACCCTAAACCCTAAACCCTAAACCCTATGAATGCATGGAGGATCCCTCGGAGAGCCTTGCGCAAGCCGTTTGCTGCGACAACCGCACGAAGGCAAGGGGTTTAAGTTTGGGGCTTAGGGCTTAGGGCTTAGGGTTTAGGGTTTAGGGCTTAGGGCTTAGGGTTTAGGGTTGGGATGCTCGCCCTTAAACGAACGAACAGTCCTTTATAGGGATTATAGTAGGGGCGTACTATGATCCCTATTAAGGGCTACAAGTACAAGGGGGTGCATCCCAAGGTTCAGAATTCGAGATACAACCTGCACCCTGAAGTGTCAGCTCCAGATCTCAACTCCCCCTGGCAAGAGACGCTTGCCTCCCAGCAAGCATGAATCCTTGAAGCCTAGACCCTAAACCCTAAACCTAAGCCCTAAACCCCAAACCCCAAACCCTAAACCCTAAACCCTAAACCCTAAACCCTAAACCTAAACCCTAAACCCTAAGCCCTAAGCCCTAAACCCTAAACCCTAAGCCCTAAACCCTAAACCCTAAACCCTTGAACCCTAAGCCACACAACCCGTAACCTTGCACTGCTGGGAGGTTTATGGTACTTAGTAACCAATTATAACTGTTAGGGTTCAGGGTTCAGGGTTCAGGGTTCAGGGTTCGGGGTTCAGGGCTTAGGGTTTGGGGTTTCTGTGCTTATAACCCACTCATGAGCCCCTGAGGTTATAATTGGTTACACGTACAGTTATCATTGGGTCAATACGTACCATGAACCACCAAGTGCAGGTGTACGCAGAGCCCCCCTAAACCCGAAACCCGAAACCCGAAACCCGAAACCCTAAACCCTAAGCCCTAAACCCTAAACCCTAAGGTGTACGCAGAGCCCCAGTTTCTGTACCAAGCCCCGGACATCGCGCTGTTCGACAAGCTTTCGGGAACCACGACCTTCTACGACTCGGCCTGTGGGGTTCCCCTCTTCAAGGCCACGGTCCAAGGTTTGGGTTTTAGGGTTTAGGGTTTAGGGGGTTTAGGGTTTAGGGTTTAGGGTTTAGGGTTCAGGGTTTAGGGTTTAGGGGGTTTAGGGTTTCCGGGCTTGGGGCACTTGAAGGTTTTGGGGTTTGCGAGGGTCGCGGCTGGTCCGACGCATGCATGTCAGCCATGTGCCCTCATGAGCCTTCACATGTTCACGGGCAGGCTCCGGTGAACAGGACTGGGCGCCCAGCTTGAGCATTTTTGGCATGGTTGGTTGGCGGCTTGCCAGGGTTTTGAGATTTTTGTGCACTAGCCACATGCTGGTGCAGGAGCATGGCCGATTTCAAAGCCGACACGGACGAGCATGGCTGGCCGTCATTTCGCAAGGAAGAGGTGTTCTCTGAGCATGTGACAGTTGACAAGGATGGCTTCGTCTACTCCTCTTGCGGAACGCATCTGGGAAGCTACTTGCCCGACAGCGCCGGGCCGAGGTATTGCATGGACTTATCCTGCATCGCAGGGAATCCAGTTCAGCAGATCATGATCTGACACAAACGTCGGGTCACTCTGCGAACTCCCCCGGGACCACAAAAAATGTACAGGCAAAAGGGCCCGTCCGCTTGGGATGGCAGTAGCACAGATGTGAGATGTGATGCCCCGGGGTTTATTTTCGACGGGTCGAGCGGCATGCCCGGCACCTGTCCACCGACATGGCCGACACAGAGAAAGCCTTAGTAGTAGAGTAGGTAACCTTTAACCTTTTTGGGTTAGTATATTCCCCTTAGAATCCCAAAGGTTAACCTTTAAAACCCCTAGGTACTGGACAACTAAGAAGCTGGAGGCTGCGCAACGCAGCCGTTTTGTTTGCCAAGCTGCCCTGCCCTGCATGTCTCAGGGCCCCATGCCCTCCACTGACCCTCAGATTTGACCGAAAGCCCCAATCCTAAGCCACAAACCCCAAACCCCAAACCCCAAACCCCAAACCCCAAACCCTAAACCCTAAACCCCAAACCCCAAACCCTAAACCCCAAACCCCAAACCCCAAACCCTAAACCCTAAACGCCAAACCCTGAGCTCAGGCGCTTCTGCCTCGGCCTCTGTGTCGCCCTCTGCGTCTCCAGCCTCCTCAGTGGCGGCGCCTGCCGCTGCGCGGAATTTTAAGCAGGGAGGTAAGAGGGGTAGGGGTTTAGGGGTAGGGGTTAAGGGTTAAGGGTTTAGGGTTTAGGGTTTAGGGTTGCCTTTATTATTCTTAGGTTGCTCTTGGGTCTAGTAATTCAACGCCAAATCCTGAGCCGGAAAATCCAACACCCTAAACCCTAAACCCTAAACCCTAAACCCTAAACCCTAAACCCTAAACCCTAAACCCTAAACACCTTGAGATTTCCTCCAACCGCGTGACTTTCCCCCTGATGTCCCAAAGATCTCCACCTCTTAGGTGTCTGAGGCGCAGGAGCAGGCCCGGAGCCGCATGGGGTTCAGGGTTGAGGGTTGAGGGTTGGGTTTAGGGTTTAGGGTTTAGGGTTAAGGGGGTTTAGGGTTTAGGGTTTAGGGTTTAGGGTTTAGGGCTTCCCCAAAGGATGAAGTACCTTGCTCAGTCGAAGCGGGTCATGTTATCGCAGACTTCTGGGATCAGCGGGGCAAATGTTGGAAGGTGCTTCGGGGTGTTGAGGGTTTTGCACACTGATCCGTTTCCGTCCATTAAGTATTACAAGTTGCTTGACCTGAAGAGGGCGAGCCCACCCTGAGCCCTCCACAACTTTCCCCCCTAAACCGCTGCCTAACCCCTAACCCCTAAACCCTAAACCCTGAACCCTGAACCCTAAACCCTAAACCCTAAACCCCAAACCCTAAACCCTAAACCCTAAACCCTAAACCCTAAACCCTAAACCCCGGGCTGCTTTTCAGGACCTGCAGACCCTGGCTGCGGAACTGGACAAGGCGGCAGCGCTTCCCTTTGCGCTTCCCTGTGGGTCTTTAGTGGGCTAGGGTTTAGGTTTAGGGTTGGGGTTCAGGGTTTAGGGTGTAGGATTTAGGGTTTAGGGTTCAGGGTTTAGGGTTATGGCTCAGGGTTTGCGGCATTTACTGGTTAAAGGCTCAAGGGTAAACCCTAAACCCTAAACCCTAAACCCTAAACCCTAAACCTATGGCACCTTCTGTAAGTCACCCTGAATCCTGAGCCTGCGACCTTCATATAGGTGGAATTGGTCATTTCCTAGGCTGGGGCCTTCATATAGGTGTAATTGGTCATTTCCTGAGGCTGGGACCTTCATATAGGTGGAATTGGTCATTTCCTGAGGCTTTGACGCCACGCTATAGGGGTCGGAAAAAAACACTAGTAGTATTTCCTTAGGGTCCCATTATTTCTATACTACAATAAAGCCCCAAAACCTTATTCTAATCATTCAGGCCCCTATGTGACGTTGTGCGTGCTTGCGTGCCAGGCCCTTGCCGCAGCTTCGGCACGCGTGGAGGCAGTGTCTGGCAAGAAGGTGACAGGAAGCAGCGTTTAGATTGCTGCTATTGGTGAATGTATATAATATGGTTCCTTTTTTAGCATTGGTGGGTGTAGAAATAGGGTGTCATTTTTGGGGGTACAAGGAATATAAACCCTACTTCATATCGCAGCTTTGACACTTTGGGAAAGGGATGGGTTCCCTGTGGTAGTAGTCTCGGGTCCCTAGCTTGGCGCCACGTCGTTCAGCCTCCGCAAGAAGCCGTCTGAATAGCTCTGATCTTTCTTCGTGTCTTGGGCTGCTGGCTGTTTGAATCTTCGGAGCCAGCAAGCCTTGGAAAGTTGGCAGTTGGTGTGTTTTCATCTCAAGAAGATGCTTGGGGCCTAAACTCTACACCACAAGCCCAAAGTGTGCAAGCCTTCGACCCTAAATCCTAAAGCCCGAACACCAATCCCTAATCTCTGAACCCTTGCTCCCAAACTTGTTGACTCGCAAGTTGGTATTTCGCAAACCCTAGACCCTAAACCCTAAACCCTAGCCCCTAAGCCCTAAACCCTAAACCCTAAACCCTAAACCCCTAAACCCCTAAACCCCTAAACCCCTAAACCCCTAAACCCCTAAACCCCTAAACCCCTAAACCCCTAAACCCCTAAACCCCTAAACCCCTAAACCCCTAAACCCCTAAACCCCTAAACCCCTAAACCCCTAAACCCCTAAACCCCTAAACTCCTAAACCCCTAAACCCCTAAACCCCTAAACCCCTAAACCCCTAAACCCCTAAACCCCTAAACCCCGAACATGAAGCACCTTCCACACCAGCAAGAAGTAGAGGACACACCATGCCCAAGGCTGCGGTGTCACGCTCCCCCCCCCCCCCCCCCCCGCACAAAGGGTTTAGGGTTTGGGGTTTTAGGGTTTAGGGTTTAGGGTTTGGGGTTTAGGGTTAAGGGTTTGGGGTTTAGGGTTTAGCGTTTAGGGTTCAGGGCATAAGATGCCTCCTTTGAGGGCTTTAGGCGGCCGAATGCAAGACCAAGAGTGCGCGCCCGGCTCTTTGGTGCCTCATGCCCAACTGCACATCTGCGAACCCCACACGAAAAACGAAAACGGGATCCCCGATATAGACCCCAAATAGTCGGACTCCCTTATGATAAGGACCCCAATAAGGCACCCCTAATGTCGGAAACGCCTGAATCCCAAGAAGTATCTTTGGCTGAGCATCCACGGCGTCGCGCGAACAAGCCTCAAAAGCCTCTCCTTGGAGGTTCGTGGTACTTATTTGCCCAGATATAACTGTACGCATAACCCATTTAGGGCACTTAAGGGGCTCATAAGTGGATTAGAAGTACAGTTATAACTGGCTACCAAGTACCCTAAACCCTAAGCCCTAAGCCCTAAGCCCTAAACCCTAAGCCCTAAGCCCTAAGCCCTAAACCCTAAACCCTAAACCCTAAACCCAACCCTAAACCCTAAACCCTAAACCCTAACCTTAAACCCTAAACCCTAAACCCTGAACCTCCAAGTCGCCTTTTGGAGGCCCTGGAAGCCCGCTGGCTCGACTCCCTGGCGGAGAAGCTGCCCTTTGCCAAGGTCGCAGAGGCGCCTCGGGGAAGGGTTTAGGGTTTAGGGTTTAGGGTTTAGGGTTTAGGGTTTAGGGTTTAGGGTTTAGGGTTTAGGGTTTAGGGTTTAGGGTTTAGGGTTTAGGGTTTAGGGTTTAGGGGGTTTAGGGTTGAGAGGGTTTAGGGTTGAGAGGGTTTAGGGTTTAGAGGGTTTAGGGTCTAGGGTTAACCAAAGGCCTCTTTTGAGGGCCAGCAATCTGTGGACAAGACGGCTTCTGCTTGTGCGAAGAGAGAGAGCCGAGGAGAGAGGCATTTCGCGCACCTTTCCCGGTTCAGGTTCCGCTTCGTGGCGGGATGTTCGGAAACTTTGGGCTCCCCGTGGTGCGGGTGGCATATCCCATGGCTTCGTGAGGGGGCTGCGGGAGAGAAACCCGAAACCCTAAACCCTAAACCCTAAGCCCTAAACCCTAAACCCTAAACCCTAAACCCTTAACCCTAAACCCTAAACCCTATGACTCCTCAAGCCCAGGCGCTTCGCTCCGACGATGCCCGCTGGCACGGCGAGAGTTGCCTCGAGATCGAGAGGGTGCTGGGGGGGGGGTTAGGGCTCAGGGTTTAGGGTTTAGGGTTTCGGGTTTAGGGTTTAGGGTAACAAAGGTGTAAGTTGTACCCCGAAGATATTGGCCTAAGCCCTGAGTAAAATCAGCGGAACGGTCTTGAAGGGAAACCTGCGCAGTTTCAACAAGTCCCTGGTCCTAAACCCTAAACCCTAAACCCTAAACCCTAAACCCTAAACCCTAAACCCTAAACCCTAAACCCTAAACCCTAAACCCTAAACCCTAAACCCTTAGTAGGGAATGAGGGAACGAGGGCCATACTTGGCCCTACTTCCCTTTAAGGGATTACATAGGGCCCTACTTCCCTCATTCCCTGCTAAGCACCAGCCAGACAAGTCCCTCAACCTTTTTCTTGCCTCCCTGCCGTCTTCCCTTCTTGATTTTTAGTCTTTTTGGGCTTCTTAAGCAAATAGTGGATGATGAGGTTACACCGAGATGGCCTGAATTCTCTCGCCTCTCTTCCATCTTCCCCACCCAGAACACTGCCAGGAGTTGCTTCAACTTCAGCTTGCCAGCAAAACCATGCAGCGGCAGATCCAGGCCCCAGGTTTCAGGGGGTTGTTGGGTTGGTGTGTCGAGAGGCGCCAAGAGCCACAGGAATGAGGGTTTAGGGTTTAGGGTTTAGGGTTTAGGGTTTAGGGGACTGCCCATCCTCGAAACTGGAAGTGTGCCTGCATGTCGACGGTGCCAACGCTCACAAGAATCGCCTTGTCGGGGTCGCGGTCTTCGTGTGACGGTCGTCACTTTGTGTACTAGAAATGCAATACGCGGAGGGTGCCTGCAGCTCCGGCTTGTGTGGTGCATGTGCCTGTGCGCGGACGCCCGGGGTTCGGTTCTTTCCCATCCATTCATGAATGGCAGCACTGGTGCGGTGGTTGCTGCTCACTTGCGGGACTGGAGATGGGCAGCCTCATCAAGTCCGCGCATAAACCTAAGGTGGTGATGATGATGATGATGATGGGGATGCTGGGGATGATGTGATTTGGATACACTGGACGAGTAGCTGCTTTGAGCTCATAGCTCATAGCCAGGCGCTTAGGCGCGCTCCTCTGCCTCTAAGGGCATTAGTGTCATTGCTGCCTCGAGCAGCCGATATCGGCAATAGCCCGATATTGAAGGCGCTCGCTAGTAGGGACTCGGACCTCTCTACTGCGTTGGAAGAAGAAGCAGATGCTGGGGATGATGAGGATGGGGATGGGGATGATGACGACGAGGATGATCGAAAAAGAAGAATATTTTGTTGGTTATGATGACGATGACGATGATGCTCATGCTACTTTCGCTGTTTGATACACTTTCTGGCAATACGTTGTCCACTAGTCGGTGTACACTTGAAGCGAGTGTATGAGGGAGGTACATAAAACCAGTTGAAAGAACGAACAAGCCCTCTCATTCTCCTGACGGCTACCTTCAGGACTCAGCAGGTTATCTGCTAGAAGCACAAGTTGACATATCCTTGGCTTGTAGCACCCCTTGCGCAGTCAGAAGCAAGGCGTAAAAGACATCGGACCATGAGGTAGACACCGCCTGTAGAAACGACTTCATCATGCTCTCATCCAGGCTATTATCTTACTGGCGGTTTGCGAACTCGAAAGAAGGCCCTTAGACCTGCAGAAAGACACCCCAGGGAAACAAAGCTGTAAGTGTCCCACAGCGACTTGCTGAGTATATCGAAGCCCCAAAGTGTTGGGTGTTTGCAGGGTTAGGGTATGGGACTCCCTGAAAATGATGCTCCGGAAGTTCAGCGTTGACGCACTTCAAGGTCTGGAAAATCCGCTTTAGCTTGGGTTCCACGCATCGCTTAGAGATTCACCGGCTGACGGAGGCCGGGGAGAAGGTCGAGAAGCAACTGAAGAAGGTGGCGAAGATCTACAAAGACACGGATGCCCAGGCCCGGAGTGAGGGGTGCCCTATAGAATCCCTTAATTCGTCGATAAAATGGGGGATATAGGGTACCTCATCCTCTCATTCCCTACGAAGAACCAGCCAGTAACTCCTTCCAACTCCCCCCGAAGCCGCCCAAACTCCGCGGAGTGAAGGCATGGTCGTCGCGTTGGAGGGTTTGAGTTTAGGGTTTAAGGTTTAAGGTTTAGGGTTTAGGGTTTGGGGTTTGGGTTTAGGGTTTAGG
>CAJNDS010002591.1:113178-125678 GCA_905221605.1 Symbiodinium natans | reverse complement strand
GCGCACCCGCATCAGGAGCATCAGTGGGGTTGGTTTGGGGGCCTTAAAAGCATTCTATGCATGCGTTTTGCCTTCGAAAAACCTTCAGAAAACGCTGTAAACACGTGTTTTTGGGCTTGGGAAGCCTTTTGGGACCCAGGAAAGGGAGCATCATGAGCATCAGCGGCCTCCCCCAGGCCATCCAAAACCCCCTTAAACACGCCGATTGTATGTGCTTGAACGCTTGCGTGCCCACGAAACCCCCAAAAGCAAGACCCCGAATGCCCTTAAGGGCATTCGGGGTCCTGCTGTTCGGGTGTTTTGTAGGCACGAAGCCGTTCGAGCGCGTAAAATGAGCGATTTTAGGGGCGTTTTTACGTGGACCCACAAAACACTCGGTATTTACGAGGTTTTCTGCTGTTGGAACACCCCCCCAAAACAAGCATCATGAGCATCAGCTGGGTCTCTGGCCCGTGGGCCCGGAGGCCCACGAAGCCCACATGAGAAACGATGGCTCGATGATGCACCCGGACCCCGCGCATCAGCAGCATCAGCAGACCCCCCCCCCGACGTGGGTTTCGATGATGCGCACTTTGGGGGCGGGTCAAGGGCAACAAGGGTGGGGGTCGGAGGCACACGTGAAAACCCTCATAAAAACACGGTATTTACGGTGATTTCAGCGTTTTTCAGCGTTTTTTCTTGCCTTGGGTCCGCGGGCCAGGGCTGCTGATGCTCATGATGCTCGCCTGGTTTTGGGCTTCCGGTACCCCCCCCAAACCTTGAAAAACATGGTTTCGGCCTGGCGCGCGCCCCATGTGAAAAGCTAGGGTCGATGATGCGCGCCCGTGAGGGTTTAATGGGGTGCTGCGGGTGTTTTGTGGCCTCGGTTTTTCGTAAAAACCCATGGTTTTTACGAGGTTTTCGTGCTTTTCGCACCACCGCGTGTTGCGTCCCCTTGGATGCCGTTTCGGAGGCCTCCCGAAGGGCCCCGCGCGAATTTGAAGCAATTTTGGGCGGGGTCGGCGGCTCGGGCGCTCGCCCCTAAAGCTAGCGCTTTGGTGCGACGCGGGCTCCGCCCTGAACCACGGGCGGCGCGGGGGCCGGATCTAAGAGCCTCCGGCTCAAGCCGCCGACCCCGCTGGAGCATAGTTGAGAGGTCAAACCCGCTCACATGGTTCGAAGATCATCCCAGCCTGCTCGGCAGAGTGTGAAACGTTTGGGGGGGGTAGGGGGTAGCACCAGGACAAGCTCAAGCCAAAAAGACAGGTGGGGGGGGGGGGGGGGGGGGGGGGGGGGGGGGGGGGGGGGGGGGGGGGGGGGGGGGGGGGGGGGGGGGGGGGGGGGGGGGGTGCCGAAAACGCTGATTTTGCTGAGGGCGCCCCTACCCCCCTGTGCTGAACCGCCTGTTTACGCTGTGCGGGTGGCGCGGTCCTCCACGAAAAAATTGTGCACCGACCCCCCCTACCCCCCCCCGCGTTTTGGGGGGGTAAGGAGGGAAAGAGGGAGGTTTTCACCTCCTCAAACATCCAACACGCCGCCAGGGTCGGCGGACCCTAAACCCTAAACCCTAAACCCTAAACCCTAAACCCTAAACCCTAAACCCTAAACCCTAAACCCTAAACCCTAAACCCTAAACCCTAAACCCTAAACCCATTTGAAGGTTTTGAAGGCTTCAGGGACCTTAGCTTTCAGGGTCCGAGCCTTACTAGCACGTGGAGGGAGCTCCGGGCTCAGACTGGGGGATGGTTGCTCTGAAGCATTTCTGGGATTTTCACTGGCCCGACAGGGGCTTCCCCAAGCCTAGGAGATGAGAAGTCGAAGCTTAGAGGATGGGGTCAAGCAAAGCACAAGGCTTCAGCGCGGCCTCCTTTTTAAGGGGAACCTCACGACTCCGCGCCACCGTGCTCTGAACCTCCTTGTAAAGCCTCCACTCCGGCTCTGAAGAGCTCAGACCCCGAAGCCCTTCTGCAGCCTAGTGCCTCAATGCCTCGAAACCCAGCCGCTCCCAAGTATAAGTCCTAACACACCCAATCCCCTCCCTGGTTCTTACTAGGGAATGAGGGAATCAGGGCCCCTATATATATATATATATATATATATATACCCTTTAAGGGATATATATATATATATATATGTATACCCTTTAAGGGATTATATGGTACCGCATTCCCTCAATCCCTTCAAAGAGCCTGCTCAACCCCCCCTGCTCTATTGGCCGTGCCGTTGCCAGAAAGGTGGCATCCGCGGGTTCAGCATCCAGGCAGTCGGGAAGTTAGGGTCTAGGGTTTAGGGTTTAGGGTTTAGGGTTTAGGGTTTAGTTTTTGGGGTTTCGGGCTTAGGGTTTAGGGTTTACGGCTTCAGGGGTCGGCATAAGTGCTATGGTCCTAAGTATGGTTCTAGGTCAGACGATGACTGGACTTATAACTCGTCTCTAACTCGGGGTAGCTGGGTTTGGTGGGGAGTTCCAGGGTGGTCTCCCCCCCCCCCAATTACCACAAACCCAGGGCTTTACTCCCCGCATCACCTTGGACTGTCGAAAAATGCGCCCCGAAGTGAGCCACATCTTTGTGCCTTTGAATCCCTGCACGCCTTGGTTGCAGAGCAACCCTGTGGAGAGCTCGCCTGCCTCTCAAACCGGAAGCTTGAGGTCCGAAATCCCAAACTCCTGAGAACGAACGACTGCTACACACCGATCCCCACCTCCCTGTGTTCTAGGGAGCATGCGAAGCTAAATCCTCAGCCGACGAGTTTTTTCCCAAACAGTCTACTGCTGGGGTTCTAAACTCATCTAAGGATTGCCGACATTCTGAGGACTGTTGCCAGGTTCCTGGGCTCCTTGTCTCCCTTTGTCTCCCTTTGTCTCCCTTTGTCTCCCTTCGTCTCCCTTCGTCTCCCTTCATGTGGGTGGCCTTGCCGGGTTGCCGTGCTCCTCGCCTCCCTCTGTCTCCCTTCGTCTCCCTTTGTCTCCCGTCGTCTCCACCGTTTCTCTGACGTGCCTTTGAATGTTTGGGGCCTTCGGTGGTGTAGTTTTTTTGCTCAGGCGGCTGGGCGACTTCCTCCGCAAGCTCCGGGATCAGCTGGGTGGGCTGAAGGCAGCGCTTTGGATCTGGGACCCTAGGGCCCTAGGGCCTCGGGCTTGGAGTTTCGGGTTTAGGGCCTCGGGCTTGGAGTTTCGGGGTCTGGGCTTGAATTGCTTGGGCCCCTTTCGTGAAGCCCATGCTGAACACAATGCTGGTGGGTGTGAGGTGGGATTTCAAGGCTGTTGTGAATGTCAGTTTCTCGGACATCCCGACAGCGCCGATGGGCACAGTGTGTAGTCCTAGAATGATAGGGTTTCCGATTGAAGAGGCTGAAGGCTAAGATCCTAAGGCCCCTAACCATAAGCCATATGGGTAGTTGTGTCAAGGGCTTGCTCACACCGCTGGAAGCTTGCTGAACAGGTCTTGAATCTGCGTGCCTAATATAGGGCCGGAATGATTTCTACTAAGATTCCCTTCTGGTCCCTTTATAATTTTTAGTCTTACATGGGTTGGTGGCATTATAGTCGGGGTTCTTATTAGGGTATCTAGGGCCTATAGGTATAAGGGTAACAGATAAAGAGGCCACCGGCCTTTGCAAATAACAACCCCCAGAACCAACACCCTACTCTAAGCGCACTCCCAGACCTCCTCGCCGCCTCGCCCTATGTCTCAAAGTCCCAATGTCCCAGTGAATGCAGCCTTGTTTAGGGTTCAGGGTTTAGGGTTTAGGGTTTAGGGTTTGGGGTCCCTCAAGGCACAGTTGCGATGGGGATGTTGGAGTCATGAAGAGTCGCAGGCGTGTGCACAGACCGGCGAAGACCCTGCATGAACTGCCACAAGTGTGGCTCAAGGAGTGTCTCAAACATGATCGGTGTGCAGGAGTTCAACAGGACCTAAGCGCAATCCGTCGACGTAGACCGGCAGAGCGTGGCCGATGACTCTGTGCAGCGTTTCTTGCGTGACGGTCTTGCTTCTCGGTTCTGCTTTTTTGTGAGAGAATATTTGTGGCAGCCATGGGACAACAATGCTGTGGAAGTGGGCCTGTCCCGGGCTTCACCGGTGCCAGCCATGAAGAGATGCTCAAGGCGTGCAGAACGGCTCAGGTTTGTGGGATGTAGGTTGGGATGCTTATACTTAATAGGGATGATAAGAGGGGGTAGTGGAGTCTCTATTAAGGACTGTCAGTATCAGGGGACATCCCCAGATGTAGGAACCCTAAACCCTAAACCCTAAACCCTAAACCCTAAACCCTAAACCCTAAACCCTAAACCCTAAACCCGATGCGGAGCTGCAATTGGTATTGTAGAAAGGAGTTAGTGTTGGAAGTTGGAAGGGTTAATGAACCCGGTAATCGTATTTGGCTCAAGATGGGCTTGAACAGAAAGCCACAAGTTCAAAAAGAAGTGCCTGGGTTCTTAGGGTTTGGTAAGGGTGTGGGTTCCTTCCCCCTTTCCTTCCCCCCTGGGTTGCTCTTATCCGTGTTCTTGGTTGTTTCTTGGTTCGATCTGGGAAATATAAGTTCAGGGCGATTAGGGGAGTTGATTTCCTTCCTTGGTTGTCCCCCCGTAGGTTATGAGCCCAAATTAGGTTCCCTGCGGTTAAGTGTTCTTTCAAGGTTTTGGGATCAAGAAGCAATGCCTTCTCCGAAGCGATGGCTCCAACTTGCCTCGGATGGTGGACAAGATGGTGGAGCTGGAAATGGTGCAGCTGAGTCTCTGGGTGAAAGATCGGTGTTGGAAGAGGTGATTCCCGGCGCTGAAGAACATCTGGAAGAGGCCTTGGTTGCAGAAAGCCCCAATGTGGGTATGAATCCCAATAGGGATATGGTTAGCAATGCTGAAGCTGAAGGACGTGCTGTTTCTGTACCGCCAAAGCCTGGTGAAAAAAGGAACTGGGATGCGACTGGTGGCATAGATCGTGAAATGGAGGTGACTGTTTTACGAGTGTTACACAAACACGGGTACCAGCCGTCGTCTTCGACTTCGGGTCGAATGGTAGACCAAGAGTCTCAGACCGATCTGATTGGAGAAGTGCTACAAGCGACCAGGAGGCCGTTGAACAAGATCAAAAAGGGTCCATCTTCGAGTTCCCAAGGTGGTGGAAGCGGTCACAAACAGAAGGGTGCGGACGGCTTTGAAGCTGCACCTGCTGCTGAATACGCCATGGGGGAGGAGGAGATCCTACAGATGGAGGCTGAACGGTTGCGACAGCTGTCAGAAGAAGAGGACGAGATGCGACAGGTTTCTGAAAGGGACGGTTTTCGGAAAGACGAGCATCTGATCCAAGCGTGTGATGGCACAATGTGGGAATTGCACCTCCATGAAGATGGGAGACAATATTATTACTGCCTGGATACGCACGAAACCAAGTGGACATTGCCGGTGGTAGGTGAAAAGGTGAAGAGTGACGAGGTGGTTGGGTCTCCTTTGGGCAATGAGCTGGAAATGGAGGCGGCACTGGATTCTTCATCCTCTACTCCGAAGACTGAGTCTACGAGGGCATTCCAGGGTAGTGTAAATAGTTTAGGTGAAAAAGATTTTTCCTCTACTATCAGGGATAGCGGTCCTAGGGCTGATGGTGACGCCCCGACCCCGGGTTCTCCTGATGAGGAAGGGATTCCTGGGAACCAAGCCAACATCGCTGGAGCTCAACACCTGGATCGGGAAGAAACAGAAGCGCTTTCTGAGGGTGGGGCAGCGATGGAATTGGTGGATCCAGAAGAGAAAATGCCCAATGAGGTGATCGGAACTGTGTCGGCTGCAGAAGAGCGAGTGGTGGATGTGGTACCTGTTGTTCAGGAAGGTGGTCCTGGAGATTCGGAGGATGGAGAGAAAAAGTTGTGTGTTACGACTGAGGAGGTCTCTTCGTTTGGTGCCAAGAATTCTGCCATTCAAAGGGAAAAAGAAGCTTCTGGAATAGCTGGAGACACGGATGATCTGAAAAATGAGGCCTGGAGCGCCAATGATGCGCGGGTTGATGCGCCAGATATTACCTGGAGTGCGAAGGAAGCACGGGTTGAGGTGCATGTGGTGGTACGTTTCACGGGCGACTGCAACAATGGGGCGCAGGTCTCCGCAGCAGCTGATGATGGAGGTTCACAGGTGGACGCACTGGTGCAACCTGAAGTTAGCAGCGAGGGACGAAATGACAAGGGCTACACCGGAGCCAATGAGGCAGCTGTGGTCAATGATGGTGGAAATTCTCCTTTGGAGGCCATGGAACCAAAGGAGCCTGCGGTGGAAGAAAGCGTGCCTGCCGTGGATGATCGACTCAATTGCCCTGCAGTGGAAGAAGATTTGCCTGCTGCAGAAGGTGAGACAAAGGACTCCAATGATGGGTCCACTCCCATGAAGGGAGAAGCGTTGCCGTCTGGAAGTTCACCGGAAGTCGACACCGAGCGAACTACAGCAGATGAGGCAAAGCCGTTGGCGGAGAAAAAGGGAGGTCCTGAAATCCAGGAGCACAAAAAAGATGAGCTTGTGGGACTCGTGGAGCAGGACGAGCAGTGTGACCCAAAGGTGAAGACAAAGGATGCGCCAGGAGCCGATGATACAGAGATGGTTTCTGAAGAGCGTGTAAAGAAAGTGCCCCGAGCGGGAGCCTTGGAGTCACCTGGGCCACATTGCTATCAAGAGGGAGATGAGATCATGGGTCTAGTGCGCTGCATCAATGGGTATGGAGCCTTTTTGGACCATGGGGATATGAATGTATTGATTCCTGCAGAAGGGAACAATGCATATCAGTTCAAGTTTGGTGATACTGTCAATGGAACAGTGAAACGAGTGGAAGATGATGGTACCATAATCTTAGACACCTTTCTGGTTTTGGAAGAGGGCACGGAGGACTCTTCTTCGACGCTGCGGAAGTGGAAACCCAGCGGCTGGAGTACGTGGTGGACGGATTCATGGTATGCTGGTCAATGGTACCAAGATTCCAACGGTCAATGGGACTGGAAACAGGAGGAAGAGCAATCCGATGAAGAGCTTGTGGTACAGGAGTTGTCTTCTGAAGAACGAAAAGAAAGGCAACTTTATGGAGAAAAGATCTACAAAGCTCTTCTGGAGAATGGAAATGAAGAGGAAGCCTATGTTGGCAAAATTACTGGGATGCTGTTAGGTCGGCCGATGGAAGATTTACAGGAGTGTGTTGCGGATCAGGCATTCCTCAATGCGGAAGCTCGGCGCGCGTATGGCATCTTGCAAAATGATGGTTGGAAGCCTGATGGTACAGAAAGCACAGGCTTGGGGAAGTTAACCACTTTTTCCCGAAAACAGTACCACAACGCGCTTTTCGAACTGGCATGTAGAAAAAGGAGATTTTCTCGACCAGTTGTGGGTGAAGCGGTGGCAACGGTGCTGAATCAAGGGGAAGATGAGTTTTGGAACGCGCTTTGGTTGGACACCAAGCTATTTTTGCAGGAGCTTGATGGTGCAGTGCAATCCATGAGCAAAAGGGAGAACAAGCCAATGGAAGCCTACATGGATCCTGACCAGTACAAAAAGGCTTACATGACACCAAAGACGGTGTTGTCACCTGGTTACAGCAAGCTGTGCAGGTTCTTCAATAAGGGAAGGTGTCGCAATGGCGATGGGTGTCCCTATGAGCATCGTCGGTACGGTGAAGGTTGGCCAGAAGGGGGGTCAACTGATCCAAAGAATAGCCAAGAAGCTGATGATGAGGACGGGAACATCGGTGACCCTCCCACAGAGGAAGGTACAGTGGATGAGGCACAGCAGGAGCGGGAGGATTTAGCCTTCCGGGCCAAGTACAATTTTGGCAAAGGTGCATCAAAGGGTGAGCCTACGTCGGGTGAGCCAAAAGGTCGGCTGTGTCTGTATTACAATCAAGGTGGTTGTAAATATGGGACTGCATGCAGGTACCTTCACAACGATGATGTAGCATTGGAAGGGACTTGGGAGCCCGGCAAAGCTTGGGACAATGCTTCCAGGAAGTCACTAAGGGACGCAGGGTTCCACCATTGCTGTTTCGATTATTACCTCAGAGGACGTTGCCGGAAAGGGTTAAATTTCTGCAAGTACTCCCATGACGAGATGTCAGAGGAGCGGCTGTCGCTCCTGAAACACTTGGTACAGGTGGCCAATCAGGTCCGGTTTGAAAAAGAGAGAGGATGGGAGCTTACGGATAGAAGCACTTTTCAGCCACCTGCGAGTGGGGGAGCTGAATCTTCCTCATCCTCGGCACCAAAAGCGCTGCAAATGACCAATGTGTCACAAAAAGATGGTGAAAAAGGTATTCTGGATGAAGTAGAAGCTGATGAGCAAAAGAATTCGGTGGCTGCATCCACTAGTACTCAGCTTCACAATCCGGAGGAGCCGATTGAAAATTGGATGGCTCGCAACGCACACCTGTGGGTGTATACCCCTCATGTAAGTGAGGTGATGATTACGCTTGGTGTGACCAATGTGTCGGACTTGCAAGAGTTCATCTTTGTGGAAGATTTGGTTGACAAAGGGATCAACAAAGTGACCGCATGCAAAATTCTGCAATTGGTGGGTGATGTCCGATATCGGCCGGGAGGACCGGAAAAGGCAGTTCCTTCTGATGCGTCTGTACGGGTACAACAATCTTCTGGGAACAAAGGGACTGGAAGAGCGGCGGTGCGAACCCTCACTCAGGTGCGTGAAGCTGAAGACTCCGGTGCAAAAACTATGCCGAGAGGCTCCTATCGGGAGCTTTTGATAAGGTCAGGTACCGTGATGGTTGGACGCTTGCGCAGAGGTCTCCGTTGTGCGTACAGAAGCTGCGGTTGGTGGGAGTTGGAATGCCGCCGGTGAATCCACCAACGAAAAAGTATCGGTCAAGATCAAACCCTGTAAGAAGGGGAAGGCCCTTGCTGGACAAAAAACAGGTGCGACAGGTGCCACGATCTCGGTCACAACGACGAGTGCAACTGGCGGAAGTGGTGGAAAAACCGAAGCCACTGGAGCCGGTGAAACCTCGTGGTGGTTTGTCGTATCCATTCAGCAGAGCGTGGGCAGATGTGGTGGATGATGATGACCAGGCGGAGGCTTTGGTCTCGTATGCCGCTTCCTCAAGCGATTCAAGCGAGGAGGAGACCAATGCGGTACAACGCCTGAAGGAACTCTTTTTGCAAGAAAGGGATTCGTGGAGAACTGCGAGTCGTGGCAATGTTCCACAAAGTGGTTCTTCAGGCTCCAATGATGGGCCGAAAAAATCGGTTCACCTTGGCGAAGGGCGCGACAAAGCGTCGCGGGGGGAGACCCGCCAAGAAGTGACTTCACAAGTTTTTTCGCTACCACAACCTTCTCGTCGAGCTGAACGGTCTCAAAAAAGAACAAGGGATGGTTCAGTTATGGTTGGTTCGCTGGCGGTGGGCTCCACGGATGAGGTTTTACCTGGGCAAGGTGCTGCTGGACAGGTGAATGTCTCTGAAAGCGCTCAAGTTCTTCCTGGGCATGAAGTGGCTGGACAGGAGACGGCGCCGGAAGGAGCAGTACAGATTTCTGGCGAGGAGACCGACCAAAAAGAAGGAGAAGGCGGGAGCAATGATCTCCGTGGTAATGATGCGAAGATGTTGGATGGTGGTCCGGTGAGGAGTGACCTTCAGCAATTGCTGGTGAAAGGCCTTCTGACTCGAATTTATTGGAAGGTTGCAGTTGGCAAGTTGCCAATGGGGCAAAGAGATTGCCAAAAAGGGTCCAATAAGATGGATCGAAATTTGGTTATTAGCATGTCATCCGAGGGTGCAAGCGAACAGGATGAGAACCTGGCACTGGAGGACGATGCTGATCAGTCAATGGGAGACGGTGCAATGGTTATGGTGTATGATCCAGGAACGCTGATCCAGTCGCCAACAACTGATTGGGTTATGCATCGCGGTCTGACCGATCGTACCGTCTGGCCAGCAATGGCGCACCTGGCACAGAGGATATGTGCTGAAATGGTTCAAGTGGATGAAATGAATGCCCAGCTAGGGACTGGAACACTCCTTTTTCAAAGGAGAGATCAAGGATATTATACTGACCTGCATCATTCGTTCCATGACAACCCGTGCTTGCCGGCGGTGGGGAATTACCCTCTTTCGGTGATGGGTGCCTTGTTGTCTCCTGGTCTGGAAGGGGAATTCAAGAATACGGACAAGTTTGGTACTGCTATGGAGGCAATTGCCTATGATTGGAGCCGCAGTCCAGGCATGGAAGTTCATATTGAACTTATGGCGAGGGTAGCCAAAATGGTTCACCCATTCCTGAATCTGGGAGCACAAGGGTCGGTGATGGTTTCAGAATTTCTCTGGCAGCGCGGGAGGGCTCGGTTGATGGAGTTTCTTCAAGCGGCGACTTGTGCGGACCAATTGGAGGCTCTCTGGAGAAGGATGGACGACGATGCGGATGAGGAGGTGGATCCTTCGACAGCGATGCTGGAAGTTCTTGGACTAGAGGATACGGTGCTTGATCAAGGGAACAATGAATCCCTTATTCCCATTGAAGATGCTGGAGGTGAGACAAGCGGTGACACTGGAGGGAAGGGCAAAGCGCCAGAAGTTTCTCCGGAAGAGGAGAAATCCAGTGGGTCATCCAGACTGGCGGACACAAGGATTTTCTTGTGGTCAGTGTACTCCCGCGTGGCTTCGAATTTCTCTATGCAGGACCGCACTACTGGTAAGATCTTTGACAGCACCAAAGGATATCCTGGTGAAGGACCAAACAATGATGACAATCCTTTCTCTAAGGGGAACTTTCCCTGGATTTCAGAAGACTACCTCGACGAAGTGGTGTCAAAAAAGATGGAAAGGTCTTCAGAGATGGATGGGTTTGTTCCGGGAAGTGAGGGATCATTGGAAAAGGTAGAGGTGGAGAATGTCACTGCCTCTAAAATTCTTATGGCTCTTTGGAAGAAGGGACATAGAGTTGGGTTTAGAAGGTCGCGTCGTTTGAATGCATCTGGATGCAAGGTTGGAGCAATGAAACGTCCAATCAAAAGGGTGCAGAAGATTGGCGCTAGGAAGGCCTTCATGAAGATGTTCAATGTTTTGGATCGTCTCAGCATGGCTCAGGAGTTGGCGGAAAACCGATCATGAAGGTGGTAGGACCAAGGCCAGGTTTTCCAGCTGTACTCCAAGCACCAAATACTGATAGCGCGTCGGGTGAAGGGAGCAGTCCCCAGGTACATGGCAATGTTCATGTAGAGCACAGTCGCCCTATGGACCGGTATGAGGCAGAGCGCTTGGAGAAGAGGAAGAAGGGTTTCTGCTATTGGTTTGGCAAAGGGAAAGATCGCTGCAAATTTGGTGACGACTGCAAATTCATCCATTCCGAAGATGATGTGGTGCTACATTCATATTGGTGCAAGTACTATGTGGCAGGGAGAGAATGAATCGCTGGAAAGGATTGTGGGTTCTCGCATGATGCAACTGGTGTGAGGTGCGTCCAGTTTGCTCGGTCTGGGAAGTGTCGATTTGGTGACAGGTGTGTCTTCGAGCATGGTGTTCCGTTGGAAAAACAGAGGCCAAGGTCTCCAAGGACGCCCCTAAGGGATGGTCCAAGGAGAAAGTCTGGTGCAAATGGTGGAGAAAAGGAGATCCCTCCTGAACAGTTCGATGATGATGAGGAGGATTTTATGGTTTATGACGAAGAGACCAAGAGGACGGAACTGTTGATGGAGGCGATTTCATTTCTCTCCGGTGGCAAGCCAGATTTGGCTCGAGCAGAGGCGGACCCATTGTTCAAACTCCTGAAGTTCACTGGAGATGCTGACCAAATGGATCAAGTATGGGTTTCGTGGACCACTGAAATGTTGTCAGTGCTGGAACTTCTCGAAGTAGTGAAGTCGTATGATGTTTCGCTCGCGGAGGTGGAAGAATGGGTCAATGACCTGAGGATATGGTATGAGCGAGCCAATTTGGGAGAAGAAAAGGATCCCAAAAAAGGGAAAAGAGGTCCCTAGAAGGGGAGTCCAGCAAAGATATTCCTGCCGAAAAAGAAGTGGTTGAGACTTCGGAGACGGAGGTTGCCGTTGAGGAGGAGAAGAAAAAGGTAAAAAAGAAGAGGAAAGCTGAAGCTATCGAAGATCCTTACACTCTCATGGTTCCAAAGCCGAAGAAGATGCCGACGATCATTGAGAAGGGTGGATCAACATCCAATGTGGTGGCTTCTGCAGTGGAAAAATCCTCGAAGACGCGCACAAAGTCAAATGTCGGTGGAAAGACAAAGAAGAAGGAGAAAAGTCAGAGTCCCAAAAAAGAAGAGGTGGTAATGGTGCAAGATCCTGAGGAAAAGGATCGTCCATCCGATGCGGAGGCGCCAGGGTCTGCCAATGCGAATGAAGAGCTGGGTCAATCTTGCCAGGCGATTGAGGATGCAAAGAGAGAAGGATTGGTATCCTCAATTCAAAGGGGCATACAGGATCCTATTCTTACGATTTCGGACCTGGAGTATATTCTGCTGCAACTTCACCTCAAGATTGCCAACAAACGGAAAAAGAAGTGATTGGATGGTATGGATGAAGGGATGGTTTTTCTCT
>CAJNDS010002591.1:0-113078 GCA_905221605.1 Symbiodinium natans | reverse complement strand
CCCCCCCCAACCCCCCCGCTTTTTTTTTAGCCGTGCAGAGCGCGCTTCAAAGCCCAAGAAACTTGTTGACACCCATCATGTGAGCAGGGTGTTTGCAAGTGGGGGGGGCTGCACCCCCAGCCCCCCCCGCTTCTTTTAAGCCGTACCAAGCGTGCTTCAAAGCCCAAGAAACTAGTTGAAAAACATCGTGTGAGCATTGTGCTTGCAAATGGGGGGGGCTGCGCCCCCCCCAACCCCCCCGCTTTTTTTAAGCCGTGCAGAGCGCGCTTCAAAGCCCAAGAAACTTGTTGACACCCATCATGTGAGCAGGGTGTTTGCAAATGGGGGGCGCAGACCCCCCAAGCTTCTTTTAAGCCGTTCAAAGCCCAAGAAACTAGTTGAAAAACATCGTGTGAGCATTGTGTTTGCAAATGGGGGGGGCTGCGAGCCGAAGCCCAAGAAACTAGTTGAAACCCATCATGTGAGCAGGGTTTTTGCAGATGGGGGGCACAGCCCCCCCAACCCCCCCCCCCCGCTTTTTTTAAGCCGTACCAAGCGTGCTTCAAAGCCCAAGAAACTAGTTGAAAAACATCGTGTGAGCATTGTGTTTGCAAATGGGGGGGGCTGCGCCCCCCCCAACCCCCCCGCTTTTTTTAAGCCGTGCAGAGCGTGCTTCAAAGCCCAAGAAACTTGTTGACACCCATCATGTGAGCAGGGTGTTTGCAAATGGGGGGGGCTGCGCCCCCCCCAACCCCCCCCGCTTCTTTTAAGCCGTACCAAGCGTGCTTCAAAGCCCAAGAAACTAGTTGAAAAACATCGTGTGTGCATTGTGTTTGCAAATGGGGGGGGCTGCGCCCCCCCCAACCACCCCGCTTTTTTTAAGCCGTGCAGAGCACGCTTCAAAGCCCAAGAAACTTGTTGACACCCATCATGTGAGCAGGGTGTTTGCAAATGGGGGGGGGGCTGCGCCCCCCCCCCAACCCCACCCCGCTTCTTTTAAGCCGTACCAAGCGTGCTTCAAAGCCCGAGAAACTAATTGAAAAAAAAGTATGAATCCGATGAAAATATAGAGGGAATGATAGAAACCAAGAAAACGAACCAAATAGGGTTTTCCATAGGACAAACTAAGGAAAAGCAACGTACGCTTTGACGTTTGACGAAATCCGTCCAAAATGTAATCAGAAGAGGGTTTCCTTAGGAAAAACCAACGAAAACCTCGTTTTTTTTTCAAACCGTGCAGAGCGTGCTTCAAAGCCCAAGAAACTTGTTGACACCCCCCCCCCCCCCGCTTCTTTTAAGTCGTACCAAGCGTGCTTCAAAGCCCAAGAAACTAGTTGAAAAACATCGTGTGAGCATTGTGTTTGCAAATGGGGGGGGCTGCGCCCCCCCCCCAACCCCCCCGCTCTTTTTTTTGAAGCCGTGCAGAGCGTGCTTCAAAGCCCAAAGGTGTTTGCAAGTGTGGGGGCTCGCCCCCCCGCCCCCCCCCCGACCCCCCCCCCCCCCGCTTCTTTTAAGTCGTACCAAGCGTGCTTCAAAGCCCAAGAAACGAAGGAAATGACAGGATATTGTCCAAAATGTAAGGAAAATAGGGTTTTCCCCCTAGGAAAAACCAAGGAAAACTAAGGGAAATTACAGGAAATCCGTCCAAAATGTAAAAAAAACATAGGTTTTTCCCTATGAAAAACCAACGAAAACCTAAGGGAAATGACAGAAAATCCGTCCAAAATGTAAGGAAAGTAGGTTTTTCCTAGAGAAAACCAAGAAAATCGACCAAGAAAAAAAAAGGCCCCCCCCCCCCCCCAAAAAAAAAAAAACCCAAAAAAAAACTCCACCCCCCTTAAACCACAAGCCTCAGCTGCCTTGTGAGTGCTCAAAAAGCTCTTAGGCCCAAAAGTTCCTACCAAGGATCTTCGGAAGTTGGGGTTCAGGGAATTTGGGTGGTTGAGGGAGTTCAGGATCTAGGTCGGAGGTAGCTCCACAGCTTCTTGTTTCGGGTTCCTGACGGGGTTTGCGGTTCTAGGGTCCACTTGGCACGGGCTAAATGATTTTTAACTTTTAGTACCCAATAATCTTTGTCTAATCCGAGCATCTGTTGAATTAATACATCCACAAATACAACCACACTTTCTGGGGGTGGGGGGGGGGTCAAAAATCTGTCTGCAGGCTTCTGTAGTCTTTCTAGAAGCCGAAGCTTTTTCAAAAAGCTGAGGCCCTTCAGAAAGCTAGGATTTCTTCTGTGATGCCTTACCGCCGAAGCCTTTTCTAACAGCGGAGCACCGCATTTATACAAAGCGACCACAACTATGGCAGGCCCTGGGGCCCCTGCTCCGAATCAATACTTTGCTAGTCAGTTTTGATGGAGATTCAATACGTTCCAATAGTTTTTTACTAGAGACTCAGTCCATTGCCGTGGTCTTATTCTTGCGGCGCCCTGCTTTTCTTATTGCCCCCCAAAATTAAACTGATGCTCGGACTAATCTTGATAAAGTCACAAAAGTTCAATGTTTTATAGGGCCCCAAACCTACCCTGGTTGGGTTTAACCCTAAACCCTAAACCCGAAACCCGAAACCCTAAACCCTGAACCCCAAGCGGAAACCAAGGAAGCCCATGGGCACGGAGCCCACGCCGCACCAGCTGCTCTACTGGGCGCGGAGGCGGAGGGTTTAGGGTTTAGGGTTTAGGGTTTAGGTTTTAGGTTTTAGGGTTTAGGGTTTAGGGTTCAGGAGGCTTTCGGGTTGCTTCGTGCGCACGAGCACGAACACCAGAGGCTTCTCTGGTTTTCAGTTCCTTTGAGAGTTCAGCCTGCAAGGCAAGAAGGGAGACCGATGGCACAAGAGCAACTCCCCGCCTGGAAGCCTTTGAAGCCAAACAAAAACACCCCCTACAACCCTGCAATAACCCGAGCTGCTTGTTCCTCGTAAGAGTCCCAAAAGCCTACTAAGCAGCACTCGGCCTAAACTCGTGCAGCCCAATCCTCAAAACTGTAAGAAACTCCGACTCCGACTCTACAGCCCAATGATCCCCCCCCCCCGTTCAGCCCGCGGTCCTCAACCCTCTGGCCCTCAATCCCCTAAACCCTCAACCCTCAATCCCCTCAACCCTAAACCCAAAACCCTAAACCCTCAACCCTGAACCCTGAACCCTGGACCCTGAGGTGCAGGGAATGCATCATCATCCGCAACTCCACAGAGGCCATGAGCTGTGTGGAGCGGATTCAGCGGAGCCCCTCGGGCGGTTTAGGGTTTAGGGTTTAGGGTTAGGGTACAGGGTTTAGGGGTTTTCGGGATGTAGGGATGGGTTGAGGGGTCTTTCGTCAAATCAAAATCAGCGCAGTATGTACAGATAAGTTCGCAGTTGTGGGTCTGGTCTGGTCTGCCAGGCCATGCACTGTCGTGCTTGAGGGTGCACGAGTGCTTAGGCCTCGACTCACACTTGCTTGGTTTTTCAGATCAGAAGCAGCAACCACGAGCATTCGCTGACAGACCTGTCTATTCACGACTACCAAGTGTTCTATGTTTTTTGCGTGAAACCCGCTGGGGTAACCTAAAGAAAAGAGCTCTGGGCCGGACTTGACATGTCAAAGCAGGCACGCTGCGTTTGGGCTGGGCTCGTTGCTCCGAAAGCGGGTGACCTGTTGGGCCGCGCCCGAAACCATGTAGGGGCTGCTCAGGTACATACGGACTATGTAAGGTATATATATACACACACATACGAACAAGATGGCCCCCAATCAGCCGTTAGCAACACAAAGAAGCCCCCCGAGCTCCGAGGCCTGAACTACGAAATGGCACAAATCAAGGATGCCTTCCGGCGGAGCCTGGGCTGGGGATTAGGGTTTCGGGTTTCGGGTTTCGGGTTTAGGGTTTAGGGTTTAGGGTCTAGGGTCTAGGGTCTAGGGTCTAGGGTTTAGGGGTTTAGGGGTCAAGGGTTTAAGGGTTTAAGGGTTTAAGGGTTTAAGGGTTTAGGTTACCAAAGGGGGGTGCATGCGCGGGGGCTGCGACATCGGGCTCCCTGTTTGGGATGGGGGGGGGGGTTGAGGGTTGAGGGTTGAGGGTTTAGGGGAGTTCGGACGCAGGTTTGATGCGGATAGCTCCGGACACTTGGACCAGAACGAGTTCAAGTACCTGTGCGCCTACATCGGTGCCTGCGGCAGCAGAAGCTTGAAGCTCCCACCCGCCCTCCAAAGGGTTTAGGGTTTCGGGTTTAGGGTTTCGGGTTTAGGGTTTAGGGTTCAGGATCAAAATCCCACCCAAAAGAAGCCGAGAAGTATGCTTCGAGGGTGAGCTCGGTCGTAGGCTTGTAGGATTCAGCGTCTGGCCGGTGCTCCAGTGGAGCCCTCCTGGTCGCGGGGCTTCAGGATTTGAGGGGTTTGGGGCTTCAGGGGTTTGGGGTTTGGGGTTTAGGGTTTAGGGTTTTTGAGAACTGGGGATTCAGGGGCGTTCACGTTTCAGGGATTTAGGACCGTAGGGCTTCGGCAGGTGCGGCATTCTTGCCGCTTGTGGGTCTGTTCGATCAACACAGACTCCCAGCTCCCTTGAGTATAAAACCCTTAGTCCGACACACCATGGTTTAGGGTTGAGGGTTTAGGGTTTAGGGTCTAGGGTCTAGGGTTTAGGGTCTCAATGTCCGCAGCCTTGGGCCGATGAGAGCCGCGCCCTGTGGCTTTACGGGCGCGCGGTTTGGGGTTTGAAGCCTGGGGTTTTGGGGTGTTTAGGTTTTTAACTTCGGCTAAACCCTAAACCCTAAGCCCTAAACCCTGTACCCCAAACCCCAAACTCCAAACCCCAAACCCCAAACCCTGAACCCTAAACCCTAAACCCCAAACCCTAAACCCTAAACCCTAAACCCTAACCCCCAAGCCCTAAACCCTAAACCCTAGCTCCCTGTTGTTTTGCAGGCTGTGGGCCTCCTTTTTTATGCCTTGCCTTGCCTGAACTTTGTAGCTGAGTAGGTAACCTTTAACCTTGTGGCGTTTATATAACCCTACCTTAAACCCGAAACCTGAAACCCTAAACCCTAAACCCTAAACCCTGAACCCTGAACCCTGAACTCTAAACCCGAAACCCTAAACCCTAAACCCTAAACCATTTGGGCTAGGGTACTCAGCCCCGAAGTGAGGCTGGGGCGAGGAGGAGGCACAGGCCATGATCATGGACCTCGACCAGGATCAGAAAGTCTCCTACGAGGACCTAAAGGTTCAGGGTGTTAGGGTTTGGGGTTTAGGGTTTCGGGTTTAGGGTTTAGGGATTATAGTAGGATTACGTAGAAGGGTGTTAGGGTGTTAGGGTGTTAGGGTTTATAGGGTTTAGGGGTCGGGATTCCTGAGATGTTTGAGGCTTCCGGAGGCGGGCGTGAGATATTCAGATGCCGCACGGTGACCCTCCATGAGCTCGAAGTGGTGTCTTGGGGGGCCTTCAGGATTGGTGCGTTTCATCTGCTGGGTTCAGACTCCTGAGCCCTAAGCCCTAAGCCCTAAGCCCTAAGCCCTAAACCCTAAACCCTAAACCTTAAACCCCAGGCTAGAGTTTATGCACCAAACCCGAACCTTAAAATGCAAGTGGGAGTCTACGGAAATTAGGGTAGTAGGATTCCTTATAGTAAGGACCCAATAAGGTACCCCAATTTTCGGAAACCCCCCAAGTCTAAGCCGAAGGAGTTCCAGCTCTTTGTGGGCCACATGGGTCTGCAGCTTAATGTGAAAGCCCATCGTAGCATGGACTCGTGTGCAGCGCCTCCTGTCTGAGAGCCGTTCCTTAAGTTTTGTACCTCAAGCCAGGCAACAGCCCTATAGCTAGCTGACAAGGCAGAACCTGCGTGAGACTAAGCAAGCCAACATGGCTAGGGTTTAAGGTTTGGGGAACGCGCCCTAAAGCCTGCGAGGAGTGTCTGAGTGGGTCCTGACATCCTCTGGTACAAAGTAAAGGGACCCGGTGCCTTAAATTCTGAACGAGGTGTTTGGTTTAATAGGCGCACAGCCCGAAGCCTCAGGTACCAAATCCTGAGCCCTAAACCCTGAACCCTAAACCCTAAACCTAAACCCTAAACCCTAAACCCTCGAAACCAGGTGGCCTTCAGCAGCTTTTTGAAAATCGCCGGAAGCGTGTGGCCAACAAGAACTGGGGCGCCTTGCCTTCAGTGCGGGGGTGTGTGGCTTCATCACTCCCTAGGTTCCCCCCATAATTAAGGCTTTTTGTGGAGAAACTCAGCCTAATTCAGGTGATTTAAGGGAGGGAACCTAGGGGGGGGGGTAGTTTAGGGTTTAGGGTTTAGGGTTTAGGGTAGTATGGAGGGGCTAGTAGGGAAACCCATGGCTTCAGGGCTACCAAGAGGTCATGAAGCCCTCAGTCTTCGGATGCAAATTTCGGGTTTAGGGTTTAGGGTTTAGGGTTTAGGGTAAGCAAGGAACTTTCAGACTCTCCACCCCCAAGTCCTAAATGGCTCAGGGTCTGAGACTTCGGGCCGTCGAGCCCCAAGCCCGAACCCTAAGCCTGCAAGCCCAATCAAATCCGCGACCAAACCAGTGAACTCTAAACCCTAAACCCTAAACCCCGAACCCTGAACCCTAAACCCTGAACCCTGAACCCTAAACCCTACAAACACCCACGCAGCCTTCGCTTCGCCCCAACAACCTCTGTCCCCAGCCCCTCTCCAGGTGAGGACCCGCCGGCCGTTGTCGAAGTTGGGGCCCGGATACGCGCCTTCTACTACACCGAGGCCTTCGGTGTAGGGTTTCACCTTGAAGAACCTGAGCTTTATAAGCTTTCAAGCCATTGATCTGGGGTTCGGTTTCGGCGTTGAGGCTGCTTAGTGCTTGAAGCTCACAAGTACGATGGGAGTACAGTTGCAGGTGCTTGTCTTCTTGCTAAAAAAGAAACCCTCAAAAAAAGTACTCATATTGTTTGCCTGTACTGCCAACACACTTGTACTCGTACAGTCTTTGCAAGAGGATGAGACGGTGAACCGATGGAAGTCGGTGGCAAGCTGTCAATACATGGCGAATGACATGTTCCTTTTTGATGATATGCAGTGTTGCACATAGCCCATCAACTGCTGTCCAATGCCCACTGAAGGCCGAACTGTTTTGTGATTTTGAGCTTCGTAAATTTGTCAGACGTGTGGAATGACACTTGAAAAAAGGATCGGGCCTTGTCCTGCCATGAAGGTTTTGTGCTGCGTCGAAGTCTCAGACACCTGGAATGACAAACGCAAATGCTGGCGGGGTGCGCTGCAAAGCATGCGTGGTAGATGGGGTGGGTGCTGTCTTCCAATGCCCCCAAGCTGCCGGAACGTGACCCATGCGGGGAAGTTGCGCCCCATACACCGCTCGGGGTGCTCTCTACATCGAATGTACAGCGGCTTTTCCTCACACACACAGCATGAAGTCGGTCCAGCGGTGCTGTAGGGATTGAGCTTTGTCATGTACAAGCCTTTAGGTTGCTTGGGACTCTTGTAGCTTCGGCTCCACAGGGTTCGATGCATATGTTGCAGCATTCCAGGCACATTCGACAGCCAAGCATCCACAGCCCGAAGCCCTAAGACCCCAAGCTCCAAACCCGCATGATCCACGGTAGCTCGGCATGAGTTCTTAAAGCTTCTAAACACCCTGGGAGGATGGCAAGAAGTCGTCGTCCTGGCGAGAAGCGCAGGCAACAGCTGTCGGGTTTCATTCGGGTGTTATAGGGCTCGGGGTTTAGGATCCGCAGAGTTTGGGTCCGGGTGCAATTTTACAATTCCTGTACATTTTTGGAATAATATCGCAAAACCCCGCAGGTTCTGGAGATGAACGTGATGCCAGAGAATGGGATCAGGCCGGCACAGTGATGCGCAGTGCTTGCTGCATTTCGAACCTGCACCCCAGGGCAGGTTTCGGGTTTCGGGTACCTGAATTCATGCTTTTTTTCGCCTGACCGACAACACTGATCTCTAAACATGAACTCTACATCCTAAACCCTAAACCCTAAACCCTAAACCCTAAACCCTAAACCCTAAACCCTAAACCCTAAACCCTAAACCCTAAACCCTAAACCCTAAACCCTAAACCCTAAGCCCTCGTCCTGCTAGCCCTGCCCAGGCTTCTCTTCGGCTTTGGGGAGGACAAGTCCGAGCGACAGGCCAGCTGAGTAACGCCCAACCACCGAAGCCCTAAACCCTACACCCTAAACCCCAAACCTAAACCCTAAACCCTAAACCTTAAACCCTAAACCCTAAACCCTAAACCCTAAACCCTGAGTACAAAGCAGTTGTTTTCCTGAGGTGGTGCCCCCAAGCTGGATATTCTATGACAGCCGCGACAGCGAAGTGGTCGCTGCCCTGAGGGAGGCGGCGAGGGGGCGCTCGAGGAATATGGGCCTTATTTGGGGTCCTCCTCCTATTTGGTATATCATAGGGGGTCCCTCATCTTCGTAACCCCCAGAGGTTCAGGGAGCTTGTCAACACTGGGGTTGAGGAGTTTTAGGATTCTTTGCTCTTTCCCTTGTCCCTCGGGTACATCTGTTGAGAGAAGGTGTCCTAAACCCTACTCCTGGTTCAGGGTTCAAGGTCTGGGCTTTCAGGAACACTGCTCAGAAATCGCTGAAATGCCCGTGAAGATTCCGCAGTCCTCGGAACCACGCCCAAAATCCCAGGGTACTGCTGCCCGAAAGTCCTCTTTCTGAAAGCCCCCAAAAAGGGAGGTTTAGCCATAACCCCTAAACCCTAAACCCTAAACCCTAAACCCTAAACCCTAAACCCTAAACCCTAAACCCTAAACCCTAAACCCTAAACCCTAAACCCTAAACCCTAACCCTAAACCCTAAACCCTAAACCCTCAACCCTCAACCCTAACCCCCAAACCCTAAACCCTAAACCCTCAACCCTAAACCCAAAACCTTAAACCCACAACCCACAACCCACAACCCACAACCCACAACCCACAACCCACAACCCACAACCCACAACCCTAAACCCTAAACCCTAAACCCTAAACCCTTTTGCCAGGTTGGCATCCTCGAGGAGCAGCAGGCCTTCTGGGCCTCCATCTTCCCCCAGTCGGAGATGCGCGCGGCAGGGGGCCCCAGCTTTGTGGGTTTAGGGTTTAGGGTTTAGGGTTTAGGGTATAGGGTTTAGGGGTTTAGGGGTTTAGGGGTTTAGGGGTTTAGGGGTTTAGGGGTTTAGGGGTTTAGGGGTTTAGGGGTTTAGGGGTTTAGGGTTTAGGGGTTTAGGGGTTTATGCAAGACGTCGGGGTTTAGGGTTTAGGGTTTGGGGTTTGGGGTTTGGGGTTTGGGGTTTGGGGGTGGCTTTGAGGAGATTTCAGGGTTAGTGTTTAGGAGTGCTTGGGGTCTGAATGGCATTCAAGACTTTAACCAGAAAGAATGCACCCTAGACATCCTTTAAGCCCGAAACCCGAAACCCTAAACCCTAAACCCTAAATCCTAAACCCTAAACCCTAAACCCTAAACCCTAAAGCGCTGCAGAGTTTCAGCCCAGGTCGCCAAGTTGGTGCCCTGCCAGCGGCAGGCCCTGGCGCACGTGCGGGCGAATGCCTCGGTCAACCATGACAAGGCGCTCAAGGGAATCGGTTTAGGGTTTAGGGTTTAGGGTTTAGGGTTTAGGGTTTAGGGTTTAGGGTTTAGGGTTTAGGGGTTAGGGTTTACTAAACCGAAACATTAGGACTTCGTTCAGGCTTTGGGGTGCGTGCAACAGAAGTACTACAGAGACTCCCACGTTCAGTCGTTCAGTGTGGTATGGTCCCAGGGTTTCACGTGCTCGACAGGATGTTCAGCTTCGTGGGGCTGCAGGGCGTACAAGTCCGTCTATTTTCAGGTTCAGAGAACCCCCTAAACCCTAAACCCTAAACCCTAAACCCTAAACCCTAAACCCTAAACCCTAAACCCTAAACCCTAAACCCTGAACCCTGTCGGCCGTGGAGGCCCTCGTCAGCGTCCGCCAGCGCTTCGCCGAGCTCGGCTACGGCGAGGAGCAGCTGCAGGCGGCAGAGCTTGGCCCAAGATCTCCCTCAGAGCCTGCAAGGCTGTTGAAGCCTTCAAGGGTTTAGGGTTTAGGGTTTAGGGTTTAGGGAGGGTATAGGGTTTAGGGTTTAGGGTTTAGGGTTTAGGGTTAAGCCCCTAAACCCGAAACCCTAAATCCTAAACCAGCCCAGGCCCGCCCTAAATCATGCAAGCTTTATTAATACTAAGTTTTTACTAGGCGGCAAGCTTCCGCCACTTTTGGGGAGTCGTTGGGGCTGCTTTTTTAGTGGGAGCATGGCCCATGGTGGTAGGTGGGGCTCTGTTTTCAACTCCTCCTTGAAGCCGTACTACCCAAGGCAAGCAAGTTAAGCCTGCAGCCCGGAGGTCTTCACACGTACAGCCGGAAGCCCCCCCCTGGAACCGGACCTTTCAATCCCGGCTTGAGAGTCCAAAGGCTGAATGCTTATTTCGGGATTATCGGGATTATTAAACCCTAAACCCTAAACCCTAAAGCCTAAACCCTAAACCCTAAACCCTAAATCCTAAACCCTAAACCCTAAACCCTGATAAGCTCTAAACCCTGATCCATAAGCCGTGAGACCCTAAATTAAGACCCGATCTGGGTTTTCCCCTGCGAACACCGTGCAAGGCAGTCCTTGGCTGGATCCAGGAGGGGGGAGTAGGGTTTAGGGTTTAGGGTTTAGGGTTTAGGGTTTAGGGTTTAGGGTTTCGGGTTTCGGGAGGGCATCTAGGTGAGTTTCAGGTCTTGAGCCTGAGGTCGATTCGTACTGCGCGCACTTGACGCTTCATGGAGAGTTTTTGAAGTCGGCCTGCTGTGCTTGGGGTGTCCTGCCGAAAACAGGGGTACCTTATTGGGGTCCTTAAAATAAGGGAATCCTACCATTTGGGTCCATATGAGGGCTCCCTTGTTTTCGTAAACCTTCATAGAATTCCTGCTTAGGAGTACGTGATCATCTCCCCGTAGAACGGAGCGTAGTTCGCGTGATCCCTTTTTGTGTTTATGTGGGCACTTCCCTACTCTTCAGTTCTTTCAGGCTGCAAGCACAGAATGACCCTGTGAAAGCACGCTGCTTAAACCCGAGTCCCTAGTCCTCGGCAATGAGTCCCACTGAGTAAAAAAGTTGTTTTTTTCTTGTATACTCAACATCTGAGTGGGTACACATTCCTTTCTCCTTGCGGTCACCTAAACCCCTAAACTCTTAGGCCCTGAACCCTAAGGCCCTGCGTCATGACTGCATACTTAACATTGGTATCCCAGTGGTACCCTTTACAGCACCCTTTTATTTACTCCGGGGTTCCCTGATAAAGTAACCAACCCCCAGAAAGGGTGCCCTTATTATAATACAGTTCCTGCACTACCAGGCGGCTACCAAGCTTAACATGTTTAAACGCCGTGTTGTATTGGCGCCAAGTGTGGCGCGATGCAGTGTCGCCTCAAGTACCATAGTCTGGTGGTAAGTATACTCGTATTCCCAACCAAGGCGGGAGGCCAAGCTTAGATAGGGCCCTTAAGAGTTAGAATCGGGTTTTGGGGGCCATTGTAGTCTAATTGTATAGGCACCATAAGGGAAGAATGTCTGCGATTGTTCCCATCCCCACATGTTGGGTTGCTGCCGCTGCGCATTGTGAGACAGTCAACTCCAGGTCCGAAGTGCTTAGACTTGGAGGTTCATGGACCAATTCTGAGTGTACTTATAACCATATTAGGGCACTTGAGGAGCTTATATGAACCTCCAAGTACTGTGAAAAAAGGACCCATTCCATGTCACGTAAGACCACGGACCCAGAGTAGGCCCTTCTTGCCTCCTTTTGAGGGTCTAGGGCTCCCTTCTAAGCCCCTTGAAACCAGAAAGGGTGCCCTTTTTTGATTCCTAAATTACTCTTGGTTCTAGAGATTCTTCATGTCCAGCACATTTGAAATAATTCGTTGGCGCCAGAGGGGTCTGTTGTTTTTGCTTACCTTTAAGCCCAAAATCAATTTCCCAGTTCCAAGTTTACCAGGGAGAAAAGGAGAGACACATCATTGAGTCAAAAAAAGATAGCATTCCCTTCAGACGTTCTTCCTGGATCTAGCAGCAACCTTTCTTGACTGGACTTGCATCTCACTCAATCCGCAGAGAACTTGTGAGTAGGAATTATGGCAATTCATGCTTTTAAAGCGGACTGTACCTCCAGACAAACGTTCTGATCAGGCATGAACGTTCTTTCTTCTCCAGACACGAAAGCTACGTTGAGAGATCTCCGCTGCAAGGAACGGTCGTGAGAGGCGCCGCTCAATCTTTCTTTCTTTCGTTCTTTCTTATTTATATGGGTTATCTTCAAGAGATTTTTTTGCAGCAATTGTTTATATCGCTAGCAACTGTACTTGTTGCTGAAGCGGCTGCCAAGACCCTGAAGCCTTACCATGGGCCTAGCATCGAGAGGATCTGGCGCCCATGTGCGTCCATGTCCACATTGACAACGTGGGCCGATTTCTGGAAACGGCGCGCCCACGGGGATCACAGAATGTTTGGGCTTGTAGGGCTTTCGGGACTCCATGCAGTGTTGGGTGGCTTGTAATGGGCTTGGGTGTTGGAGGGGTTTGCCTGCAGTTCTTGCCATACTCCTGCACCTGGCATCCGCAACCCTCTGTCCCGACAGCCCTGTAGCCTAAGCCCGAAGCTCTTCATTGAGCCAGGATGAGTTCTACCGAAATCAGTTCGAGACTGGAACCTCGTGCGGCGCGTTGGACGATGGCAACGTGATCCGGAAGGCGGGCATCACCCTAAACCCTAAACCCTAAACCCTAAACCTTAAACCCTAAACCCTAAACCCTAAACCCTAAACTCTGGCAGTCTTTGGGGGCCTTCCGGGTTCAGGTTTCGGAGCCTCCTCTCCGGTCCCTGCAGCATGGAACCCTTACCCAAAGCCCTTTACCCTAAAGCCTAAACCCTCAACCCTAAACGCATCCCTCCGACCTCAGCCACGGGGTAGGGTGACATTAAGCTGGTGGCCTTTGACTTGTTTCTGAGGCCCTCAGAAGGTTACACACTGGCGAAAGCACGGAACACAAGGAGTCAAATGAGGCATGCGCCCGAAAGGAGGGGGGGAGTTGGCTTGGCTTGGGTGGCTGGCCCGCTTCAGACGGCTTTTGTGGTGAAATGAAGAAAGGCCCGCCAACCATACGGCTGCACTTGAAACCTCCTGGGCCTGGGCACAAGGAATAGCCACTGGACCTTCACGGCTCTCAACATGCGTGCCTGCAGTGTCGGGGCGCGAGGCCCTGACGTAGCGACCGTTGCCTTTGCGCAGGGCTGGGAGAAGGAGCTCTTCGGTGGCTACTACGACGAGGCAAAACCCTTCGAGCGGTGCAAGCTGCTCAGCACGGTTCAGGTTTTGGGATAACTGGGGGTCTAGGGCGAGGGCTGCCTTGAGGAGGATCAGGGTTGTGCGGGTACATCCGGGCTTTCAGCCCCGAAGCTTGAGCCCCTTAGCCTCAAACCCAGAAGCCACCAAATTGTGCTTTGTGGTACTTTGCTGTAACTTTAGATCCTTACCTTTTTGGGGTTTATTGGGTTTCTTATTAAGGCAGCTAAAAGTTTGATTTATAGCTACCCTCCTGAGTGCAGCCAAGTGTGGTTCTGCGTACCTTCGTAAGGTACGGCGCGCTGAGTGCTGGGATCCCAGCTTTGCGGATGCAGTGCCCACCACTCCTTCATGTGGAGGTTCGAAAGTCGTGAAGTGCAGAATCCTAACGGGCAGCTGAGGTGATGAACGACTACCGGGGTGTCCTCAGCGCCTACCAGCATCTGGTCTTTGATGACGGTAGAGGTGTTTGTTGAGGGAAAGAGATTCTCCCGCCAGCAAGCTGTTCTGCGCCCTCACCCCAGGACCCTGCAATAGGCTGCCTTTGCACTCAATATGTCTTAGAAGCCAGTGCAACTAGGGTTCATGGTCTGTGGCTGTAGATGGCTCAGCACACCCCTAAACTTTAAACCTTAGTCCGAAAGGTATGGAGACTCCTACTTGGTCCTGATGCTCCGCTGCAAGACGAGATGTGGCGTTTTGTGCCTGAAACCACAGCTGCCGGAGGAGTAGCAGACAAAGCTTCTGGTGTTTATAAGGCACCGGGTCCATGGATGCTTGCGTCTTTATTATGATTATTCTGATTATTATGATCATTATGATCATTATGATCATTATAATTATTATGATTATTTTCATGTGTTGCCTCTCTGAATCGAGGAAGGATGTGCGACTGCGGACGACCTTTGCGGCAACGGACTCTGGCGGAATTGCAGGCATCCGGTGCCTGAAACCAGCATGAACCTTAATTACCCCAAAATGCCTGAACCGTAAAATAACCCCAAGGCTCAGGCCAGCCTGATGCCTGGTGCAAGCCAAAGGCTGAAAACTCTTTTGAAAAAGCCTGAACTTGACTTTAAACCCGAAAGCCCGACGCGAGTCAAAGAACACCCAACTCGAGCGTCACAATGGCAAACGGCTTCCTTGCCTGCCCTTGAGCCTCAAGGGTTTAGTCTTTGGGCAGCGTTTAGGCTCTCATGGGGCTTCGGGGCTTTCGGCCGCACGTTACCCTAAACCCGACACCCGAAGCCCTAAACCCTAAACCCTAAGCCCTAAACCCTAAACCCTAAACCCTAAGCCCTAAACCCTAAACCTGGGGGTGGTTGAACTTTTCAGGCTCCCGCCTGGCTGTGCTGGACAAGTACGCGCACGTC
The DNA here is from genome assembly GCA_905221605.1 of Symbiodinium natans. Lineage (NCBI taxonomy): Eukaryota > Dinophyceae > Suessiales > Symbiodiniaceae > Symbiodinium > Symbiodinium natans. The sequence continues at coordinate 98,412 of CAJNDS010002591.1, read as the reverse complement.
CTGGAGGCGCTTAGGGTAAGCGCCCCGAACTTCGGGCAACCTAAGCCCTAAACCCTAAACCCTAAACCCTAAACCCTTGTGAAAGCCCTGCCCCCCCCCCCCCCCCCCCCCCCCCCCACCCAAAAAAAACAAAAACAAAGAGCAGAAAGGAGTACAGCGACTCCGAGCTCTCGGAGCTGATCGAGGCCTTCATGGAGGGTGTAGGGTTCAGGGCGTTCAGGATTCAAGGTTGGGTTTAGGGTTTAGGGTTTAGGGTTTAGGGTTTAGGGTTTAGGGTTTAGGGTTTAGGGTTTAGGGTTTAGGGTTTAGGGTTTAGGGTTTAGTGTTTAGCTTAGGGTTTGGGGTTTAGGGTTTAGGGTTTCGGCTTTAGGGTTTAGGGGTTAGTTTAGGGTTTGGGGTTTAGGGTTTAGGGCTTGGGGATAAGGGCTGTTAGGGTTCAGGGTTCTCTAGGCGGCAGCGCGAAGGGAAAGCCTTCGACTGTATTTTGCATGGCGCTTTTTCATGCAGTTTGCACAGTCTGCCGGGCCAAGACCCTAGACCCTAAACCCTAAACCCTAAACCCTAAACCCTAAACCCTAAACCCTAAACCCTAAACCCTAAACCCTAAACCCTAAACCCTAAACCCTAACCCTAAACCCTAAACCCTAAACCCTAAACCCTAAACCCTAAACCCTAAACCCTAAACCCTAAACCCTAAACCCTAAACCCTAAACCCTAAGCCCTAAACCCTAAACCCTAAACCCTAAGTGACTCTCAACAGCAAAGGCTCCTCCGGAGTCAAGGTCCAAGAGCCCCGAGGCCCCCCAAAGTTCTGCAGCTCCCCCTAGGCGTACTGAAGAGAGGTAGCGGCAGGTTCAGGGTTTAGGGTTTAGGGTTTAGGGTTTAGGGTTTAGGGTTTAGGGTTTAGGGTTTAGGGTTTAAGGGTTGCCGTCCAGCTTGCCAATTAGGTGGCAGTGGCGAACACGTCCATGAACGACACCGGAGGCTGGAGAGTCGGGTTGCAGGTTTCGGGGCTTGGGAGCTTAGGGCAGATGGTTTGAGAGGCTTGAACTTCCCACCTCAGCCCCGACTCAAGCCTGAACCCTAAACCCTAAACCCTAAACCCTAAACCCTAAACCCTAAACCCTAAACCCCAAACCCCAAACCCTAAACCCTAAACCCTAAACCCTAAACCCTACATCCTGAAGCTTAAAACCCTCAACACCACAAAGTCATCTTGCAGTCCCCGTATTTGTAAACCCCTAAACCCCAAACCCGATTGACTCCACTTCAAAAGTCTAGGTAGGCACCTGAAGCATTTTACATTAACCCTGATTGGGTTTAAGAGGATCATCTTGAGGAAGATTTTCAAAGGGTTTTTCGGGCCATCCTCGAACCAGAAGCAACACGACCGTAAAACCTAAACCCAAAACCCTAAACCCTGAACCCTAAACCCTAAACCCTAAGCCCTAAACCCTAAACCCTAAGCCCTAAACCCTAAACCCTAAACCCCAAACCCTAAACCCCCAAACCCACACGGAGGCCTCCAGCCGAAGATGCTCCGGGGGATGTCGGCGGACTGCGGCGGCGAGTGGATCACGCCCCCACCCCGGTTCGGGATTTGCAGGGGGTTTAGGGTTTAGGGTTTAGGGTGTAGGGTTTAGGGTTTAGGCTTAGGAACCCCCCAACAGATAAAAACAAATGTTCCTCCTTTAAAGGGCTATGTAGGGATTGTTGACTTCTATTGTTTGGGGGGTTCTTGAGCAGATAGTAGGTTAGGGTCCTAGGGTTCCGGGGTCAAGGGGTCTTCCTGCATTATGGGCTCACGGGTTAGGGGTCGAGATGGGTTAGGGGTTGAGGAGCTTCGGACTTTGGTTTGGGGTTTTGGGCTTAAAGGCGTAAAGGTTCACGTGTCACCGCTCTTGGTGCTGGGCAGGATAGGGTACAGATCCCAACGCCAAACTCTGATCTCGAAATCCTAGGGGTGGAGCCACAGTTTAGGGTGTAGGGTGTAGCACGAATTCCTTGGGACTGGGTGTACTTTGTACAGACATACCTTGGTAGCACCGAAGCAGCTTGAGTTCAGCGAATGCATGTTGTAGGAACGACGGGCTGGGAGTCGGCTAGAAGTGACAAGAAACTTCGCTTGGCTGCGGTGGCTTCGAATGCCGCCGGCTGCTAGCGTAAGGAGTCCTAGTCCTAAAGCCCAAAAGCAATTCCCGAGCTAGCCTTCGGCCCGAAAACCCTAAACCCTAAACCCTAAACCCTAAACCCTAAACCCTAAACCCTAAACCCTAAACCCTAAACCCTAAACCCTAAACCCTAAACCCTAAACCCTAAACCCTAAACCCTAAACCCTAAACCCTAAATGCGCTCTCAGGGTGGGCTTCCCGGACTTGCCGCAGAAGAAGGGCTGTGACCTGGCGGAAGAGCCATCTCAAGCCGGGGTTAGTTTAGGGTTTAGGGTTTAGGGTTTAGGGTTTAGGCATCAGAAAGCCAAAGACTGACTTACTGTAGGGGCTTGAAGTAGTTCGTATAAAGGGACCTTAAGGGAATCATTTTAGTAGTTCTTCCGACCCCTATAGGAACAACGCGCGCCAAGCATGAGTTCAGGCTGTAGTGATCGGGTTGTCTCGGCGTGGTACTGCAGAAGCGAGGCTTGAAAGTGCTTTTCACATTGTGGGGTTTGGGGGTGCCGCGGGTTTGGAGTTTAGGACTGGGTGGTTTTTGAGGTATCACCCAAAACCCTACACCCCAAACCAGGTCTTTGTCGAAGGTCAAGGATCGAGGCTTTCCGTGCTGAATTGGGATTGCCAGGCTACTACTTCGAGGTGGAGCTGAACCGTGGGTGCATGGCCCCTCAGGCCCCTCTGCGCGCAGTTGAGGATTCAGGTTTCGGGTTTGGGGTTTAGGGTTTAGGGTTTAGGGTTTATGGTAGGGTTTAGGGTTTAGGGTTTAGGGTTTAGGGTTCAGGGTTTAGGGTTTAGGGTTTCGGGTAATAAGGGGTTTCAACAGTTGGGCGTCCAGGGTGCAGGGCTGAACTTCGGGCTCCGTTCGGGTTGTGGGTGGGTTGAGATGCTTGCGCATGCTCCCGCGGTGCTGCGGAAGGAAGTGTAGTATCCTGAGCTGCCTCACACCAAGGTCGGCTTTCTGTCGAACAGGCCCCTTGGCATCAGAAGCTGCGAGCACGACTAGGAGTCACTAGGGGTTTAACCTTCGGTGTCTCAGGGTGGTGATTTGGGGTTTTACGATCATAAATGGACCCCCTAATCCAGATCCCAAGCCCTCGTAATAAGGACCCCAAATAAGGTAACCCAAATATCGAAACCCCACCCATTTTTCTACCGTGTTACAGGTTCGTCATTGCGCCGAAGACGGCGGGCTACACCGGCGGAGTTGGTGACGACGACGATGGCTGGGCGGTGGACGGGCAGCACGCACTCCGAAGCTTGGAAGATGCAGGGGTTTAGGGTTTAGGGTTTAGGGTTTAGGGTTTAGGGTTTAGGGTTTAGGGTTTAGGGTTTAGGGTTTAGGGGGGTCTACTCTCATCCCACTTCCCCACCTCCTTGGTAGCCTTGAGGTACCCTTTCACCTTTTTTTTGGTTCGAGGTGCCTATGAAGTACCCAACCCCAAAGGGTGCTCTTATTGTAACATGGGCTGCCAAGCCTCTTTGTCATTCTCGTGCTCTCCGGACCGAACACCTGGAAGGCCCGAAGTATCTAAGCTTTGAACCTGAAGCATTCCTGAACATCATGCCAGGTACCCAACTACATCCAAAGCACTGAACTCAAAAACCCTAAGCCCCTAAACCCTACACCCTACACCCGAAACCCTAAACCCTAAACCCTAAACCCTAAACCCCTAAAGCCTAAACCCTAAACCCCAGACCGATTCGAGGATGGCATTCCGGCAACAAGATGCCCTGGAACAGGCGCCCAGGGGCTCTTTCCCCCCAAATCCTCCTTGCTTTTGCTTTGTTCCTTTTTGCCTGTTTGTTTAGGGTTTAGGGTTTAGGGTTTAGGGTTTAGGGTTTAGGGTTTAGGGTTGAAGGTTAGCGACCTAGTAGGGCTTTGTGGGTTGTTGCGTTGGGAGCCTTGCCTTCAGAGGTAGACTCGCAGAAGTTCTCCTTCGCCGTTGGGTGAGCAGCCGTTAACCCTACAGGACCTTGAAGTCCGACCGACACCTCTCAGCCTAAACCCTATATGCTCCGAACTCTCAACCTTCAACCCTAAACCTTAAACCCTGAAACCTAAACCCCTAAACCCTAAACCCCTAAACCCCTAAACCCTGAAGCCCCCAAGTCCGACGTCCAGGTATTGGCCTTCAGCCGCCCACAACCCAAAGCAGCTGGAGCGCGACGTGGTCGTAGGCTTCTCGACGTTGTGAGGGGTTCTGTTTTGGGGTTTAGGGTTTAGGGTTTAGGGTTTAGGGTTTAGGGTTTAGGGTTTAGGGTTTAGGGCTTGTTTGATGGGTTGAGGGTTGCCGTACTGGGCTCGGTGATCAGATGCTTTGTCGGTGGAGTCTGATGGCGCTCCAGAGAAGCTCAAATGCCCACGTGCTACCCAGTGGCCCACGTGACTTCAAAGGGGGGTGAAGCAGAATTTGCCAAAGTGCACTTGCCCCCTGCCCCCCCCCGCCCCCACGCCGCCCCAAATCAAAGCAGGTGCTCCGAAACCCCCCAAGCCCCTAAATGAACCCTCTAATGCAGGGGTCGGAATAATTTCAAACCGTATTCCCTTATGGTCCCTTTCTAGACATACTATAACTTGCAGGGTTTCCAGGGGCTCAGGATCTGAGTCTTAAGGCTTTTGCGTGGCAAGAGCTCTTCACTTAGGTGTTGGGGCTGCAAAAGCCACGTACCTCATGTCGAAACCATCCGAGGCCTTAAGGCGTCGCTGTTAGCCCTACTTGGTGGCTCATGGCATTCATCAACCAACTGTATCTGTACTTATACCTGTACTTCTAACCATACTGGGGCACTTAAGGAGCTTATAAGTGGGTTATAAGTACAGTTATCATTGGTTAGGGTTTCGGGTTTGGGGTTTAGGGTTTCGGGGTTTAGGGTTTCAGGGTTTAGGGTTTGGGGTTTCGGGTTTGGGGTTAATAAGAACCATGAACCTCCAAGTCAGTTGCAGCTCCTGGGTTCAGCTCCCCAGACCTTAGGACTCCAACAGCACCTGACGGCCCGAGTCCCCCGCCCCCACCTTTTTTTGTTTCTGGAGAGGGAGGGTGGGTTTAGGGTTTAGGGTTTAGGGTTTAGGGTTTAGGGTTTAGGGTTTAGGGTTTAGGGTTTAGGGTTTAGGGTTTAGGGTTTAGGGTTTAGGGAGGGAGACAGGGAGAGAGCAAGAGAGATAAGGAGAGGAGAGAGAGAGAGAGACGAGCCCCCATGCCCTGCAGAAGAAGAAGAAGAAGAAGAAGAAGAAGAAGAAGAAGAAGAAGAAGAAGAAGAAGAAGAAGAAGAAGAAGAAGAAGAAGAAGAAGAAGAAGAAGAAGAAGAAGAGACGAGGCCTGGCCATCGACGTCGACTCGCGCATGTGCCTGGCACGGTGTTTTGAGGGGATGGTCGCGGTCTTTGTGCTTTGGGATGACAACTGTTAATTTCCCTTCTTCCCTGATAAGGGAACCTAATCACCAATAATTTTCAACGGCTCTTTACGCACAACTCTGTGAAGCTCAAGACTCCAAATCCGGGTGTAGGGGCTTCCGGTGGCTTCCAGGCTTGAGGTGGCGGATATCGGGCCACCCTAAGATGAGGTTGATGATTATCACTACTATTGTTGTTCTTCTTCTTATTATTATGATTCTTATTCTTATGCTTATTCTTATTCTTATTCTTATTCTTATTCTTATTCTCATTGTTACTCTCATTCTTCTTCTTATTGTTATTACGGTTATTGTTTTTATGATTATGATTGTGATGATGAATTGTTAATGCAGCGAGTTCATGAAACTAAGCAAAGAACTGAAGCATCAGAGAGGGCTAGGAAGCGTGGGATTCTCCTCGAAGTCCTCCTCCAAGCCACCGCCCGGTTTTGGGGGCTTAGGTTCAGGGTTAAGGAGGGCCGACCTGAAGGATTGACTTTTTTGCCAAGGAATATACGGACTGCGATAGAATACATGCTTGTGTATATCAGTAAATGTTAAAAGAATAAAAAAGAATAGAAATATACATGTATATATATACATAAATATAAATCGATAAATAAGTAAGTAAACAAATATATATATATATATATATATATATGTATATATACCCTAAACCCTAAACCCTGACACCCAAAACGCGCCAAAATGCCCGAGACAGGATCTGGGTGGCCTCCGATGGGGAGTGGGATGACGAGAAGACGCCGACCTTTGGACCGGATGCGATCCCGAAAGGCTAGGATCGTAGGGTTTAGGGTTTAGGGGTTTAGGGTTTAGGGTTTAGGGTTTAGGGTTTAGGGTTTAGGGTTTAGGATTTAGCACGGTGATGCTGCAAAGCTTTCTGAGCTCCAGCGCAACACAGCGGAGAGGGGCTAGAGGGGGTAGGCAGGGCTTCTATACGCAGTCGATACCGGAATCCTAAGTCCGAAGCGGCAAAACGCGAAGCTTCTGAACTTCGATAGCTCACCTCACTCAACTCCTCAGCCCTGATCGCCTAAATTCTTTAACTCCTGGGCCTTCAGCCCCTAAACTCTTGAGCAAAACCTAAACCCTAAACCCTAAACCCTAAACCCTAAACCCTAAACCCTAAACCCTAAACCCTAAACCCTCAAGCTAAATCCTAAACCTATACCCTGAGTTCTTTAGCTTAACTCCTGGACACTTAGCCCCTAAACTCCTGAGCTCCGCCGCCCCTGAATCCTCCCTACTACCCCCCTCTATACTACAACCCCCCTAGGCTCCCCTCCATATTTGAGGATAATGAAGCCTACTTCAGGTCATTTAAGGGGGTACCTAGGGGGGGTACTAAACCCTAAACCGGAAACCCCTAAACCCTAAACCCTAAACCCTAAACCCTCAACCCTAAACCCTAAACCCTAAACCCTAAACCCTAAACCCTAAACCCTAAACCTTAAACCCTAAACCCTAAACCCTAAACCCTAAACCCTAAACCCTATAAACCCTAAACCGTATAGGGAAGTATAGAGGGGGGGTAGTAGGGGAACCCATGAAACAACAGCCAAGTCCGCCATCCCCAGCAACCCACAGAGCAGCGCCCCTCGAAGTCTGGCTTGAGGGTTTAGGGTTTAGGGTTTAGGGTTTAGGGTTTAGGGTTTAGGGTTTAGGGTTTAGGGTTTAGGGTTTAGGGTTTAGGTCAAAAAAGCGCTTTTCCACAAACAACCCGCAGGGGCACCCTATGCTCCCCCTTATACGAACAGTCCTTAGCAGCGATGGTAGTACCCCCGATTAGAATCCCAAGCCGTCATCCCTAAACCTTAGACCCTAAACCCTAAACCCTAAACCCTAAACCCTAAACCCTAAACCCTAAACCCTAAACCCCAAACCCTAAACCCTAAACCCTATAGGCCCTCAAGCCTTCCTCCTCCTCATTTGCCAGGCCTGGCCTTCTACCCGGCCATGTCTCTGCGGGGCAGGGCCTCTTTCAACTTCGGCCCGAACTTCAAGAACAAGGCCTTCGGCTTTTAGGGTTCAGGGTTTAGGGTTTAGGGTTTAGGGTTTAGAGCTCTCAAGTTTTTCGGGTTTTGCGTGTTGGAGGGTGGGGTCTTTGCTCCCAAAATTGCGTCGTGGGCCCCCAACATGTGTTGGGGGGGTGGGGGGTTAGGGCTGAAACGGTGCCTTCAAATCCCATGTGCTCCCTTGAACTTTCAAGCCCTGAACCCGATGTCTGCAAGGCCCCAAAAGCCCGAAAACCAACACCCCTAAGCCCTAAACCCTAAACCCTAAACCCTAAACCCCAAACCCTAAACCCTCAACCCTCAACCCAATACCCTAAACCCTAAACAACAGGCTCCTGTTTTCGGGCGCCGGTCCTTCGCCAGTTGGCCCGGCATGCCCGATGGCAAAGTGCGGGCGGCCGCATCGCCTGCAACCAGGGGTTTTGGGTCGAGGGCCGCTTGAGGTTTAGTGTTTAGGGTTTAGGGTTCAAGGCTAAGGGTTTAGGGTTTTTGGGTTTAGGGTTTAGCAGGCATTCCCCGCCACAGAAGGCGTGCAGGTTTGAGGTGGTTGTAGCGAGAGGACCTTCTCAGAGGGCCCGGGGTGTACCCATCCCAAAAACGCTGGATTTTCAGCGGGTATGTTCACCAGTCTGCTAAGCCCTGAACCCTGAACCCTAAAGCCTAAACCCTAAACCCTAAACCCAAAACCGATGAACCCTAAATCCTAAACCCTAAACCCCAAACCTTTGAAGCCCCAGCCCCTTCCGCATTCCGCCTCCTAAGACTCCAGGTCCCAGTTGTCAGGGCTTGAGGGGCGTCAGGGGGGTTTAGGGGCTTCCCTAAACCCTATAAACCATAAACCCTAAACCCTGAACCCTAAACCCTAAAAACTAAACCCTAACCCTAAACCCTACTCTAAACCCTAAACCCTGAACCCTAAACCCTAAACCTTTGTGTCCCGGCAATCGCTAGGATGTGCCGATCATTGGCGATGAGAACAACGTCGGCATCTACAAGGACATGCGATCTTAACTTTCCAGAGGGAGCTTCGGTTTGGGTTTAAAGGCGCAGCGGAGGCTATACTTTGTGGTGCTTTACTGTAACTTTAGATCCTTAGCTTTTTTGGGTTTATTGGCTTTCTTAATAAGGCAGCTAAAAGTTCGATTTTTTTACTACCCTCCTAAGTGCAGCCAAGAATATATCGACTTGCAGTGGCTACTTTTGGGGAAGCTGTGAATCGCACAGCCATGCGTTGGGCAGAAGTCTTGCATTGTGGAGAGGTTTGGTTATGTTTGGTTCCATTGCTGTACGCAGCGCTTCGGAACTTTCTAGCCCGCAATCCACATCGCCAACCCGCTTAGCCTAATAAGAAATCTCGGCCGCAGGAGATTCAGATCCATGGCGAGGTGAGCTTGAGTAACAACGTGCAGCGCCTCGCTCCTTGGTGGTGCTTCCTGAGCCTCCCATCCAACCCTAAACCCTAAACCCTAAACCCTAAACCCTAAACCCTAAACCCTAAACCCTAAACCCTAAACTCTAAACCCTGAACCCTAAACCACACTTCATAGGGTCTGGTTCCGTACCCTTCGTTACCCTGGTTCAGCTGTCAATGTTGAGGGAGCGAGAATCTTAGAAAGGTTTGGGGGTCTTGGCTCCCCACCGCAATAAAAAGGCTCTCAAAGATCCGTGGCCCTTGTCTCCCCAACCTTGCCAGGTCCTAAACCCTAAACCCGAAACCCTAAACCCGAAACCCTAAACCCTAAACCCCTAAACCCTAAACCCTAAACCCCTCCGTGACTGAGCATTCCAGTGAGCACCATGCTCAGGTCGCCAACCGCAAGTACTTGGATCGCAGCAAGGACAGCGGAAGTTGGCCCAGCCTGCGGCGGGTAGGGTTGTAGGGAGGGTTTAGGGTTTAGGGTTTAGGGTTTAGGGTTTAGGGTTTAGTGTATAGGGTACTGGGTATAGGGTGTTCTAGAAAGATCCTTCAAGAATAGCACGGCGCCAGGAGCAGCGGTCTTGGGGTTTCTTCATCGACAACCTGGGCGCCGCCGAAGGCGGTGAGATGCGGCAACGTGTAGGGGTGAGAACGGCGCAGTTTAGGGTTTAGGTTTTAGGGTTTAGGGTTTAGGGTTTAGGGTTTAGGGTTTAGGTACTGACATGTCACATCGGGGTTTATCAGGTACGTAACTTGGGATGTTCCCCCTTATTACATATAGCAGTCCGCAACAGGGATTATGATAGGGGTACTACAGTCCCTATGAAGGAATGTTTGTTTCAGGGGAACATCCCAAGGTTTATGGTTGAATGTGTGAATAAGTTTCAGGGGTTAAGGGTTCAGGGTCTTCGGTGGACTGAAGTTGCACCCTAAACCCTAAACCCCCCTAAACCCCCCTAAACCCCCCTAAACCCCCCTAAACCCCCCTAAACCCTAAACCCTAAACCCTAAACCCTAAACCCTAAACCCTAAACCCTAAACCCTAAACCCTAAACGACCCTAAACCCTAAACCCTAAACCCTGAACCCTGAACCCTAAACCCTAAACCCTAAACCCTAAACCCTGAACCCTAAACCCTAAACCCTAAACTCTAAACCCTAAACTCCAAACCCGAAACCCTACACCCTAATCCCAAAACCCTACACTTTCGGCCCCTGGAGGCAGCTATGGGCGCACGGGTGCTGAGAAGGGCATGCCGGTCTTCACCCAGAGGTGCGAGGGGTGGGGGGTGTTTTTTTGGTGTAGGGTTTAGGGTTTAGGGTTTAGGGTTCAGGGTTTAGGGTTTAGGGTTTACGGTTTAGGGTTTAGGGTTTAGGGTCTGGAGGCTCTGCTTGAAATCCCCTGGGTTTGAAGGAGCAAGGGACCTCCGCAAAAACTAAAAGCCACGACTCCGGGCTGTGCGCGATGTTGAGGGCCCCCAGCCTGTAGGCCCCTCAGCTGGGGCTTTCCTGATTTATCTAGGGTGCAGGGGTTTTCGACGAAGCCCCAACCCTAAAGCCCTTCTGACCCTGAGCCCTGCAACTCCTTTGCTGGACCCCAAACCCCAGCACCTCAACGCCTGAACCCTAATTCTTGAACCCTAAACCCTAAACCCTAAACCCTAAACCCTAAACCCTAAACCCTAAACCCTAAACCCTAAACCCTAAACCCTAAACCCTAAACCCTAAACCCTAAACCCTAAACCCTAAACCCTAAACCCTAAACCCTAAACCCTAAAAACCCTAAACCCTAAACCCTAAACCCTAAACCCTAAACCCTTGGGACCCCCAAGCCCTCTTCAGCGGAAGGACGGGCGGGCATAAGTTGCTTCACGACGCCTCCAAGAAAATCTGGAAGGCCCACAGTCGCTTTCTGCAGGTTCCCCTTGATATATGGGGGTTTCCTAAAACACCCTTTTTGAGGGGTTAAGAAAAGTGCCCGAAGGTGTCCGAGGTCACAGATTTTCTTGACATCCATTGTTTTCTCGGTTCAGCAGGTGCAGTGGCCCTAAACCCTAGACCCTGGACCCTAGACCCCAGACCCTAAACCCTAAACCCTAAACCCTAAGCCCTAAACCCTAAACCCTAAACCCTAAACCCGAAACCCAACCTAAACCCTAAACCCTAAACCCTAAACCCTAAACCCTAAACCCTAAACCCTAAACCCTAAACCCTAAACCCTAAACCCTAAACCCTAAACCCTAAACCCTAAACCCTAAACCCTAAACCCTAAACCCTAAACCCTAAACCTAACCCTAAACCCTAAACCCTAAACCCTAAACCCTAAACCCTAAACCCTAAACCCTAAACCCTAAACCCTAAACCCTAACCTAAACCCTAAACCCTAAACCCTAAACCCTAAACCCTAAACCCTAAACCCTAAACCCTAAACCCTAAACCCTAAACCCTAAACCCTAAACCCTAAACCCTAAACCCTAAACCCTAAACCCTAAACCCTAAACGCCTAAACCCTAAACCCTAAACCCTAAACCCTAAACCCTAAACCCTAAACCCTAAACCCTAAACCCTAAACCCTAAACCCTAAACCCTAAACCCTAAACCCTAAACCCTAAACCCTAAACCCTAAACCCTCTTTTACTATGTATATTTAAACCCTAATGACCTTCGTCGGCAAATGGTTTTTTTCCACCCGGGGGGGGGCCCTAACCCTGACCCCCTTCGTCGGCAGATGGTTTTTTTCCACCCGGGGGGGGCCCTAAACCCTGACCCCCTTCGTCGGCAAATGGTTTTTTTCCACCCGGGGGGGTCCTAAACCCTGACCCCCTTCGTCGGCAAATGTTTTTTTTCCACCCGGGGGGGGCCCTAAACCCTGACCCCCTTCGTCGGCAAATGGTTTTTTTCCACCCGGGGGGGGCCCTAAACCCTGACCCCCTTCGTCGGCAAATGGTTTTTTCCACCCGGGGCCCCCCCAAAACACCCCAAATGAGGGGGACCCCAGGATCGGCCCCCAATTGGACTTTGAGCTTTAAGCCTACCGGGAAAGTATTGAGTGAACTTTATATTTTCTCAATGTTATGGGTTTCTTGGGTGGGTGGGATTTTTTTCCAACGCTTGACAAACTGCTTGACTAGTGAATGCTCGGACTTGAGATGCTGAACCCTAAACCCTAAACCCTAAACCCTAAACCCTAAACCCTAAACCCTAAACCCTAAACCCTAAACCCTAAACCCTAAACCCTAAACCCTAACCCCTAAACCCTAAACCCTAAACCCTAAACCCTAAACCCTAAACCCTAAACCCTAAACCCTAAACCCTAAACCCTAAACCCTAAACCCCAAACAAACCCGACAGGTGGTTCATCCCGACCGCCCAGATGAAGCCATCGCGCAGGCCCCCGCCAAGGCGGGCCAGGGCCTATCAGTCAGCATCAGATGGTTTAGGGTTTAGGGTTTCGGGTTTAGGGTTTAGGGTCTAGGGTTTTTAGGGCTTAGGAATTTTCTGAACAGACCATGCGCTACTCCCAGAACATCCCAGAACCCCTGAAACCTCCGCCCAAAGAGCCCTCATCCTTGCCTTGCTAGGCCCTGGGAGCTCAAATATCCCGCAGCACCCGCGAGCAGCGATCCCGCATGACCCTAAACCCTCAACCCTAACCCTAAACCCTAAACCCTAAACCCTAAACCCTAAACCCTAAACCCTAAACCCTAAACCCTAAACCCTAAACCCTAAACCCTAAACCCTTAACCCTTAACCCTTAACCCTTAACCCTTAACCCTTAACCCTTAACCCTTAACCCTTAAACCCTTAACCCTAAACCCTAAACCCTAAACCCTAAACCCTAACCGCTCCTCCGTTCCAAGCCCAAATGCGGGACAGCAGCGATCCGAGGAGCCTCCATCGGTACTTTAGAGGGTTTAAGGTTTAGGGTTTAGGGTTTAGGGTGACCCCAACCCCCGCAAAGCTCTCATACCCGCGACACTGGCGAGAACCTTAACCCTCCGAAACCCTAACCCCTAACCCCTAACCCCTAACCCCTAACCCCTAAACCCTCAACCCAGTCCCTTAACAGGGATTCTAGTAGCCCCCCCCTCCCCCCTATGAGAACCCTAAACCCTAAGCCCTAAACCCTAAAACCCTAAGACCCTAAAACCCTAAAGCCCTAAAACCCTAAACCCTTAACCCTTAACCTCAACCCTTCAGGACGGCCAAATCGACCCCCCGCGTGATGGCTGGGAAGTGCCCGAGGCGAGCAGTGCAAGAGAATTGGGGCAGCGTAGCTTCGAGTTTCTAACAGCCCTAAGCAGGCCTCAACAGATGCTCCACAACCCCAACCCTAACCCTAACTACCCTAAACAGCTGACCCTAACCCTGACACGTACCGACCCTTGAGGAGATGCGCGGGTACGTGCCCCAGGACCTGCTGGTGCAATGGGAAAGTTGCGGCGACAGTTTCTGAAAGTTTCTGAGCTTTGCAATGGTTCCCACCGGTCTCCATATCCTGGCCCTTCAAGGCTAGGGACCATCTAAGTGCATCCAGACGGCTGCACCAGCTGCTAGCACTGCAGTCGTGTAGTTTCAGTTTCTAACCGCTCCTTTTTCAGCCCTAAACCCTACACCCTAAACCCTAAACCCTAAACCCTTTCTGGCTCGGTCTGTTTTCATTGCGCTGTCCCTCTCTCAGTCGCTCTCAGAGTCTCTCTCTCTCTCTCTCTCGTGGCAGCTGCTAGGGCTCTAGTCATCAGCGGAAGGCCCTGAAAGCCGGAGAGTTTATGAAGGCTCTGCAGGCATGTGGGTCCCTCTGAATTAGGGACATTGAAGGCCGGAGAACGGTCCAGAGTGAGGAGTACTGAATGGTATAACCTCAAAACCTTAAAGGGGTGCATGTTTCTCCTAAGCCGCAAGGTCCACCAGTACTTGGGCGCTCCAGAACGTAAACCCCCCGTCAGGACATCTTCCAGCAGGGAATGAAGGTCCGTGGGAGCTGGGTCAAGCGCAAAGCGACATCTTTGCGTGAAGGCATTGTAGTCTTGTGCAGGCTGTATTTAAGGTTCAGCAGAGGTGTACAAGAACGCAAGCTCCAAATCCTAAAGCTTAAGGGGCTTGTGGTTTAGGGCTACGCGGATGCCTTGTGCAGGAAGCAGGAATCAGCGATGCTGACTGCAACCTGACCGCATGCAGCCTCGAAGCCGCGCCCCCTTGTAGTGCAGACCTAGCACACCCAAAGCCCACTGGTTTAGGGTTTAGGTTTTAGGGTTTAGGGTTTAGGGTTTAGGGTTTAGGGAGACTAACAGGGTAAGTTGGGCAGCCCAAGTACAGGGCCCTGCGGCTACCTTGGGGGGGTTCAGGGTTCAGGGTTTAGGGTTTCGGATGAGCCGTCGAGGATTGAGGGTTGATGTGGGAAATGGTTTTGAAACCCTAAACCCGAAACCCAAAACCCTAAACCCGAAACCCAAAACCCTAAATCCTCAACCCTAAACCCTAAACCCTAAACCCTAAACCCTAAACCCTAAACCCCAAACCCTAAACCCTAAACCCTAAACCCTAAACCCTAAACCCTAAACCTCGCAAAGGCAAGAAGCTCGTGGGCGTCCTGGGCAAGGATGGCAAGGTGCGCTGCTCTGACTCCTCGAGCCCCAAGCTTCTGCTTAGCTCTAGCAACCCAGGGTTTAGGGTTTAGGGTTTAGGGTTTAGGTTTAGGTTTTAGGGTTTAGGTTTAGGGTTTAGGGTTTAAAGCTTAGGGCTTAGGGTGTAGGGTTTAGGTTCAAGGTTTAGGGTTCCGAAATGCTTAATGCTCAAAAACCCAGCCCCGTAGGCCCTGGAACCAAAAGGTCCTAGAACCCCCGAACCCGACACTGAAATCCCAAGCCTTACAAGCCCTAAGCCCTAAACCCTAAACCCCAAGCCCTAAACCCTAAACCCGAAACCCTAAACCCTAAACCGCGAAGAATCTACTCCGAAGCCAGGTTTGCCGCTTCCGTGGCAAGGCCAGCTTTCACGAGGCAACACGGGGCGTATTTTGGGTTCGGTTATGAGGGTTCGGGTTTAGGGTTTTAGGGTTTAGGGCTTTTAGGATTTAGGGTTTAGGGTTCAGTATTTAGGGTTGAGGGACTACAACGCTTTTCAGGTGTCAGGGCTCAGGGTTCTAGACAAAAGGGCGCCTTCATTGGCTTGATATACTTACCCAAACCTTCAACGCCAAGCCTCAAGCCCGCAGAATTGCATCCTGGCTGACCTGCATAAACATTCTTGCGATCCGGAGTGTTCATCGTTTAGTAATCCATGCCCTAGACGTTTAGGGTTTAGGTTTAGGGTCCTGCGCCGGGCCAGGAGTGGTCCAAGTTGAGCTCCGAGAAGAATGCGGAGGAGGCGCAAGAAGCGCCCAAAAAACACCGCAGAATGCCGAGTGAGGTTGCTTAGGCTTGAGGAGCCCGGAGCCCTCAAACGTCCTCAGACCTTGGGGAAAATGTGTGATCAGAGGTCCGCCCTGAACCCCAACGCCCTGAATCGAGATCCAACGAAACTCCGAACCTCGGACTGTCCTGAAGTTCCTCCATCGGAGCACAGGCATGGGAGGCGTGCGTCACAGTGGTGCAGAACAAGCTGCTGAAGGACCAAAGCCTAAACTTAGGATTTCTACAGGCGTGGGGACTGTCGGCACTGTGCTAGAGTCGCACACAAGTAGGCCATCCCCAGTATCATTCCCAAACCACAGGCTTTGGGCTTTGGGCTAGCACCGGGGCGGTGTAGCCTTTAGGCAATTTAGGGAAACCTAAACACTGAACCCTGAACCCTAAACCCTAAACCCTAAACCCCAAACCCAAAACCCAAAACCCCAACGACGAAAGGGAACCCACAGTCTGTGCCAGAAGGCTGCCACTGAATTGACAAGTACAGTCCTCAAGACCATCACCAGCAAGAATTTAGGGATAAATAAGCTGGGGGGGGGGGGGGGAACTTAGGGGGGTACTATGGAGGGGGGTAGTAGCTCTAAACCCCAAACCCAAACCCACCACGCTTCGCCCAAGGCACAAAGGCCGCCACGAAAGCCCCAATGCCCTCAACCCAAACACCCCAAACACTCCTAGACATCTCAAACCCCTCCCCATAAACGTCTCGGGTTGAAGCTCCAATCGAAACTCCAACCGCAGACCAGGATCAGGGCATCCCCAATGGACAAGTGGTAGAGACACTCCATCCCTATCCTGCAAAGAGCCACCTGGCCTAGGATAGGGCTCAGCGCTTTCAGATTGGGGCGTGCAGTTGAGGGGTGGGCGGCTGGGAGCTTGTAAAGGTTTAGGCTTCTCGGGTGCAACAAGGCACGTCGGGTTTTGCTCGGGGGTCCGTAGGTTGTTTTTTTTGCCTGTCAAGCGTTCGTTCTCCTAGACACAAGGGATGAACACAGCAAAAGCGTCTGCGATGTAGTATGTGATTCTCTTTCTACTGAATACTTATCAAATGCGTATTCTCATTGAACCATGTGACGAACCTTGAAGAGGACTTCAGATTTTGGGCTCGTTGTAGGTCGTCAGCATTTCTATGAGGGGACTTTCACACTTCAGTATGACTGTACCCGAAGGCGAATGGTAGGTTGCCGTGTTTAAAGTCAACGCGGTAAGCAAGACAACTTATGGTAGAATCTTTCATAGGGCGCCGATAGATCTGTTTATGGCTAATGCCTTCTTTTTGTCTTGAGGTGCCTTTGTGCTTTGCTTGTCGTGTGCAAGTGTTGGGCGGGGGGGGGGGGGGGGGGGGGAGGGGTGGTTCTGGGCTCAAAGGTTTGAGCACCCTGAATGGCTTTGAGGGCTTCAGGATTTATCGGGGTCCCGGGTGTTTTTCAATCCAGCCATACGGTTTGCCTTGGGGCCTATCTGAGAACTCTGAGGAGTGTGCTTTAGGCCATCTCATCTTGGTCCCTGCTCTCAGCGCCCAAATTGCTCGGCCTTGGCAGAGGTCATAGCTGGACCAAGAGCGTCAAGTTCGAGAACACCAAGAAGCTGGAGGCCACCTTTAATGAAACTTTAGTGGTTCAGGGCTTAGGGTCTAGACTGTCGGGTGTAGGGTTCAAGGTGTTGGGTGAATAGTTCTATATACGTCTTTCAAGTACGGGGGGTGGAGTAGGTGGACCTTCACACTGCGTCGTTTGAAGGGTTTAGGTTTGTTGAATCCCAAACCCTGTGAACCAAACCTAGCACACAAGTCCATGATCTCCAAAGACCTCCTCCTTCCATCGCAGCAATTCCTTCGCTCTTTTTGCCTCCGCTGTGCAGCAACAGTGAGAGCAGACATCGAGATCTTGCAAGGTTTTGGCTGTCGGGGGTTTTGGCTGTTGGGTACCACTGACAGGTCAACGTGCGGTTGACGAAACCCTAAACCCTAAACCCGAAACCCTAAACCATAAACCCTAAACCCTTTATTACAAACTCGCGCCAAATCGTCGCCCTAAAGCTTGAATGTGGGCCTGTAAAGACCAGTCATCCGGGCATCGTAAGGGTTTATTTGGGATAGCACGCCCGCCTAAAAGTCCATTGCCAGGGGTCCCAGGTGGAGCCCTGTTTAGGTATGGGTTTAGGGTTTAGGGTTTAGGGTTAGGGTTTAGGGTTTAGGTTTTAGGTTTTAGGTTTTGGGGTTGAGGGTTTGTAGCATGGTGTGTCGACCTTAAACGCTAGGAACCGAAGGACGTGCGTGTGCTTTGCAGGCTCGGCCAGCCCGAGGAATTTAGGGTTCGGGGGGGGGTGTAGGGCTCTGAAAAGAATTCAACTTACCACCCTGACTGGCTCCTTTGGCTCCTTTCGACAATTCAGGTAGGGGGCACCGTCCACACAGGTCCGGAATTGCTGAGTTTTGGGGTGGGGTGGGGTGGGGTGGGGGGGGCGTTGTGTCAGACGCTTCAGGGTTTCTAAGCCCAAACCCTCAGCGTTGTCCAGCTCGTTACTCTCTTGCGTTGGTGATGTTGGTTGTCTGGTGGGCAGTAGGGTTCAGGGATGCGCGACGCCGAAAGCCAGAACACGCAGAACACTCCATACTCCATACCCTCAGCCTTAGGGGGGCCTGGCTGTTGCAAGGTGACCTTTGCGGACAACTGCCAGACATACGACAGCTGCGCCTATCTGAGCACCTGGCCCTGGATCTACTGGGGGCAGGGACCTTTTCGGAGCTTCACGGATGGCCGTGCCTAGTTAACGTACAGCCCAGTTAGGCAGTGAATGAATTAAATGACATCGCTAGTGTGGCCGGGCATGTAGCAGCAACGTTTTGAAAGCAGGAAGGAATGATCCGAAGAGCGAGAGATAACACGAAGGGAAGGCCTGCAGGGGATCAAGAGCTGAAGTTCCACGCAACAAAAACGGGTGCTTGCTGCGTGCGGCCATTATTTTAGTTCGCAACACCGGTCGCATGGCGAAACGCAGCAGCTGCAGCTTAAGGTTTCGAGATGTCGAGAGCTTGCACGGTTTTGTACCAGGTCCAGGGCGGCTTCAGTTTCAGATGGCAGTGTAACATCATGCACAAGGTCAAGCTTCGTGTCGATTTTTGGTCATGGATGAGCCACTGACCTTTCCCCTGTGACGTTGCATCCTTATTTGTTAATACTATCCCAAGCATGAACCAGTTTATGCCAAGTTCAGGGCGGCTTCAGGGTCGGCACTGCGCCATCATGCGCAAGATCAAGCTTCGTGTCGATTCGGGCTTTAGGGTTTAGGGTTTAGGGTTTGGGTGTGATGTTGCGTCCCTCGCACCCCCAGCTGAGCCTCGCAAGGGACTTAAGCAGCGCAGGGCGGCCCTTGAAAGGGTTTTGGGATGCAGTGTTGGGATGTTCCTTAGGGTTTAGGGTTTAGGGTTTCCCCCCTTATGCTCGCAGTCCTACTTTATAGGGATTAGAATCGGGGGTACGTTCGTCCCTATTAAATAGGGCTGTTAGTACATAATGGGGATCATGATCGGGGGTACGTTCATCACGATTAAGGGCTGTTTACTCGTATAAGGGGGAACCTCCCAAGATGCAGGCTGCAAGGTTTCGAGGTAGCATCCTTTTTTGGGGGGGAATTGCAGACTCGAGAGGGGCTTCAGGGGGCTGCCCCGCCATCGGTAGGACGCGTGGGCGAAGAAGTTCGCTGTCAAGTATAGGTGGCTTTGGAGGCAGCTCTTCGCTAGCCTAGGTTGCCGCGAAACTTCCTAAACCCTAAACTCTAAACCCTCAACCCTCAACCCTCAACCCTAAACCCCAAACCCTCAACCCTCAACCCTAAACTCTAAACCCAAAACCCTAAACCCGAAACCCAAAACCCTAAATCCTCAACCCTAAACCCTAAACCCTAAACCCTAAACCCTAAACCCTAAACCCTAAACCCTAAACCCTAAACCCTAAACCCTAAACCCTAAACCCTAAACCCTAAACCCTAAACCCTAAACCCTAAACCTCACACCTGGGCGCACCATACTGCAAGGGTGTGCGAAGTTGGGTCTCCAGGCATCTGCAGCGGCTCGCTGCGCAAGACTTCCGCGGGCGTCGGTGCGCGTGTCCAGGTCAAGGCGAGGATTTGGGGTTTAGGATTTGGGGTTTAGGGTTGGGGGTTTAGGGTTTGAGGTCTAGGGTTCAGGGCTCAGGGTTCAGGGTCTCGGGCAAGTCTCAAGGTTTCCGCAAAGTCTACGTGTCAGGACTTGTTTTCCCGAAGCTCTGGAGGGTACGTTTACGCTTCTGGGAGGTGAGGCTGTGGGGGGAAGGTTTAGGGTTGGAACGTTTGCAGGGCTGAAGTCTTCGGTTGGGCTTCAAAGTTGGATCTGCCTCCCCAAACCCCAAACCTCTAGCCCGAAAGCCCTAGACCCTACCCTAAACCCCAAACCCTAAACTCCAAACCCCTAAGGCCCTTTCCAGCTCTGCAAGCATCCATGGCACCTTGGCTTGATGGGCTGTAGAAGGACAGGTTTTTTTAGGCTTCGGCTTCGGGGTTTTTTCGGCTTGCCATTGTGTAAGGCGTCCGGGGTTCAGTGGGCTTAGGCTTTGGGAATCTTCTTTCGGCTTCACTTGTGTAAGGCTTCCAGGGTTCGGTTTGGTGGGATCTTTGTCTCCCGAATCTTCGTTTTAGCTTACAGACCGCATGAACCCAATGTAGGGTTCGGGGTTTGGTCTGAGGGCTCCGAGGACACAGGATTCTACCTTTCGGGGCGCACTTTCTCCTGCTTACGTCAGCCTGGTGGAGGGGGGCCTTCTCTGATAGCCATTGCGCGTGCATGTGGCAAGAAGAGAGCAGGGGGGGGGGTGCGCGTTCTGGATCCGGTCTTCTATATAACTGCAAGCACTACACACTCCTCAACCGCGGACCCTGCACCTCAACCCCTAAACCGAGCTTGCTTCTTTTTTTTGGCAGTTCCGGGTCTCGAGGCGCTGGTGAACCCTCAATTTTGGTGCAACACAAGCGACAGACCCACTAAGGCTGTAGGGGGTTTCAGGTTTAGGGCTCATTGAAGCTGTAGGGTGCAGGTTTCAGGCTTAGGGTGTGCAGAATATGGAAAGCTGTACCTAAGGCGGCTGCACGTGAAGTCGGCTACGCGATGTGCAGTCGTCCACACGTGAAGCCCTAGACCCACAGGCTAAACTACAAGGGACAGGTTCTTTGCCGCTCAACCTTCCAAAATCCGCAAAGCCGCGAAGCCCCATGTCCCGTGCCCATCTGAGGAACCTTGACAGGTCGCCTGGAAGGAGGCAAGTGGAGCGTCCGTGGCTGGGCGGAGTTTATGTGCGTTTGGCAACAGAGGTTTGAGGCAATCTTGTGAGACTGACCAACCCCAGTGACAGACTCTTGGGCCCAAAACGTTCAGGCGAGTCTCCTTCTTGAGCGCTCCCTGGCGTGAAGATACAAAGCCTTGCACCCTGTGCCCAACCCTAAACCCTAAACCCGAAACCCTAAACCCTAAACCCTAATCCCTTTTTTGAATGAAGGGTCCAAAGATACCCTAAACCCTGATCCCTATACTGACCCTCAAAAAGCCCAATGCCAAAGCCCCACTGCAGTGAACCCGAAGTCCAAAACCCTGAATTGTGCTACACCCCACACTCTGAAGTCTAAAGCTTAAAGTCAACACTGAACCATCCTGCAACCCACGTCCTTAACTTAAGGTAAACCCTAAACCCTGAACCCTTGAACCCTAAACCTTAATAAGCAAGCCCTCACACCCTGGGCTGCCTGCACTGTGGGCCGCGACCGAGAAATCGACCACGACGAGGCGGAGATCTCCTCGGAGTTCCGCAAGTGGCTGGAGGCCCAATCTTAGGCTGTAGGGCTTAGGGTTTGGGTTGGGGGAGACAGCGCTCTCTTCAAGGCCCAAATTCAACGCTCACTTGAAGGAAGCTGTCAACTCCACATCCGACACGCAGAGCCTGAAATTCTGAGCCCCGAATCAGAAGGGTAGTGGTGGTGCCCTGAGCCCGAAAGGAAACCCTTGCCCGGGTCATTGTTGAAAATCATTTTACATTTTTATGAATACTTAAAGCCAGTAAGGACCAAAAGTGATCATTTTTGGTTGTACCCCACCTTTGATGCAGTGCGCCCCCCCTCCCGCCCCCCCCCCCAACTTGCACGCGCAAGCTTCCCAGGAGGCGCCCGGTCGCAGCAGCCGCGTTGTCGTGGCCCAGGACCTGAAACGAGCAGATGTGCAGCTTGGTCACCATTCAGTGTCCGGGCATTCAGCTTTGATAGGACAGTCTGACAGGCACAACGGAGTTGGAAGAGTTGAACCCCTTCTAAACCAGAATCGGGACGCAACTTTGCATCGTGCTTTTTGATTGCGGGGCCAGCGCTAGAGATGCCAGTGCCGGCTGCCATGTTGATCAATACTACCACCCAATGTCGCCACTGTGAGCCGAAGTGGCATTTGAGGTTCCCGCTTTGGTTTCAACAACTTGTGAGCAGCAGTGCCGTCGGCATTGTCATTCTGTTCACTAGGAGCATGAGGATAATTTGCGTATAGTTATCCATCAACATTGTCATCATCGTCTCCATGATGATGATGATGATGATGATGATGATGATGATGATGATGATGATCATTGTCACGTTGGCAGTCCATGACATGAAGCAGGTTCAGCATTGCGCGAGAAACCGCGGCAGACCTGCACGGTTATTTGGGGCACATCAACCGATACTCAAAGCCGCAACCCACTCTAAAGACCTGACAGCCCTAAGCACCCTGTGCAAAGTGCGCGAGAGCGTGCTGAGGTATTACGAGGATGGGTACAAGGCTCGCCGACTGCGCCATTCCTGCTGGGTTGAATAGTTGTTGGCTCCCAAAGCCCTTGCAAAGCCTCAAGCTTCCCAAGCCCCTACAGCTCAAACCCCTAGACTCCGTCTCGGCGGGTATGAGGACTCGGCATTAATTAGTAGGGGAGATTGAGTGCGGTGTTTAGGTTGTGCAGTTTGGGATTTAAGGCTGACACCCCGATTTGCATGCATCCAGTGGTGTGCCCAACCCCAGAGTATCTTCAGAGAGTTCCGGGAATACCCAACCCCGGAGTAGCCCCAGAGTATCCCTGCAGTGCCCAAGCCAAGAGTATCCCCCACAGAGCCCCTGGAAAAGAAGCTCCAAACACCAAGACACGCGGCACGCGCATGGGCAGGTTGGAGATGAGATCTACGGCTTCGCTATGGACAGGGTTTTGGAAACGGACGTCGCTCCCCAAAGTATCCTTACTTGGCGCAGACGAGACCGAAAATCAGAGGCTTACCCAGAGAGCCCAATACCCCTTGATTAAGGAATGTACCCTGAGTTATACAGGGATCCTTGCTATGATTTGAGGATTATTCCTGAAAAAGGGGTATTGGGCTCTTTGGATACAAGCCTGGATCTGTCTGACTATCTCAGGATCCTCTCCTAAACCCTAAACCCTAGACCCTAAACCCTAAACCTAAACCCTAAACCCTAAACACTAAACCCTAAACCCTATGTATCCACCTATGTATCTAGCTAGTTTCTTGGGTCGACACTCCACATGGCCCGGCGGGTTTCGGGGATTAGGTCAGGCTTCTCCTCTACTCCCTAGTGGATATGGTAGTTCAGCTGCCAGTTCAACTGCGGCCCCGTTGATCGAGATGTGGGCATGAGGTCAAGGAAAAGGCCGCTGAACTGCTTCACCCTAAATCCAGTCCTACATACGAACAGCCTCTGCACGCGGGGTAGCTTGTGATTTTGGGGCGCTGGTGGACCGTAAACCACCAACTGAAAACCCTAAACTGACCCTCAAAGTTCCTCCGCCCGAAAGCCTTGCAAGCTGCCCCAGATCCACGCTAGGACATGTCCTGCCCCATGGCGCCTTTCAGCGCCTTGGGCCCTTCTCAGAGTTCCTTCTTGTGGGGGGTATGAGGTTTAGGGCCCTTGAAGGTTGAGGGCAAAACCTTTCCTTAAATCCCAGAGGGTTTAGGGTTTAGGGTTTAGGGTTTAGGGTTTAGGGTTTAGGGCTAGGGTTTAGGGCCCCAAAGCCAATGCCCAAGCTTCGACCCCCCCAAGAGAGCCCAAGAGATTCGAGGCGTCACGGGCTTCAAGGCCAAAGGCCCGGCCCAGGAGGCGTCTGAGGGGGCAGGGTTTAGGGTTTAGGGTTTAGGGTTTGGGGTTTAGGGTTTAGGGTTTAGGGTTTAGGGTTTAGGGTGTAGGGTTTTAGGGTTTTAGGGTTTTAGGGTTTAGGGTTTAGGGTTTAGGGGACGAAGTCGGGGAATCAGGTTCCTTTTGGGGCTCAGGCGGTTTGGTTTTCGTGCTTGTGGTGGTGCTTTCGGCTGCTTTTCCTGGGGTGAGTTCGATATGGCATCTAGCGCACCTAGTGCCTGACCGGGATTATAGTACCCCTTATTATGATCCCTTCAAGGACTGTCAGTATAACCGGGAACATCCCAAGGTGAAGTTCGTCGTGCTAGGGTGCTCACCCTTGGTACAGATCAAAGCGATTACCCCATCGTGAGCCCCCAATGGCAAGCCCTCAAATATAAGGACCTCATGGGAACCCTAAACTGGGAACCACAAGAATAGAGTAGGAAGATAAAGGGAATGTAAGGACCCTGGTAGGTGTAGTCCTATTTTCTTCCAACTATATTCGTGCGGTTCCTTATTTGGGGTTCCCCTTTAAAGT
Organism: Symbiodinium natans; assembly: GCA_905221605.1. Lineage (NCBI taxonomy): Eukaryota > Dinophyceae > Suessiales > Symbiodiniaceae > Symbiodinium > Symbiodinium natans. Next base: position 74,288 of record CAJNDS010002591.1, on the reverse strand, counting down.
CCCTCATATTCCTACTACTTTCTTGGCGTTCCCTGTTTGGCGTTCCCTGCTTGGGGTTCCTAAACCCTAAACCCCAAACCCCACACCCTAAACCCTAAACCCTAAACCCTAAACCCTAAACCCCTTTTGTTACAGGAGGGCGCCATGATCGGTTGGTACCTGGACGTCGATGCGCTCATCGAAGAGGCGCTGGGCCCAGCCCGTGGATTTCCGCTAAAGCCCGAAAGGTCAGTTTTTTTGGGGGGTTTAGGGTTTAGGGTTTAGGGTTTAGGGTTTAGGGTTTAGGGTTTAGGGTTTAGGGCGAAGGGTTTTAGGGCTTGGGGGAGGGGGGGGGGGCGTTAGGCTCGTAAGTTCTACTGTAGGCCTGTGTTTCTTTTTTCAAAGGTTTGGTTTAGGACTGGAAGCTTCAGAGTTCCTGGGCTTTTGGGGCGCATAGGGTTAAGGACTAGGTATTGTGGTTTAGGGTTTAGGGTTTAGGGTTTAGGGTTTAGGGTTTAGGGTTTAGGGTTTAGGGTCTGAAGGCGCTTACTCCCCGAAAACCCCCTGAGCCTCACCGTCCTCAAGCCTTTACAAGCCCCGAAGCCGCAACCTTAAGCCATGAACCCTCAACCCCAAACCCTAAACCCTACACTTCACCCTACACCCTAAACCCTAAACCCTGAACCCTAAACCCTAAACCCGAAACCCTAAACCCTCACCTAAACAGAGCCTTAGCCCTGCCGAATGAAAGCGCGCAGGAAGCGTTCCAGGAGCTGACGGCTGAAGGTTTGGGCGACCCTCCCCAGACCTGGGAGGAGGCCACGCAGGCGCGGTCTGGGCGGAGGGTTTAGGGTTTAGGGTTTAGGGTTTAGGGTTTAGGGTTCAGGGTTTAGGGTTTAGGGTTTAGGGTTCAGGGTTTAGGGTTCAGAAGGCTCAGTTGGGGTGCAGAGGTTCAAATCTGCTGGTTCGGTATCCGGGCTCGTGCGAAAAGCCAGATTCTGTAAGCCTCCCTCAGGCTCATACTTCAGGGCAGCAAGGCTGTTTAGGGTTTAGGGTTTAGGGTTTAGGGTTTAGGGTTTAGGGTTTAGGGTTTAGGGTTTCTCAATGTCAACGCTTTGAAGTGCTTCGGTCTTCGGCAGGCTTTCAGGGTTTGGGAGTCGGGGCAGCTTAAGGGCTTGACGGCTTAAAAGAGTTGAACGCACCTCCATGACTTGCAAGTCCACTCCAGAAGGGGTTTAGGGTTTAAGGTTTAGGGTTCAGGGTTTAGGGTTTAGGGTTCAGGGTTTAGGGTTTACGACCGTAGCCCACTCTGAAGTGAATTCGCTCGACCGTAGCCCCACGAAACCCCAGGCTCTCGCGCCTCGGCCACAAAAAGCCAAAGCCATGCGGCACATGGAAGCCCCAAACCCCTCGAACTAATCAACCTGAAGTTTGGGGTTTAGGGTTTAGGGTTTAGGGCTTAGGGACACAGCTCAGGGGCCTAATGCCCTGAAGCGTTTAAACCCCAAACCTAAAGCGAAAAGCCTGGAAAGTTGTCCCAATTCCTTGAAGCTCTCGAGCCCTAAAGCCTCAATCCCTAGACCGCAACTCTCCATGCTGTGACCTTTAAGCCGAAACCCTCAACCCCTTGAAACCCCAAAGCTTAAGCCTCCAGGTGAGCTGTCAGGTTTAGGGTTTAGGGTTTAGGGTTTAGGGTTTAGGGTTTAGGGTTTAGGGTTTAGGGCTTAGGGCTTCGGGCTTCCAACGTTCCCTCCTGCTTAGCTCTAGGGCGGCACCGGTGAGCCACATGAGGATGACCATGACTTCTCAGGTTCACCGAAGATGTGGGTGCCTAAGCCCTAAACCCTTAACCCTTAACCCTAAACCCTAAACCCTAAACCCTAAACCCTAAACCCTAAACCCTAACCCTAAACCCTAAACCCGAAACCCTAAACCCTAAACCATCAGAAGATCCGCAGCGGATGGGTGGCGTCTATCGACTCCCTGGACTGGTTGACGAAGGAGGGCCACGCCGCCTAGGCCTTGGCAGATCTGCTAGCCCAGTAGAGGGGGGTTTACGATATTCGGGGTGCCTTATGGGGGTCCTTATCAGAAGGGGATCCTACTATCTGAAAATCCATACTAGGAGTCCTTTATTAAGGTCCCTTCTGATTCGTAAACCCCCAGATAAGGGCTGCGGCCGAGCAATCACAGAGACTGAAGTGGTCGGTCCGACGCAGCACGGCGGAAGACCAAAGCAGTGGAAGCGCAACCGGGATGAGGCGCAGCTGTCGAAAGACGCCGCGCGCGGCCCAGCAGATAGTGGTGCTCCACCCACTAGTGAGGGGTCGGAGTACTTACTAATAGTATTCCCTCATTATCCCTTTGTAATGATACTATAAGGACCCCGCCCAAGACCATGTTCTAATGACTCAGGCCCCTTTCTTACCTCGCTGGAGTGGATTGTGGGCGGGCTGAGGGCGGCAGAGGTCTTCAGGTATGGGGCGAGGCCGCAGTGCTGAGTTTATCGAAAGAACTCTCCCGCTGTTGGCACCTGAATCCGACGTCCCAATCCACGAAAGAACCTAAACCCTAAACCCTAAACCCTAAACCCCAAACCCTAAACCCCAAACCCGAAGCCCCCTCTGTCCCCGAACCCCCTTCCCGCACACCCGAAGCTCCTGAAGGACTTGGCAGGCTTCCAGAAGAGGTTAGAGCTTCTCATGGAGGCATCCCCTGCCCTTTTTTTGGTGAAGAAGACAGGTTCAGGGTCCTGGGTTGCAGGTGTGCTGGGCTTCTGCCTCAGGGTTCGGGGGGGAAAGCATAAGGTTCAGGATTTAGGGTTAGGGTTTAGGGTTTAGGGTTTAGGGTTTAGGGTTTAGGGTTTAGGGTTTAGGGTTTAGGGTTTTAGGTTTCAGGGTTTAGGGTTTAGGGTTTAGGGTTTAGGGTTTAGGGTCGCTAGGGTGCCAAAGCTTGCCGGAGCCGCGGCGGCCGCAACTCCTGAATCCCGGACGAGGAGGTCAGTACCATGACTTGACCAACAGTCCTTTATAGGGGATGATCACAGGAGGTACGAGAATCCCTATTCGAAACATCCTTATTCGGGATTATAATGGTTTAAAAACTGTCCGTACAAGGGGGGAACATCCCAAGCCATGCTAGTCTTTTGCGGGTCGGCCCTCAAGCCTGGGGAGTTTGTGGTAAGAGGCTCTCCAGACGAGCCGCGTGCCACCACAGGAACGAAGGTCACGATGGGGGTCGAAATAAAAACTAATTCTGTTCCCTTATGGCCCCTTTATCAATGTACTATAATACCCCCCCCCCAAAAAATAACAAAAAGCAAAAAACCCTGATTCTTCAGTACCCTATATCAGCAATGTGCACAGCAGGGTAAGCCTTCGTCGTTGAGGATGGCGTGGGGGCTGGACGGCATCTGTGCAACCTCTGAAGCGCATATGTACACTTTTTTGAGGGCAGACCCAACATGAGGGTCGAGGGAACCGGATGTTCCTAAACCCTAAACCCTAAACCCTAAACCCTAAACCCTGAACCCTGAACCCTAAACCCTAAACCCTAAACCCGAGTTTTGGGTAAGGCTGCCCCGAAATAGAAAATACCCAAGCCGTCTGGACTTGCAATGAACCTCAATAGTTCGGTGTGGCCCATAGGTAGCCGGCAAGCTTAAATCGGCTGGATTCCCACGAGTACCCGCATCCTATACACCCTGCACCGAAAAAGACGCAAAGATTGAGGCTCCCACTCGTAACTGCTTTATCAGGCTCTCTTTTGGTGCCCAATGGCCCCGACTTCTGCAGGCGACCGACGTCTGCTTGACTTTCCACAACGGCCTGGACTGAGCCAGGGTTGGGTTGGAACCGTCTAAGACCTGTGGTTCATTCAGCGTCAACCGCCACATACACATAAGTGGACCCAAAACCAACCCAGCCCTTAATTTCCTGAACAGCCCCCCCCCCCCCCCCCCCCCCCCCAAGCCCAAAACCCCGAGCTCTCAAGCACCGGAGCCCCAGAGGTCAGACCCGAAGCCGAAGCCCTAAGACGACTTCGCAGGGCTTTGGTTTGTTAGGGTTTCGGGTTTGGGGTTTCAGAGGGTTTAGGGTTTAGGGGTTTGGGGGTCTAGGGGTTTAGGGGTTTAGGGGTGTAGGGGTGTAGGGGTTAAGGGGTTGAGGGTCTGTGGCCCCTGCGAAGCCCTTCATGCGAGGATTTCAGCATGCTGCCGAGCGTCGTCATCAACTACACTGGGCTCCCTGGCCCTAAACCCTAAACCCAAAACCCAAAACCCTAAACCCTAGACCCTTTTTTTGAATGAAGGGTCCAGAGATTAGTGCCTCGGAGTGCATCATTGGGCCTATCGGGTAGGTAGTTTTTTTCTTTTTTCTCTCAGCTGTCTGTTCATCAACACGGGTTTAGGGTTTAGGGTTCAGGGTTTAGGGTTAGGGTTTAGGGTTTAGGGTTTAGGATTTAAAGTTTACGGTTTCTTGCCAGCATCTTCTTTGACCGCGACTTTTGTTTTCACTCTATAGGGCGCGCGCTGGACTACCCCAGGACAGGAGCAGGCCTCTGTCTCAGCTCCTTGAGAATCCTAAACCCTAAACCCTAAACCCTAAACCCTGAATCCCAGAGCCTCCATGCGCGCTTTTGATCGTCGGCCGTGGCAAACTGGGTTTCCGCACATTGACGCTGCATGCCACGGCTACCCACAGCGTGCTCCGCCTTCGTCGCGTGCGTTGCTGAAGCCGGGTACTATAGGGGCCTTAATAAGAAGAATTAGGGTTTTGGAAGAGATGTTGCGGTATAGTTCTATAGGGAACATAAGGGAATGCCATTAGGATTTATCCCGACCCCTATGGTACGCCTCAGATTTCTGCTCACGGCCCTCTGGTCCTGCGCGTGCTTAAACCCTAAACCCTAAACCCTAAACCCTAAACCCTAAACCCTAAACCCTGAACCCTAAACCCTAAACCCTAAACTCTAAACCCTAAATCCTAAACCCTAAAAGCGCATGCTCCATGGCAGGCCCTTCTCTAAGGTTTAGGGCTTCTTCGCCAAGCTCCGCTCGTCCAGGCTGCCCTCCAAGCTTGCCAAACAAAGCTCTTAAAGCGCCTCCTTTAGGGACCAGCGTTTAGGGTTTATGGTTTAGGGTTTAGGGTTTAGGGTTTCTCAACGTTCACATGGCTCAATTTCCAGTCGCCTTGGGCTGCGAAGTGCGAAGCCCCACGCTCCTCACCCGACAAACCCCAAACTATGAGCCATGGCCCCCTCCCCCCCCCCCCCCCCCCCCCGCGGCCGTTTGCCTTTCTGAGGCGCGTGGGCGACGACATCTCCACATTCGAGACTGACGGCGAGGCGCGAAAGTATCTCCAAAGACTACAGTTTAGGGTTTAGGGTTTTAACGGCGAGGCGCGAAAGTACTTCCAAAGACATTCGAGGCTGTAGGGCCTCGAGGCTTTAGGGGCTTTAAGGGTGTAGGGGTGCAGGGCAAGTCGGTGGTTGGGTGTACATCGGTTTCTGTGGAGCGAATAGGGCCCAAGCCCTAAACCCTAAACCCTAAACCCTAAACCCTAAACCCTAAACCCTAAACCCTAAACCCTAAACCCTAAACCCTAAACCCTAAACCCTAAACCTTAAACCCTAAACCCTAAACCCTCAACCTTCGAGGCCCAAGCCCTAAAGCCCCCTACAATGGGCAGGTGGTGACCATCTCCGAGTTTGCCTCCGAGGAAGGGCCGGCATGGGAGTGGCGGGCTCAGAAACCCTAAACCCTAAACCCTAAACCCTAAACCCTAAGCCCTAAACCCTAAACCCTAAACTCTAAACCCTAAACCCTAAACCCTAAACCCTAAACCCCAAACCCCAAACCCTAAACCCTAAAACCCTACAAATACATGTAACTATGAAAAGATGAATACATAAATATGCATATCTGTATGTACGAATGTGTACATATATATATATATATGTGATGGACTGGGGTAGGCTGGGGGGAGGTTGAGGGTTTAGGATGTCAAGGCTGTGAGCATGAGATCTTTAGTTTCGGAGTTTCGGGTTTATGTGCTTAAGGGGTTGAGTGGCGATAGGTGAACCCTAAACCCTAAACCCTAGACCCTAGACCCTAAACCCTAAACCCTAAACCCTAAACCCTAAACCCTAAACCCTACATTTCAGGGCGCTTGGTGTCCAAGATTCTGTGGCAGGGGTATCGTTTTAAATTGACGGCCCCGGCGTGAAGAGTCGCTGCAGCTACCCTATGGCCCTATGGACTCAGGATTCTAAACTTAAACCCTAAACCCTAAACCCTAAACCCTAAACCCTAAACCCTAAACCCTAAACCCTAAACCCTAAACCCTAAGCAACCCCAAGCAACCCGAAGCAACCCTAAGCAATCCTAAGCAACTCCTAGCCCGAAGGCCTTGGCTCCCTGAGGTCTGGCGCCCGGGAGGGATGGCAGGTCAACTTGGTTGAGACCTTCAAGATGGACAGCACCATGGCTTAGGGTTGCTTTGGGTTGTTTACGGTTGTCTAGGGTTTAGGGTTTAGGGTTTAGGGTTTAGGGTTTAGGGTTTAGGGTTTTCGGCGTGGCTGTACTCCCCCTGGTTCTTAGTAGGGAATGAGGGAATGAGGGCTTTATATGTACCCTTTGAGGGATGATGTAGGGTCTTAGTTCCCTCATTCCCTATGAAGCACCAGCCAGCAAAGCCTGAAGCACGTCATCACGGCTCTAGAGGCGCAACCCTGAACCCCTTAAGCCTTACGTGAAATCGAGTAGACGTGAACCCAGCATAGGTTTAGCCCAAACTGCAACCTGAACTCTAGAGACCTAAACCCTAAACCCTAAACCCTAAACCCTAAACCCTAAACCCTAAACCCTAAACCCTAAACCCGAAACCCTAAACCCTAAACCCTAAACCCTAAACCCTAAACCCTAAACCCTAAACCCTAAACCCTAAGCCCTAAACCCTAAACCCGGGTTTCCAATTCCATGGCCCAAAGGCAACAAGGCAGGACTTGGAGAGCCACTCGGACAGCCCGGGTCGTTCGTTCCATTTCCGGTTTGGGGAAGTTTCGGCCGTCGAGGGGTGGTGTTGTTAAGAGGTAAACGGAGGGACCCCTAGAAGGGAATTCCCCTATAAAAACGCCTATATATGCCTTATATAGTCCCTATAAAACCCAAGTAGCCCCTAAACCCTAAACCCTAAACCCTAAACCCTAAACCCTAAACCCTAAACCCTAAACCCTAAACCCTAAATCTTACAAGCGTCCCTCCGTTAGTTTTCGGGAATGCCTCGAAGGATTCTGGGCCTTGGTTCGGGGTGGCTTGAGGAATGCGTCAGATCCAGCCACAAATGTAGAACGCCCTAGACCCTTTCTTGACCCTCATCCCAAGCTTCGTTCTATTCTGATTTTTGTTGTTTGGTTTGTGTTTTTGTTGCGTTGTGCTGTGTTGTTTGTTTTGTTTACTTTTTTTTTTTTTTTTTTACGTTTTTTGTTTGCTTGCTTGCGTGATCCTCCGGCGCTGTCCCTGCAGGCTCACCCGTGCGGAGGTTCTCGAGGCGGTCTGGGGTTCGTCAGTGAGCCGAAGCCTCCTGAAGTGCTTTTTTTGGGTTCGGGATAAACCCGAAACCCGAAGCCCGAAGCCCTAAACCCTAAACCCTAAACCCTAAACCCTAAACCCTAAACCCTAAACCCTAAACCCTAAACCCAGAACCCTAAACCCATAGCCTATGTGGAAAGGCCTTTGAGGTCGCAGATGAAGGGTTCTTCTAACCCTGATGCCCCCAAGTTCGAACCTCACCAAGCCCAGGAACTCTTGGCTTCGCCCCCAGAATTGGGCTACCTACCTCCCTTGAAACCCTAAACCCTAAACCCTAAACCCTAAACCCTAAACCCGACACCCGAAACCCTTCAGGGACCACTGGAAGCCCCCCACAGGGCCGAGCCCGTGCAGAGTTCCCAAACACACCCCCCTCGCAGCGGAGGCGCCCGAAAAGCTCCTGGAGCTGAGCGGCGTCCGCCTCATGCGCTTCGGCCTGGAAGCGCACGGCTGTGTGTGTGTGTGTGTAGGGGTTTAGGATTTAGGGTTTAGGGTTTAGGGTTTAGGGTATAGGGGCCCTATGGGCTGAACCCTAGTTTCAGCTCTGAGCTCTTTGGCATTCGCAGGCTTTAGGGTGTACTTTCGGGCCTGGGCTTCTTGGGTTGGCCGTTCTAAAGATTCTAGGGTTTAGGGTTTAGGGTTTAGGGTTTAGATTGCATAGGAAAGTCTGGCACTTGTTCGTTTATTCGTCCCCCGCCTCCGAGTCTGATCTTTCACTGGGCCACCTGTGGCAGTGTCTGTGCGTAGTGCATTTGCAGTGGGTGAGTGGGTGAGCGAAGCACAGACACCATTCATAGAGGGTTTAGCCTCTGGGGTTGAGGGCTTCCCTAAACCCCCCTAAGCCCTAAACCCTAGACCCTAAAATCTAAACCCTAAAATCATAAACCCTAAACCCTAAACCCTAAACCCTAAACCCTAAACCCAAAAACTCTAGACCCTGAACCCTAAGCCCGAAACCCTTAACCTTAAGCCCACCCAAAAGCAAAGCCCAGGTTGGAGGCCCGAGACTCGGCCGGGAGCCCCAACTTGAGTCCAGCGGGGGGTTCACACGGGTTTAGGGTTTAGGGTTTAGGGTTCAGGGTTTAGGGTTTAGGGTTTAGGTTCAGGGTGGTTGTGAGGGCTCGGATGCAAACGTAGGGCTTATGTGTGCTTAGTTGGCGTTGGAACCCTAAAAACCCGAAACCCTAAAAACTACGTTGCATCTGGGAACTCTAGGGCCGAGGGCCCTGGACTTTTGGCTTTGAGCCCTTTTCTTGGGGGGGGGGGGCTTCGGATTTCTGCAGGTTCTTGTCCCGTAAGTTTAGGGACAGGGTTTAGGGTTTACGTGGTTTAGGGGGTTGAGGGTTTAGGGTTTCGGGTTTAGGGGCTTTCAGATTCCATGCTCTTTTGGCATTTTGGGTTCAGAATGAGGGAGCTTCATCATTCTCAGCCACCCCCTCAGGGAGCCGTCGAGTACTACCGCGGGCAGTGCCAGAGCTTCGAACAGACTGTCTGCCCCAGCTCCAGCGGCTTTCTCTGCAAATTTGGGGTGACAAAGAGCTGCGGTTTAGGGTTTAGGGTTTGGGGTTTAGGGTTTAGGCTTGAAACATCCACCAGGGTTGCAGGGTGATGAAGGGTTTCGTGTCTTCAGGGTTTCAGACTCATGAAAGCCCGTAGTGAAACTGAGATCGCCCACACAAACTTTAGAAAGCCAGAGGGTCTAATGGCTCCCGTCAGGTCTGGACGTAAAGTGGGTGACAGATGGCGATGGCTCGTATGCTCCGGAGCTTCAGAGTGAGTCCGGTTGCGGAAAGGTGTTCAAGAGTTTTTTGTTGAGGATCGCGTTGCTACTTTGGATGGTGGTCATCAGTTGTTTTGCCACATGCAAAGTTTGCCGAGTGCTGCAAGAAAGCGCAGATGTTCATGCGTGGCCACTTTTGCCAGGATCTCTTTTACGGCTTGCAGCTTGCAGTCACTCCCTATCCCGGTCCTAAAGCTGAGGCGCAAAGTCCCAGCTACGGGTCCCAAAAACGGCTCAGGGCTTAGGGTTTAGGGTACGGAGCCGCCGTCATTGGAGGAGACCCGCTGGGGCGTCTTCGCGCTCTTCACACCTCAGGGAACGCGCCCCGCCGGCACAGCAGCGTAGGCTTATAAGCCTTCGGGCGATGAAGCCCCCAAAGCCTCTAAAGCCCAAACTCCACCCTAGGCGCAGCCCTAAGGTCCTATGCTTTGGTGCTTGGGTAGCCCCCCCCCACACACACAAGCTCTGGGTCAAGGGCAGGCAGGATCTCGATGTAAACGGGATCACCCTTCAAACCGCAGAGCCTTATTATGGGCCCTGACTAGACTCCACCCGCCGACCTTGGCCTCCCAGTGTTGCAGGCTTTCTTGGGGCAAGGGCTTCGCATTTATGGCGGTGGCTTGCGGGACTTAACTATGGGGTTTAATTAGGGTTTAGGGTTTAGGGTTTAGGGTTTAGGCATTCCCACTGCTGCAGGGTTTCCGACAGTTCCGTGTGCAACAAGCTGGCGGAGACCTGGCCACTTGGTTCCGGCAGCTTGTGTTAGTGGCCGTGCTGCTGAGTAACCCTAAACCCTAAACCCTAAACCCTAAACCCTAAACCCTAAACCCTAAACCCTAAACCCTAAACCCTAAACCCTAAACCCTAAACCCTTAACCCTTAACCCTTAACCCTTCACCCTTAACCCTTAACCCTAAACCCGAAACCCTAAACCCTAAACCGATTGCTTGCAAAGTGGGTTCACGGCTCTCTCCATCCCCTGCCTGCAAATCTTGGCAAAAGAGACATTCGTGCTCCACTTCACAGGAACCTGGAGACGTTGCGTGCCCGCGGGGCACAGGCGGGGGTAGTAGCGACGGCAACGCCCTGAGCATCGGGGGAAGCGGATGACCCTAAACCCTAAACCCTAAACCCTAAACCCTAAACCCTAAACCCTAAACCCTAAACCCTAAACCCTAAACCCTAAACCCTAAACCCTAAACCCTAAACCCTAAACCCTAAACCCTAAGCCCTAAGCCCTAAGCCCTAAGCCCTAAACCCTAAACCCTAAACCCTAAACCTCCCTCCGCCCCTCGAAGCCGTGCAGGGCAAGATTGCCGTGGAGCCCGAAGACTGGGACGAAGCGCGGCTGAGGCATCTGAGGGCCCCCAAAATTATCCGGGGGTCGAACGTAGGGGCCTTATGAATTCGAATAGGGTTTAGGGTTTAGGGTTTAGGGTTTAGGGTTTAGGGTTTAGGGATTATTGTATAGGGACCATAGTTCATAGGGGATCAGGTCTACATGCGCCAGCATTCACGGACCCCCTCCCCCCACCCCCTCTTCCGGTGGCCTTGGGGCTTAGGATTCCCCACTGCTCCCCCCTGTGCTTCTTGGTCTGTGGTTCATGGCATGGTGGGTTTGTGCTTCAGGGTTAGTATAGGGTTCAAGGTTGGACTCTGCCCAGCAGGTTTAGGGTTGAGGGTTTAGGTTTAAGGTTTCCGCGCTCCCCCAGTGGTTCGTTGTAGGTAAGCGGTTGCGGGTTGAAGGTTTAGGGTTTAGAGTTTAGGGTGCAGGGTTTAGGGAAAGTTGCTCCAGGGCCCTCTGCGCGCGGCACGGCTGGCAGTTTGAGTGGATGACCGAGGACGGGAGGTTTGTGACTGGATATGGGGGTTTTAGAAATTAGGGATTTAGCGTTCAGGGTTTAGGCTGCAATCGAGTCTTTCAAGCTTGCTTCTTGGGTGCAGGGGGGCTGAAGTATTCAGTAGGGTTCTGGGGGGTGGATGCAGGTGTTGGACGAAGTGCAGGTTAAACTTATGGTTTTGCCGAGCCCTTTTCAGAGTGTAGAGTTCGGGGTGCGGGGTTGACGGATATTGAATTTGGAAAACAACCGTCCCCGCTCTTGCGCTCCGAGCGGGCCTTGTAGAGCCTGGAACACTGGAACCCTGAATCCAACGTCCTTCGCTTCATAGCCCACCCTAAACCCTAAACCCTAAACCCTAAACCCTAAACCCTAAACCCTAAACCCTAAACCCTAAACCCTAAACCCTAAACCCTAAACCCTAAAACCTAAACCCTAACACCTAAACCCTAAACCCTAAACCCTAAACCCTAAACCCTAAACCCTAAACCCTAAACCCTAAACCCTAAACCCTAAACCCTAAACCCTAAACCCTAAACCCTAAACCCTAAACCCTAAACCCTAAACCCTAAACCCTAAACCAGCCCACAGAATGAACACCGAACCCTGGGCCCCCCTCGTCGAAGCTCGAATCCTCAAGGCCTTGGCAGCAGCCTCTCGTTCTCTCAGGTGGCAGAAGACTGGAAGTCCTCTCAGAATCCGTGAAGCTCCTAACCCCCCCCCCCCGCAAACGGAGCTCCGTGCGCCCTGTGCCTTGATAAGCCCCGCCCTGGAACATGATACATAGTAACCCAATTATAACTGTACTTGTAACCCAATTGCAACCCTATTGGGGTACCTAAGGGGCTTGAAAAGTGGGTTACAACTACACTGAATATTGGGTTATAACCCTAAACCCTAAACCCTAAACCCTAAACCCTAAACCCTAAACCCTAAACCCTAAACCCTAAACCCTAAACCCTAAACCCCAAACCCCAAACCCGAAACCCGAAACCCCAAACCCGAAACCCTAAACCCTAAAGCCTATAAGTGCCCTGAACCTCCAAGAAAGCCTCAAAAGCATCCGCAGGAGGGAGAGAAGCGGAGGCGAATCGAGGGCGCCAATCGGGCGCGAAAGGCGGCAGAGAAGTCCAGCCAGAAGGCCAGTCAGGGAGGGTTTAGGGTTTAGGGTTTAGGGTTTAGGGTTTAGGGTTTAGGGTTTAGGGTTTAGGATTTAGGGTTTAGGGCCTAGGACTTAGGTTTAGGGTTTAGGATTTAGGGTTTTTGTTTAGGGTTTAGGGTTGTGCAGTCTTCTTGGAGGTTCATAGTACTTCTTAACCCAAAAATATCTGTACTTATAACCCAATTATAACCTGATTAGGGTGCTTAGGGGGCTTACACGTGAGTTGTAACGGCACGTATAATTGAGTTATAAGTATCCTGAACTTCCAAGTTTGGGGTCAACATCTACAGGACTCAGAGCAGTTTGCGGAAGGCTTCCGAAGGATTCACGCGGTGTCCGAAGAATGGCTTTGTTTATGTGCTGTTTGGAGTTTGTGTTGGCTTTCTTATGGGGCTGAGGGGTTTAGGCTTTCTGGATTTCTGGTCTTGGGGCGTTCAGTGAGGTTTGTTCAGGTTCAGGGTTGAGGGTTTGGGTGAACAACTTCTCGGCATGGGATCAGTGGATCGCCTATGCTCTGTACTCGGCAAATCGAAAGCAATATCTTTAAAGGATGGCACCAGGCAAGCCCGAAACCTAAGTCCCGAGGCTCCCCCAAGAACCCGCCCCCCCCAGATTACGCATCACTCGGGACTCAAGTCCTTTTGGCTTGGGTCTTCAGGGTTCAGGGGCTTAAAACCTAAAGCCCAAAACTCTTCAACCATCAGCCCTCAACCCCAACCCTAAAAACAAAACCCTAAACCCCAAAAGCCTAAACCCTAACCCTAAACGCTAAGCCCTAGTCCTAAGTCCTAAGCCCTAAGCCCTAAGCCCTAAGCCCTAAACCCTAAACCCTAAACCCTAAATCCTAAACCCTAAACCCTAAACCCTAAACCCTAAACCCTAAACACAAAAAGAAGCCCACTCCCAAGCGCAACTTCGAGGATGCGTCGAAAGGAGGGGCTTGGTGGCGCCTGGACTCGGTCGCCAAGGCCTTTGCCTTCGCCCCTTGGGAGCAAGAGCCGCGTTGGGCCTCGAAAACCCTAAACCCTAAACCCTAAACCCCAAACCCTAAACCCTAAACCCTAAACCCTAAACCCTAAGCCCTGAACCCTAAGCCCTAAACCCTAAACCCTAAACCCTAAACCCTAAGGGCAACAAGCCCCAGAACAAGCCGAAGATCCAACCGCGAGGGCCTGAGCATGAGCATGGTTGGGGTTTGGGGGGTTAGGGTTTAGGGTTTTAGGGATACGGGCCTCAGCGCGGCTTGGGGCGTTTTGGGGTTAGGGCCGTGGTTGGGGGGGGGGGTTGATGGCCCTGTTGCGCTCTCTTGGGTGGCCTTTGGGTCCTTGCCAAATGTGGGCACTTTCTGTGCGTGCTCGGAGCCCTTGCACACATGCTTTGTCAGACTCTGCCCACAATCCTTCTTGGCGAGGTAGTTCGGGCCTAGTTGCGCGCAGTTGATGTCGAGGCCGCAGAGGAAGAAGTCGATGACCGGAGGCGACAAGGTGACCCAAGATGGCGCTGCTCCTTGAAAGCAGCTTACTTAGCCCATAGTTGAACTTTAAACTTTTGGTATTGGAGAAGGCAGAGTTGAGAAAGTTGGTTTCGGGGTTTGCTGGTTGCTGCCTTCATCCTTAGATCCCAGCAAACGCAATCTTCTGCACACCTGACCCCCAGATCCTTGCTTGAACCCTATACGCACCACATGTCAGCCTGGGACTCCGCACTTGGACTGTCAGCCCCTGTAGAAAATCTTTGGCTTAGGGTTTAGGAGTCCCTTCCGAGAGCCAGGTCGGGAAGAACGGGGGGTCTCGGCCCTGTCTGCTTGTGAGACAAGCCCTAGACTCTAGCATAGGGGCCTGAATATTTAGAATAGGGTTTTGGGGGTTATAGCCTTCGAGCCCTCCGCAGCTCTCAAGGACCCGTCAGTCGCGAAAGTGAAGACCGAGGAGCCACATCCCAGAACTCCCAAAAGAACTTCAGGTGGGTTTAGGGTTAGGGTTTAGGGTTTAGGGGTTTAGGGGTTTAGGGTTTAGGGCTTAGGGCTTAGGGCTTAGGGTTTAGGGTTTAGGGCTTAGAGGCCCTTGGGATATTTCATATCTTCCCTTAGTGGGCTTAAGAGGCTTATATTTCGGACTCTTCTTCAAAGGGTTTTAAGGGCCATCCCAGAACCCCTCAGAGCCCCAAGACTGTGAACCCCAAAAGCCTGGGGCTTGCGGGGCAGATTTGGGTCTAGTGTTTAGGGTTTAGGGTTTAGGGTTTAGAGGGTGTGGGGTTTAGGGTTTAGGGTGTAGGGTCACGGGTTAAGGGTTAAGGGTTTAGGGCTTCTTACTCTTCGGGCCACCTCCCAGCAGCTTGCAGCGACTGATGCGAGCGACTGCTGCCTGTCTTGTGATTCCGGTCCGTGCTCAAATCTCAAGTGTGCTTATGCTACATACCCCTTAGGAATTGTTTTGTATTTGTGTTTGGGAAAAACCCAAGAGGATCTTAGAAATATCATTTTTTAGTCAGGTTCTAAGGGGATCCAGTATGAAGTGCATATATTGCAGGGCATCCGGCTTTGAGGCTTTCAGGGGCTTGGGTCGGATCGTGGCTCGTGAGTCTTAAGCACTGACCTCCACAGCAGCCCTTGGGGGTTCAGACTGCGACAGCTCGACCCTGTTCCAAATCCGTTTAGGGTTTAGGGTTTGGGGTTTAGGGTTTAGGGTTTAGGGTTTGGGGTTTAGGCCCGCAGGTTGCCAAGGGAATTGGAGCTTTGCCTGAATCCTACATCCCAAATTCAAAAAGTATCCTGCCCCTATGGCGCCGTAGACTTGAGCCCCCTTAACTTGGGAGGTTCCCCCTTATAGACACAGTCCTTGATTGGGATTCTAAATAGGGGGTACTACAATCCCTAGTAAGGACTGTTAGTAGAAGGGGGAACATCCCAACCCCAACCCTCAACCCTAAACCTAGATCCTAGACCCTAAGCCCTAAACCCTTGATCATAGACCCTAAACCCTAAACCCTAAACCCTAAACCCTAAACCCTAAACCCTAAACCCTAAACCCTAAACCCTAAACCCTAAACCCTAAACCCTAAACCCTAAACCCTAAACCCTCGAGTCCTGAAAGGACATGAAGCTACAGAGCAAGCTGCGCTGATGGAGTCGGGCCTTCGGAGGAGACATCGGAGGCCACAAGCCAGAAAGTTGAAGCTACCCCAAGCAATCCGGGGCAGGGTTTAGGGTTTAGGGTTTAGGGTTTAAGGTTTAGGGGTTAGGGTTTTGGGTTTAGGGTTTAGGGTTTAGCCCGAACCATAGATGCCCTGCAAGAACTGTAGATCTTAGAAGTCCTGCAGCCTGGAAATTCCCCATCACCCTCAACGCCCAATGGCCTTACATCGTCCGTGGTTTTTTTGGGTGGTGTCGCGAGAGCTTTTGAGATTTTGGGCTTCAGTTGGTGGGCTTGAGGGCAGCATGTTGTAGGAAGCGGGCCGCTCAGCATTGAACCCAAACAGAAAGCAAGTTGTGATTTTTGGTTGCTGCTGGGGTGCCCTAAACCCTAAACCCTAAACCCTAAACCCTAAACCCTAAACCCTAAACCCTGAACCCTGAACCCTGAACCCCAAACCCGAAACCATAGCCACCCAAAGCCTAAGCCCCTGATCGCGTGAGCAGGCGGCCAGCAGACGGGTGCACCCGCATGAAGTTCACCGACGCAGAGTCCCTGTAGCCAGGAACTTCCGAGATTCCTAAACCCTAAACCCTAAACCCTAAACCCCAAACCCCAAACCCCAAACCCTCGCAAGTCGATACGCATCCACAAGCCCGAAGCCCGAAATCTGGTTCTCAGGGTTCAGGGGGGGCCTTGCGACTCGGAGGCCTGGCCTTGGGAGCTCCTTGGATCAAAGCCCCCCTCAGCGGTTTAGGGTTTAGGGTTTAGGGTTTAGGGTTTTAGAACTCTAAATCGACCAAAAGACACCCGAGTCAGCCAAGACACATCACAAGCCTCAGGCCCATGGCAAGTCACCACGGTTTGGGGTTTCAGGTTTAGGGTTTAGGGTTCTTGCCACCTGCCAACTAAAGGCCAAACCAACTGGGTAATCTCTAAGGCACATGCGATGATCAAGCTGAAAGTCTAGCGTCTAGAATGGCTCCACCCGCACAGCTCGCTTGGGACTCTGCCGTAGGCCGGTTCTTTGCTTGTCTGTACCTTGGTTTGGACTTTTTGTGCAAATTCGCAGGTTTCCCCCCCTGCCCCCTGTGCCTCAAAAGAGAGAGCGGGCCTTTTGCGTAGTAATGATTCCCTGTGCCACGTTTTGCGGCGGCAGATGCCTAACGGGCCACCGGAGCCCCTGTGTCGCTGCGCAATTCGGCTGATTTTGTGGTGTTTTGTAGGTTTATAGGGTTTAGGGTTAGGGTTTAGGGTTGAGGATTTAGGATTTAGGATTTTGAGGTTCAGGGTTTGTTTTCGGAATCAGGGTTCCATCGGGGCTGAGTTTCGAATAGGGTCGGAGGCACGCTCGGGTGAAATTCGGCGGGAGATCCTCGACAGACCGGCAAAGCCGGCATCTCCCCGTCTACCTGCAGGCTCGCAAGACCAAACTAGTCTTGAGCCGCGTGCGAGAAAAAGTGTCCCTGCACGCCCCCAACCTAGAAGCCAATTCCGAGGCTATCGGTGAAATCTTCTTGCCTAACTTACCACCGCCTAAATACCTAAGCCCTAAACCCTAAGCCCTAAACCCTAAGCTCTAAACCCTAAACCCTAAACCCTAAACCCTAAACGCTAAACCCTAAACCCTAAACCCTAAACCCTAAACCCTAAACCCTAAACCCTAAACCCTAAACTACAAACCTACTTGTCACGGCTAACCCATGAAATCCCCCAACCAGGACTGCAGGATTCCTCGCGATTCCGAAGCAAGCCTTAGATCCGAAAACCCAAAGCCCTTTAGGTTTCCCTAAACCTTAAGCCCTAAACCCTAAACCCTACACCCTAAACCCTATCCCCCCCCCCATGCCTCTGGAGGAAGGGCAGACGAACCTGCGCGAAGCGGCCGAGGGCCGCCGCGCGCTGTTGGACTCCTTCCCGCCCCTTGCAGGCGGGTTGAAGGATTTTGAGGGTAAACCCTAAACCCTAAACCCTAAACCCTAAACCCTAAGCCCTAAACCCTAAGCCCTAAACCCTAAGCCCTAAACCCTAAACCCTAAACCCTAAACCCTACACCCTAAACCCTAAACCCCCAAAGACCTAAGTTCCCATGCCAAGAGGCACTAAACTCAGTGTGTATAGGGCCCAAGGCTGGAACTTCGGCTCAGGGGATGTGGAGAAATGGTTCTCTTGTAGGGTTTAGGGTTGAGGGATCAGGGTTCAGGGATTTGGGGTGTGTTGGGCCAGACAGGGCATGCACATTTGCGCGTTGCCTAAACCCTAAACCCTAAACCCTAAACCCTAAACCCTAAACCCTAAACCCTAAACCCTACCCTAACCCTAAACCCTAAACCCTAAACCCTAAACCCTAAACCCTAAAACCTAAACCTTAAACCCTAAACCCTAAACCCTAAACCCTAAACCCTAACCAAACCCTAAAAACCCTAAACCCTAAACCCTAAAAAAACCCTAAACCCTAACCCTAAACCCTAAAACCCCAAACTAAAGCCTAAAGCCTAAAGCCTAAAGCCTAAAGCCTAAAGCCTAAAGCCTAAAGCCTAAAGCCTAAGCCTAAAGCCTAAAGCCTAAAGCCTAAAGCCTAAAGCCTAAAGCCTAAAGCCTAAAGCCTAAAGCCTAAAGCCTAAAGCCTAAAGCCTAAAGCCTAAAGCCTAAAGCCTAAAGCCTAAAGCCTAAAGCCTAAAGCCTAAAGCCTACAGCCTAAAGCCTAAAGCCTAAAGCCTAAAGCCTAAACCCTAAACCCGAAACCCTAAACCCCAAACCCCTGAATCTTGAGTGGCTGCTTCCGGAGCTGGCCCTTCTAGGTCAACTTCTTAAAGTGTTCGGTAAGTTGTGCGATACTTCTGGGTCAAGGACCCACAGTGGCTCCGGTTTAGGGTTTACAGTAGGGTTTAGGGTTTAGGGTTTAGGGTTTAGGGTTTAGGGTACATAATCTAGTCGTCCATCTATGCAGCTTCCTGTCTATCTCAAACTCTCTCTCGCTCTCCAATCCATCATCGGAGCGGTTGTTAATATGTCCATCCGTCTGTCAATCTTGCTCTCTGTGCCACCGGCTCGTGTCTTCACGTCTTCTCTACCGGCTTGTCTTCTGTGGCTTGCCCGCAATCCTCTCTTGGACTCCCACAGCCATGAAGCGACAGGCGCGGTCCAAAACATCGGTAGCAGCACCAACAGCCTCCTCGATCGCTACCATGAGGTGGCTGAGGACACCCTTGGGGTTCTTGGCCCTCGCGCAATTTTCTGGGCTTGAAAGATTTTGGGTTGAGGGATTAGGGCTTCAAAGGGGTCAGGGGTTCTTAGGGGCCATTTGGAGGGGCTGCATCTGGGGACCAAGGTCTCCCAGCCCTGATTGTTCCTCCTCCAAGCTCGCAGGCCACGTGATGACATGCCTCTCGATGCCAAAACAGGGAGTATGGATGGGTTTCACCTCAATTCATGTTCAATCAAGCGTCCCAAAACGCAGTTGGTCTTTAGCCTGGAGTGCAAAGAGTGCAAAGGGCGAAGCGCAATCTGGCCCCAAGGCGCTGCTCAGCATCAAGTAGAAAGGAAGTGCTACATGGGCTTAGGGTTTAGGGTTTAGGGTTTAGGGTTTAGGGTGGTTCGATCATTGGCTCGTACCTGCGAAAGAGGAACCGTATCAAGTCAATGAGCACCACAGAGGTCGCTCGAAAGTGGCTGAGGTTCCTAAGTGGACGCATGGAAGCAAGCCGCCTATCACAAGCATGAAGTTCCCTCTTTGAGTGCAGTTATCTAAAGTCTAGGGTTTAGGGTTTTAGGGTTTTAGGGTTTTAGGGTTTGAGGGTTTTAGGGTTTTAGGGTTTGAGGGTTTTAGGGTTTGAGGGTTTTAGGGTTTTGGGGTTTTGGGGTTTTAGGGTTTTAGGGTTAAGGGTTTTAGGGTTTAGGGTACTTCCCAGAGGCAGTGTTGTGGTGACGGGCGTGACCGGGTCGACTATAGAAGCAGAGCATCTTCAATTTTCAAATCGGGCGGTCATGACGCTTTCGTCCCCACTACTTGCATGTCACCAGCCTGAGTCAGCCCCACATGTTCTTAGTAGGGAATGAGGGAATTAGGGCCCTATACAATTTCTTAAAGGGTATATATGGGGTACCTCATTCCCTCATTCCCTACCAAGAACCAGCAAGATGAGGAGCGCAAGAAGCTGCACAACCTCGTTTTGGAGCTGAAGGGCAACATCCGAGTCTTCGTCCGGGTCCGGCCACGACATGGCTCCCCAACCCTCAACCCTCAACCCTCAACCCTCAACCCTCAACCCTCAACCCTCAACCCTCAACCCTCAACCCTCAACCCTCAACCCTCAACCCTCAACCCTCAACCCTCAACCCTCAACCCTCAACCCTCAACCCTCAACCCTAAACCCTAAACCCTAAACCCTAAACCCTAAACCCTAAACCCTAAACCCTAAACCCACGTGGATCCAAAGCGCCGAATGCACCTTTAGCTTTTTGGGGTGTTTCAGCCTGCTAGCTTCGGGCTTAGGGAAGAACCCCACGACTGGCTGAACCACAAACCCCCGAACGCACCCTGAATCTCATACCCTGACTCCCGCACTCAGAGTTCAAAAGAAGCTGAAGCTGCAGCTGCAGCTACGGTTTCGGGTTTAGGGTTTAGGGGTTTGGGGTTTATAGGGTTTAGGGTTTAGGGTTTAGGGTTTGCGGTTTAGGGTTTAGGGTTTAGGGTTTAGGGTCTGGCAGGTGCGCCCCATGAGCGAGAAGGAGAAAAACGCCGAAGCTGCAGGCGCGCGTGGGCTTAGGTTTTGGTCAATCCTAAACTACTATTTGCTTGAGGACCCCCCCCCCAAAAAAAAAAAACAACTCTATATTACACATATCAGGAAGAATATTTATTTGCTTAAGGACCCAACAATAACAAGAATACTAGTCCCTATGTTACCCTTATAAGGAAGAATTTCTTTTTTTTTTTGGGGGGGGGGGGGGGGGGGGGGGGGGGGGGGGGGGGGGTTCTTAAGCAACTAGTAGTAAATGTCAGCCCGGTAGTCTGACACCTTCAAGGTGGTGAAAGTCCTAGACCCTCCCAAGAACTCAAGAACTCCAGAGCCGAGAGGCCGGTTTAGGGTTTAGGGTTTGGGGTTTAGGGTTTAGGGTTTGGGGTTTAGATCTGAAATTCTCGCAGCCCGCACCCCCGAAATCGGGCTAAGGGTTCAGCTGCGTTCTGAAAGCTGTGCTTCCCTCACATGCTGTCAAGGTCCTGAGGAATAGGAGTCGTTTCGAATCTGGAGAACCCGAAACTCAGTACATGCCCGAAGTCCCAGGAGAAGCAACGATCAGCTTCGCGGAAGACAGCAAGGTGCTTGCAGCTGCTGGGGAATTCAGGCTTTCAGGAGTCAGAGGGGGTTACGGTTACAGGTCCCGGAAACCATTTTGAGGGTCCGTGTGCCGCTTGCCAGACTGTAGCTCGATGTAAGACAGGCGGTGGGCTTCCTGTAGCTGGTTCTATGCTAAGTTTAGGGTTTAGGGTTTAGGGTTTAGGGTTTAGGGTGTAGGGTTTAGGGTTTAGGGTTTAGGGTGACGGTTGCGCAAAAAAAAGGGGAACGGCACGACCCTGAAGAGCTGCGGCACAGGTGTCGGTCTACGATGCGAATCAGCAGAGACGCAAGTGGTTCGAGTTTGACCAGGCCAGACGTGGGAGGGGTGCTGTTGTAACCCTAAACTACTCAAAATCCTCCTTGAGCGCCAAGCCCCGGACCCCTTTTTCGCCCTTGGAGCCCGGAAGGGTCAACGCCGACCCACCCCAACCCCAGAGCGGAAGAAGGGTGGAGGTTGGGCGTCTACTTCAACCTTCACCGTAAGGTTTAGGGCGAAAATTCTTTTTGCAACAGCGAAGGCCGTGTAAAACTCGTCACCGCCCACAAACTTCACCGGACCCTAAACCTTCAATGCATACTCGTAATTCCCCGAGCCGTCCCGCGAATGAGGCCTTTCAGCCAAAGAGCCAGCAGCAGGAAGTCTTCGAGGAGGTGCGCCGCCGGTTGGGGGCGTGGGGGGTTGAGCTCCATACGTTGCCTACTCAAATCCGAAAGGTACTG
The DNA here is from genome assembly GCA_905221605.1 of Symbiodinium natans. Lineage (NCBI taxonomy): Eukaryota > Dinophyceae > Suessiales > Symbiodiniaceae > Symbiodinium > Symbiodinium natans. The sequence goes on along the minus strand of CAJNDS010002591.1, from coordinate 52,748 downwards.
TACCCCCAAAGCCCGGCTGAAATACCCTGAGCCTCTTAGCCTGACGTTTCTCTCTGGCGGCCTTTATGTGTCTGGGGCGTGCCGCATCATGTTGCGGCCCTCGAGGCTGGAGAAGTTGTGCATCAGACCTTGGGGTTGACGCGATTGCAGTGGCTAATCTCGAGGTCGGAATAATTACTAATATTTTTCCCTTATGGTCCCTTTATAATTCTACTATAATACCCCCCCTCCCCCAAAACCCTATTCTAATAATTAAGGCCCTATATTGGCTGGCAGGTCAAGCCGTTGGCGACCTCTGTGCTGGATGGCTACAATGCTGCGGCCTCAACAGCCGTCGCGATAGCACGACGCCACCGCCCGTAAGCCCTCGGCCCAAACAAAATAAAGTCGCAAGGCCTTGTAGGCACTGATCCCCTCAACAGGACAGCCCTTTGAAGCTCCTAACATGCTCGTTGTACACCTCCGATTCCCCCACAACTCCGTTTGGTTCCCCCACCTCCCCCAACCCTAAACCCTAAACCCTAAACCCTAAACCCTAAACCCTAAACCCTAAACCCTAAACCCTAAAGCCTAAACCCTAAACCCTAAACCCTAAACCCTAAACCCTAAACCCTAAACCCTAAACCCTAAACCCTAAACCCTAAACCCTAAACCCTAAACCCTAAACCCTAAACCCTAAACCCTAAAACCCTAAACCCTAAACCCCCTTAAACCCTAAACCCTAAACTAAGTGAGGGGTCGCTTCCGTCGAGCGACAGACCCCGAACGCTCGGCCGAGGGCCTTACAGCCCGAGCGCCCAAGCGAAAAGAGAAACGGAAAGGTGAGGGTTAAGCCTCACCGTCTGTCCTGGACAGGCTAACGGACATCGGCCTTTTTTACGTACTCGGCTAAGGGATGGCCGGCACCCAGACCACCTTTAGCGTGGCAGGGTTTTGGGTTCAGGGTTTGCCGGCCCCCCCCCCCCCCGGCCCCCTGGCCCCTGGTGGCTGGATTCCTGGACCAGGAGGCTGGCGAGGGGTCCAGGCAGACTGGTTGCTCAATTTCGTGGTTTGGGGGCTTTTTCACGCCTCCGAGCCCCCGCAAAATGACCAACCAAGAGTTTTGCCGCCAACCCGCAGGCCCGGCCACTCCAGGCCCTGGCCAAGTCCCCAACCAAAGGCCACGGCCAAGGCCAAGGGCCAAAAGCGCCAAGGGCCGCCTCGACCAAGGGCCCCCCCCAAGGATCTCCCCGGGGCCAAGGGCCCTCCGAGCCAGGGCCCCCGATCTGGAGCCAAGGGCGCCTCGGGCCAAGGGGATTTTTGGGCCAAGGGCAAGGGTTTTTGCGGGCCAAGGGTCTGGGGGGCCGAGGCACCCCGAACCCCAGCTTTAAACCCTAACACCGCAAAGCACTGCGAAGGCCTTCAAGCAAATAAGGGCCTCTACGGGCCCTAACTTGCCGAAGGCCCGAAAAGGGCCGAGGCTACCCCGAACCCCAGCTTAACCCCTAACCCCCAGCGATTGAAATACTCATTGGCGAAAAAAAACTAATAGGTTCCCTGACCTTCAAATGAATAAAGCCTCTACGGCCCCTGACACGCCGAAGGTCCGAACAAGGCCCCGACAGACCCCAAGAGCCACCAAAAGGCTTCAAAAAGCTTCAAAAGGCCCCCTAAAAGAAGGGGGACCCCAGGATGCCCGTACCCGCAATGAAAAATGCGATTTTTTGGTAGTGAAATCGATGGTCTTTTCCTTCATTTTACCCCGAAAAGGCCAGGAAAGCCCCCAGGAAGCCCCCAAAAGGCCCCAAGAGCCACCAACTTAATTGAGGCCCTTAAAGAAGGGGAATCCAGGAGCAGGCACAAAGGGTTTCCCTGACCTTCAAATAAATAAGGGCCTCTACGGGCCCTGACACGCCGAAGGCCCGAAAAGGGCCGAGGCTACCCCCAACCCCAGCTTAAACCCTAACAGCGCAACTTTAAAAACATCAAAGCAAGCATCAGAGCACAAGAAAGTAAATTCCATAAGCCCTAAACCCTAATAGAGTATAGTTTGGGTGGCCCTCCCCGAGGCTACCCCCAACCCCAGCTTAAACCCTAACAGCGCAACTTTAAAAACATCAAAGCAAGCATCAGAGCACAAGAAAGTAAATTCCATAAACCCTAAACCCTAATAGAGTATAGTTTGGGTGGCCGGGTTGGGTTGACGGGCAACGCGAGCGCGCGGCCCGGGGTGTTTCACACCCGAGCGCGCGCCCTCCCCTGACACACCCTAAACCCTAAACCCTAAGCCCTAAACCCTAAACCCTAAACCCTAAACCCTAAACCCTAAACCCTAAACCCTAAACCCTAAACCCTAAACCCTAAACCCTAAACCCTAAACCCTACACCCTACACCCTACACCCTACACCCTAACCCCCCACCCCCCTTGCAGCCCAAAGCCAGGTTTGCATCTTCGCCTACGGCCAGACGGGCTCTGGCAAGACCTTCACCATGACCGGCAGCCCGGACAACCCAGGCGCCGAAGTCCCGAGCCCTCAAGGTTGAGAGGGCTTATTAATGTAGGGGGCGGAATCATTGCGAATCGTATTTTCTTGCGATCCCCTGTATAAGAATATTAAAGTCGCCCCATGTCGCCCCCCCAACCCCGAATCTAATTTTAACTACGTCCCCCTATGATTGGGGTGATTTTACAACACCGGCTGCTGAGCAAATGGAGGGATCCTACACGCACAGCCGCTGGAAACATCTGGAAACTTCACCGCATTTTCGCAGGTAACAAAACAGGAGGTGCAACATGATCCTGATAGCCCTGAGCCCTGCAATCCCAAACCCTAAGATCCTGCAAGCGCCGAAGCGGGGAGAAGTCTCTATACCCTGAGGCCCAAACCCTCAAAGTCATGAATCCTGAGCCGTCGAACCTTGAAGGCTCGAAATTCTGGAAAGCATTCATTCATCCTTATCGGGAAATCCGAAGCGCCGCCTTCAATTCTTTTACTCTGAGGTGGTTCTGCCCAGAAGCCCTAAACCCTAAACCCTAAACCCTAAACCCTAAACCCTAAACCCTAAACCCTAAACCCTAAACCTTAAACCCTAAACCCTAAACCCTAAACCCTAAACCCTAAACCCTAAACCCTAAACCCTAAACCCTAAACCCTAAACCCTAAACCCTAAACAGCCCTCAAGTCCAATCCAGAAGTCTTGAGTCCACAAAGTTCCCAGAGCCCTCGTTAAGCCCTGCACCCCGAACCCCTACCCTCCCCTAAAGATGTACACCAACGGGCCCGAGCCCTCTGTCCTACAGCATTCTGAAAACTCGCATGCTGTTGAAGGCCTAAACACCCGAGTGCTCAAGGACCCGATGCCGTTGGTCCAGGGTTTAGGGTTTAGGGTTTAGGGTTTAGGGTTTACTGTTTAGGGTTTAGGGTTTGAGTGGCTGTGGCCCGAGGGGTTTGTCTGTAAGGGGATCTGGCTCCAGGGTTCAGGAGTCTAGGTTTCGGGTTCAGTGTTCAAAGCTTGGGGTTCATGGGGTTTGCTACATCCCCCTCTTTTTGTTTATCTAAAGCCCAAGAGGATATTAAAAAACAAATATATTAGTTTTATTAAGGTTCTCAGGGGAGTGTAGTTTGAGGGTTCAGGATTTAAGCTTTGTCAAATGTTCTGCCTTTCTTTCCGCTGCACAGCTGCGGAAAGTCTGGCACCTGGCGCGCCTTGCTTTCCCGTCTCTGCAACAAGGATATAGTTCCGAATGTCATGCCCAAAAAAGTTGTAAAGTGCTGACATGGCATCAGCCCGACGAAGATGCAACGTTGCGAATCTCCTCGCCTGCCCAAAAGCCTGAAAGACACTGCAACAGGAGCTCTTCCGCATTCGCGAGCAGCGGAAAGAGGTCGGCAGTTGGGCCGGTTTCGGGTTTCGGGTTTCGGGTTTAGGGTTTCAGTGGGCTCATGCTCCCGTAAACCTAGCGCTTCAACACTTACAACTTACAACACTACACCCCTCAACCCTGCCAACGACCCAGCATCCGGTCTTCCCAAATCTTACGTGTCAGGGTTTCGGGTTCAGGGCCACAGCCTTCTAACTGCCCTTCGACGCCTATACCCTGTGGCCGCACACTCGCAGTTGCTCTTGAGTGCTGGACGATGAGCAAACGGCTACAGCAGAAACCAGTGGGGTGTAACGGAAACCGTAATGGAAACTACTTGGAATCGCAGCGGAAACCCACCGGAGCACGTAACTGATCGAAACCAAGGGGGGGGGGCAGAACAGGAGGGTGCAGCATTGGGCTTTAGGCTTTAGAGGCTTGAGGAAGGGTTTAGTGTTCAGGGTTTTTTGGTTTTTGGCTCTCGAGCTTGCGGGTTCAGGGTTAGGGTTAGGGTTCTTGGCTTCAGGGATTGGAGGTTTCCGTTACGAGAAGTGCTTTGGGTTCCGTTGCAAGACTTGTCTCCTGCTGGCTTCACCTTGGGATGCAGGTTTGATGCCCTTACTTTCTTTCTCACGTGACCCACCTACTGTTGAAAAACTTGATCTGCACAATTAGAGAGCACCTCCACTTTCTGGTTCCATTTTCTTACAGCTTGGAACGGTTAAGCCTTTCTTTTTTGCAGGCCCCTGACTTTCTATGGCAAGACGTGCGGCCCCTCAATAAATGATTTGGGGGCACGTTTGTGGTGTGAAAGCCACAAAAATCAATTTTCAATGACATCTGGCCCTCAGGCTACCACAATATCACAATGGTGGGCACTGTCGATGTCAATCTTTTGTACTTTTGGCACCGTCGGGCGGTTCAGCCTGCTCTTGTTCTTATCCTAAATCCTAAACCCTAAACCCTAAACCCTAAACCCTAAACCCTAAACCGTCATGACAAACGCTTCGCCGGCAGGAAAGAGGTAGCCTCGGCATCTCGGACCTTTCACCAGCAACAAACAGGCCCTCAAAAAGAGGCGCGAGGCTTTTCTGGATAGGCTTGCTTTAGGACAGGCCGAAAAGTCGTGGAACATTTTGCTTTCAAGGTCGTGATGTCGAAACGCGTCCCTCCACAAAGCTTCTTTGTGTCAGGTGCCGAATTAAACTCCCAACCGTTGTGAATGGAGCATAGCTAGGCGGACGAGATAATTTACATGCAGGCATGCGGCCCGGGTGCGGGGCGCTTGCGCACGCGCCCTTGAACCCGAAACCCAGGCACCACGTCCTAGCCTTTCAGGGTTTAGGGTTTAGGGTTTAGGGTTCGGGGTGGGGCACAGGAGATTGAGATCAACATCTCGCTGTCTGCCCGCGACCCAGTCTTGAATCCTGTCTGTTTTCCTGGCGCGGGTCCAGTCCTGAATCCTATACCCTACACCCCAAATCCCACAAGCCTTACCCTGAACCCTAAACCCTAAACCCCGAACCCATTTGAAACCCTCAAGGTAAGAACACAATGGCCCCCCCCGCAGGACCGATTGGCTCAGCAAGGTATTTGAGAGATTGGATTGGAAGCAAACGTCGATGCTTTTTTGGGTGAAGAACTTCTTGGACTTGGATGTCATCAGAAGGAGTTGAAAACTAGTGTTTGCAAACGGGCCCGCTAAAGATCTGATGGAAGCATGTGGCTCCTATTTAGTGAATGATGTGCCTCGAAAAATGTCGGACCATGTACGAGCCTCCCAGTCAAGTCTGTGGCGACATCTGGGATGGGTCACTTTAGGCATTGTGAACGGCCCCTAACTAGCAACTAGGATAAACCCTTGAAGCAGATCATCTGAGATCATTGTAGTCGTTCCTACCAAAGCGGCTGGCTTCAGGTGACCGAAATCTACAACGAGCAGATCAAGGTGCATCGTCGGTCGTTAGGTCTTTTGGCACCGCGTCTTGTGCAGCTTTGTGCGAGAAGAGCTGAGACATCGCGTGAGGCGGAACTGTCACTGAAAAGAACAGGGGGTGATTACTGATCCTCACCTCTCCCCACCTCCATGCTCCTCCTCCTCCAAGCTCCTCCTCCTCCTCCTCCTCCTCCTCGCCCTTCTCTCTTTCGCCTCGTCCTCCTCGACTTCCTCCTCCTCTTCCTCCTCCTCCTCCTCAACCCCGCAGCCCTGCTCTTTCCTGTGGGGCGGCGCTTGCTTTGCTGCACTTGTTTCAGATCACGGGTGCAACAGCTGATTTTGCTTTTGCGATTTGAAAGCGCTTGCTTCGACGCAGGATCTCTTCAACCCGGACAGCGCCAAGAAGAAGCTCGATGCCAGCTGGCCGAAGCTGAAGAACGGTTTCAGCGTCACGGATCTGCCGTGCTCTAGTCTTATTGGAGGTCATAGTGGGGTAAGATTTGTCACTTGTAGGGGTTCCGAAACTCAATAAGGAAGAGAAATCTTACATGTTAACACCAGCCCAATCACGAACTAGTTATTCTTGCAGGGGTCAGGCATAGTCAGGCACACCCTGCCGTACACGTCAGGCCTTCCCGAAACCTCAAAGGCAAGCAAGCTGTAGACCATTGCGTGCCTCTTCTGGGTAGGGCGCCGGTAGGTGGTCGGGCTAGAGGTCACCCAGGTCCCACACACCCCCTTGTAGGGTGCTGCTCGGGTGCCGCCTACTTCCACCCCTCGCCACGCAGGTGAAGCAGAACCCAGACGGCACGAACACCGTGCGCGGCACCCAGGGGCCTAGTAAACCCTGAACCCTTTACCCTAAACCCTAAACCCTAAACCCTAAACCCTAAACCCTAAACCCTAAACCTAAACCCTAAAGGGTTAAACCCCGGGTCTTCGACAAGGTTTCGAGCATGCAGCCGGGTTTGAGAGTCCAGGGCTTCAGGGGTCTCAAGGGTACAAAGTGTCAATTAAACCGGATGCAGGCTCACGGGGTCCAAGAACAAGCAGTTCCAGTTTTCTGGAGTTGAGGGGCTGTGCATGTGTAAGGCTTGGGGCCATGTCGTGAACCATGAAGGAGTGAGTTGCTACAGTATGGCCTTGGCGGGATTCCACCCTCAACCTGAACGAGCCGGTTCAGAGCCTTGCATAGCCCTTCATGCTCGCTCATGCGCACATGCAGGACGGTGCAGGCCTTGTGGGTTTGGGGCTTGGGGCTTATCGAGCTTAGGACAGTTTAGGGCAATCTGCAATGCTCGGCACATTGCGTGGAACACGCGGCGTGGGACACCGCTGGGCGTTGATGCTCCACCGACTGTGTCTGGGCTGTGTTAACCGAAAGCGCAGATCGTGACAGTGAGAGACACCCGAGCGTAATTCGACATGCGGCGAAACAGGATCGGGGTCGTGCCTCTCTGGATATGGGACCGAATGGGTGGCGGATGCTGCTGAGTAGTCGCCACAGCCGAGAGCCGTGCAGCTTCAACAAACCTAGGCCCCCTATATAGCTGGGATGCTGGAACCCCATCGCGTTGGCACACTGCTTAGGGAAAAACACTTTCGCAACCATTGAGTGTTCCGCGGCGAACGTCCAGGCAGACAACACGTGACAAGAAATGAAACACATCACGCACGCATCCACAATATAGCTGTAGCGGACGCGGTTTTGCAGTTGTGGAATGTTTCGTGTTACGATGAGCAAAACACTTCCGGAACATTGCGAGACAAGCGTTTTCGCCCAACTGTATTATTCTTTGCGAGTCACGCCGTCGCTGCCTGGTTCATTGGAGGCTGGGCAACATTTGTTCGTCATCATGTTAGGCTTTTGTTATATTGCAAGCGTCCTCAGCCGCAGGCGACATGCGCAGCTCTTGAAGCACAAAACCTGGAGACTAGAAAATGTCCGGGCCATCCCACAGGTCTACATAATATGATCATCGAGCTTCCTGGAGCAACTGCTTAAGTAGTGTTTTGTTCAGAAGTTTAATTTCAAGACACATTATACGACAACAATGAGGGCGGAGTAGCAGCGGAAGCAAGCTAAAGGTTTGCCCGGAAAATCTAACAAGCCTTCCTTGCTAGCAACAGATGCGCCGAATGGCTGTGATGTCAATGTTCGATGGGGGAAGCGCTCTGTGTGTGTGTGTGCGCGCGTGCGTGGGGTGTGTGTGTGTGTGTGTGTGTGTGTGTGTGTGTGTGTGTGTGTGTGTGTGTGTGTGTGTGTGTGTGTGTGTGTGTGTGTGTGTGTGTGTGTGTGTGTGTCGCTGTGTGTGGGTGTGTGTGTGTGTGTTCACAAAAGGCCTTATCCGATGCTACCAAGACGTGCTGCCCAGCGGGTTGTTCAACGTGCAGAAAGGCACTGTATTACGCTAAGCCCTAAACCCTAAACCCTATACCCTAAACCCTAAACCCGCTGCCGAGCTGGTGGAGGATGTCAAGGCTCAGTCCCCCCAGCCGCGGACGGCGAAGCAGGCTACGTTGCCTTGCAAATGAAGCTTCGTCTGTTTGGCGCATTGAAGCCCAGTCATCCAGCTCAAGGGTGGAGACGCAAATTTGTTGGTTTAAAAGTTGCGTGCGTGAGAATATCATGCTTCAACTTCAAAAGTTTAGGCCTGCTTATGCGACTCGCAGGCGGCGAAGCAGAAAAACACATGGCCTTGGTTGCGAAAACTGCGCGTCTGAGAATATCAAGTTGCAGTCTCACTTTTCCCTTGCCAAATCCTCCTCAGTATCAACAAAGCCTGGGCGTCATGGTGCGCTGCTGTTCGCAGTGACTAGTGACTAACAAACTTGCTGCGCTGAAACAAGGTGTTCAGTCTTTTCAGCTTAAAAAGGCTGGGTGGACGGAAGGTGACTTTGGCGCTCAGCAGGCGTATGAGTAGCCATAGGTGTGCTGCATCGATCGAACTGGCCTGACAGTTTCAACAAAAGGCTCGCAGAATCGAACATGACGAGCGCAGCAGCAGGAATCTCTGTTGGCAGCCCGTCCTCTGGAAACTCAGGCGCGATTCCCGCGACGCGTGCATTGCTGACCTAAGTGTACAAAAGGAGCTAGTGACAGCATTTACTGCTCATCGTTGCAGTGGCAGACACCCGCGCTCCATCCAACAAAGCCATTGTTGTAGCGTTGGCTTCAACTGTTCCAAGGCTTCAGTCTCACGTCTTCGTAGTGGCGGCGGTCTGGCGGCGACGAAGTTATTTACAAGTACGCGGACTAAAGTCGCGTCGCATGAAGTTGACCAGGCGCCGCCCTCAGCAACAACAACGCGATCAGCTTCAGCACAAAGTCAAGAGAACAGACGTCGCGCCGCAAGCTCGAGCACATGCGATCTCTCGTGCCGCTCCCCGCTGTGTGGCCTTTAACTTTTTCGCTCCAAGGGCGGCCGTAGTAGTCCGTCCCAGGCACTTAAAGACTACGTAACAGCTTACCTTTAAAGAGCCAAGGGCGCCTCGCTGCATTTTTATATGTTCTTGGGACATTTGGCGCTGTAAAGTTTTACGCAAGCTGGCCCAAGTTTCCGATTCCTGGCGTTATCGTCGTCTTTGCTGTCGCGGAAGTCGTCGTTTTTCGTTGTTGTTTTGCGTGCGTGTTCTTTTCCGAAAGTTCGGTTGCTGCGGAATCTTTTGAGCGGTTGCTGCGATTGCCCGGAAAAGAGGGGTATTTCCAGGCCCTGCAGCCACAAGCCTGGCAGGGCCAAGCTTGAATTGGATGGCTGACTACGGACGAGCTCTAGCGAGATGCTGCGAGGAGGTCTATGTAGTTGTAGTCCGCAGCAGAAACCCATGAGGCGAAACAAGGCTCCAATGCCCTGGGGGCTTGGGCAGCACGCAAGCATGCCTGCGGCCGTGCCCGGCGGCAACGAGTGCCTAGCTCACCTTGGAGCTCGGCTTCAAGCCAGGACAGATGGTTAAACATGGGTTCGCATACTCCGCCCAGCCCCTTCCCACGCCCCTGCCCTCAAAACGTGGCGGTCCGGTGGTGCTGCGAAGCTGATCTTGCCACGCGGACGGGAGTCTTGCACTGTCTTCTGAAATATGTGGCCTCTACATGCTGCCGAATACGGCTCACCTCCGGCAGGTGTGTCGAGGTGCCCTCTGCTGTTCAGCCACTGCCTGGCGAAAACATGCTAACGCGCTTGTCGCTGAACCCCCCGAAGGCCCCGACTCCCAACAACTGCGCAGACCCCAAGACTTACTGTTGGTTAGTAGGGAATGAGAGAATGAGGTACCCTATATCCCCCTATATATGCCCTTTACGGTCATTCCCTCATTCCCTACTAACCAACAGTAAGAAGAGTCCCAAAGCAGCCGAGGCCTGGACTTACGGAGCGGCCAGTGAGCAGCGTGGAGGAAGTGCTGGAGTTCATGACCGAGGCTGGGGTGGGGGGGAGGGCTTTGGGTCGCGAGGCGCGAGGGGTTTAGGGTTTAGGGTTTCGGGTTTAGGGTTTACGGTTTAGGGGCTAGGTCCGAAGGGTTCCGACCTACAGCATTAGCAGCCGAGACTTGTCGACCGTGCCCTGAACCTCTGTATGAGTCAGGTTGTAAGTTATAAGCAAGGCAACCTACATTGAAACCTTTGGGGCTTAGGGGATTGAAGCTTACTCAGAAGCGAATCAGGAAGTTTAAGGAGGAATCGGGCCTCCCAGAACAGCTGCTTCCGGAAGCCTGACTCCTGTTTGAGGATGGCCCTAAACCCTATACCCTGGATGGCCTGGCAGAAGGTCATTCATTCATCCGAGGCTGCCGCCCTGAACTCCGCCCGCACCCTGAACCCTCAACTTAAACCCTAAACGGAGAAACCCGAAACCCCAAACCTTACACAAACCTTCATCCGAACAGCGCCCCGATCGTGCTCAATCTTTGAGTCGAGGCCTCTGAGGCTTCGTGCGATTTCGAGTTCAGGCAAGATAGGGGTCGGAATAACGACTCATATCCCCGTATGGTCCCTGTATACTACAACTATAATAACCCCCCCCCCCCTTATTCTAATTGTTAAGCCCCCCCCATAGTTTGGCTTCCCCAACGTGTTTGGTGGCCGTGCTTGGGCCCAGGCCCAGTCCAACCGGACGGTGATGGCCACGGAACCTCGGTGTTTGCAGCAAGCACGGGGGGGGGGGGTGAGGGCTTAGGGTGAGGGGTGAGGGTTTAGGGTTGAGGGTTCAGGGTTTAGGGTTTAGGGTTTGGAGTTTAGGGTCTAGGGTTTGGAGTTTAGGGTTTAGGGTTCAGGGTTCAGGGTTGATTGAGGGTTCGGGGAGTCGGGAGTTGAAGGTTTAAGACTACGGTGCTTCAGAGGGGTAATTCCTGATCCTTCAAGACTCGAACTCGGCTCTAGGGCTCCCGTCGTGTCTCGAAGAGCCGCTGCTCAGGAGCCCAAGCCCTAAGCGGGACGTCTTGCCGCATGAAGCCCCCCAGCTCCCAAGCCCCAAACCCCAAACCCCGGAACCTCCGCCCTACTTGCACACTGCCAGTTTCCGGCACCCAGGAATCACAATGAACTTTCGCTGTAACTGGGGACTTCTGGGCCCGAAGCCCTGGAAAGCCTTCCTCCCGAGGACATGAACGAGGAGTCCAGCCGGTCCCACAGCATCGTGCAGGCGCCATCGGGCTTTTGGGGTTTAGGGTTTAGGGTTTAGGGTTTAGGGTTTAGCGTTAAGGGTTTAGGGCTTCTAGGGTTTCGGGTTTAGGGTTTAGGGTTTCAAGGGATGGAGGTCCTAAGAGGGGTTATGGCTTCAGGGGCTTCCCGCACTCAGTCCAGAAGCGTTCGGGAGGGCCGAAGCTTTGAACTCTTGTTAAACGCCTCAGCTTGCGGCAGCGCAGGTGAAGACAGTCAACGCCAGAGGCCAAGATGCGCCACACAGCCATTGCTATTGTGTAGCAGTGGAGGGTTGGTTGGTAGGTTCTGTCTGGGGGTTGGGTTCTGACACTTGGTCAGAATCAGCAGGTCTCGCAGTGGCAGTTGAAGGTTAAGTCTTTTTCGTCGCGGCTGCCATGTGCTTCCAACTGCAGAAGGTTAGCGAATGCTCTCCGGGCTTAGGCACTCACACCTTACTGCCATCCTTATCTCAGGTCGGGGATGAAAGAGTTAATCCCCCAATACCCGCAACACGTGAGAGACTGAGCGCTCTGAGCAAGCGTGTGTTCGGCTTGCTCCGTCCAAGGCCATCTAGGAGCATTGGGAGAACCAGTGATTGCAGCATCACATGGATACTTCTTCTTAAAGCAGCATCTGGTGGCTCCTGGAATGTGGCTGCTGTGCACCAATAATACAAGATATGCAAGCCAGTGGGGTTTAGGGTTCAGGGGAAACTTTGGAGTTTAGACGCTTGGCCGCTTACCTGATGCTCACTCATGATGCGCCGGGATTTGGGTCCCGACGCCAGGGCCAGCAACAGCTGATGCTCATGATGCGCTTGGGTTTAGGTCCCAAAGTTAGGGCCAGCAACAGCTGATGCTCATGACGCGCCGGGAATTGTGGTCCCAAAGTTACTATAGGTAGGGCATTCAACAGCACCTGGGCACATCATTAGCATCAGCTGTTGCTGGCCCTGGCGTTGGGACGGCGCATCATGAGCATCAGCTGTTGCTGGCCCTAACTTTGGGACCCAAACCCCCGGCGCATTATAAGCATCAGCTGTTGCTGGCCCTAACTTTGGGACCCAAACCCCGGCGCATCATGAGCATCAGCTGTTGCTGGCGCATCATGAGCATCGGCTGTTGCTGGCCCTAACTTTGGGACCCAAACCTGGGCGCATCATGAGCATCAGCTGTCGCTGGCCCTGGCGTTGGGACCCAAATCCTGGCGCATCATGAGCATCAGCTGTTGCTGAGAATCAGCTGTTGCTGGCCCTAACTTTGGGACCCAAACCCAAGCGCATCATGAGCATCATGTTGCTGGCCCTAACTTTGGGACCCAATCCTGGGCGCATCATAGCATCAGCTGTTGCTGGCCCTGGCATTGGGACCCAAACCTGGGCGCATCATGAGCATCGGCTGTTGCTGGCCCTAGCTTTGGGACCCAGACCTGGGCGTATCATGAGCATCAGCTGTTGCTAGCCCTGGCGTTGGGACCCAAATCCCGGCGCATCATGAGCATCAGCTGTTGCTGGCCCTGGCGTTGGGGCCCAAACCTGGGCGCATCATGAGCATCATAGGCATCAGCTGTTGCTGGCCCTAACTTTGGGACCCTCATGGGCATCACCTGTTGCTGGCCCTGGTGTTGGGACCCAAACCTGGCCGCATCATGAGCATCAGCTGTGGCTGGCCCTAACTTTGGGACCCAAATCTGGGCGCATCATGAGCATCAGCTGCGGAGTACTCAACGAGCAGCAGCTCTGTCTGGTCGAATTTGCTTCGAGGATCCAACGCCTGGCAAGGCCGCGATATGAGCAACATGTCGTCGGTGCCCCTCGGGGTCATAGATGGCATACCGCTCGCGTGTGTTCGGGGACAGTGCCTCTGAAGTGTGTTCGGGGACAATGCCTCTCAAGTGTTTACAGGGGCTCCGGGTGTTCTCAGCCGCCTGTCCACATCGTCGAATCATGCATGACCATGGCAAAGAAGGACCTCATCGGCATCATTAGCAGATGCCCGTGCGCAGAGTAGCCGGTCGTTTATGTCCTTCTGCATTGGGGGTATATACCGTGCTTAACCGAGTATAAGGCTTGGGGTTTAGGGCTTCTAAACCCTAAACCCTAAACCCTAAACCCTAAACCCTAAACCCTAAACCCTAAACCCTAAACCCTAAACCTAAACCCTAAACCCTAAACCCTAAACCCTAAACCCTAAACCTCAGGTCAACCGGAAAGACAAGACGCAGTTCCTGGGCAAGATCAACCTCATCGATCTAGCGGGGTCGGAGAATGTCAACAAGTCTGGCGTGCAGGGTCGATGCCTCAATGTTTCAGGGCCCTAAACCCTAAACCCTAAACCCTAAACCCTAAACCCTAAACCCTAAACCCTAAACCCTAAACCCTAAACCCTAAACCGTATGGCCCCTAAGCCTGAAGCCAGAACTTTGCACTTCCGAGGGCTCTGAGGGATTCTGTTTTTGGGGAGTTTTGCCTTGCAACTTACCCAAGTAGAAACCGCTTCTGTCAGGGTTTAGGGTTTAGGGTTTCGGAATTCAGGCATCGAGAACAGCTCGGCCTCAAGCTGTCATACAATCATACAAGTGCCAGAAATACGAGAGCGGCCGTGCTTCCAGCATCCTACCTCGTCCCACACCCAACAGCAACTTGCGCAGCGACAGCCTGCCAAGGCCAGGGTATGCGAGAGGCGTGCGGTCTCTTGACTTTGGGATGTGGTTGCGACCCTCAGTGACGTGTCAGGGAAGAGGGTTCAAGTGTTCGGGATCTCCACCCTATCTCCAACCAGCTGGAGATACCTGTAGCCTCAACATCTACAGCGGTCGCATGTGTATGCGCAGACAAGTGTGCAAAAGTGCGAGGAGAACTCAGTTCCCAGGATGCACATGTGCGAGAGAAGGTTGTTGAGCATTGAGGGCTTCGTTTTCTGTTAAGATCCAGTGTGTAGGCCTTTGGATCCTGAAGCTTGCGCCGCTTTAGACCCTGATACCCCGAGGTTCGGGCTTTTTGGCTTTGTTCTTCAGACTTACCATGGGCAGACTTTCAACGAAGCCAGGCGCAGAACATCAACAAGAGCTTGTTTGCCTTGGGTGACGCAGGGGCCCTGGTTTCGATTCTGGTTTTCTTTTTGGTTAGGGGCTTAGATGGCTTTCGCGTAGGGTGGTAAGGTTGAGGGCCGGCCGGGCGTATGATCTCAGTCACTCCCGAAAGCCCCACCTAAAAATCGAAGAGCCCTCAGAAAAGTGTTTTGGTTGGGATGTTCCCCCTTCTACTGACAGTCCTTAATAGGGATTATAATCGGGGGTGCTATCATCCCCATTAAGGGCTGCTAGTATAGGGGGGCACCATGCCAAGGTTTAGGGCTTTAGGTTGTCGGTTTTAGGTTCTTCGGGTTATGAAGCCCAGGTCCGAAAATCGGGGTACCCTTTTTCGGTCCCTTGAAGGGGATGCTACATGGGGTATAGATTCGGTACCCCTATGCTTTGGGAAATTCGGGTTTTGGGATCTTCGCCGAGGTGATCGCATCGCTGGTGTCCAAGAACGGGCACGTCCCATACAGGTGCCGAAGTCAGACCACGGGGCCTGCTGAGATGCCCCGAATAAGAGCCCATCACCGGGATCTTGAGGATTGAGGGGAGTATAATCTAGGGGTCGGTATAATTGCTAGTGAGGTCCGCGTAGAATTCTACCATAAGAACCCCCAAAACCCTGTTCTGATCATGAAGGCCCCTATGGTATACGGCTTTAGAGAAGAGTTTGTTGTTAGGGCGGTTCTAGACTTAGGTTCGGCACCCCCAAGCTTCCTGCTGCCTCGTCCAGCCCTGAAATCCCTGTAGGCCTGTAAGCCCCAACGAAAGTGCTGAACCCTCAACACCCTCAGCTAGGGCGGAGGGTGCCGGCCGGTGTATCTCAAGGGACTTAAGGAGGGACGGACCTTCATAAGGGACCTTAGGGTACATAGGGACTACATAAGGTAGTAAATATGGGTTAATGTAGGGCGAGGGACCCAGTCAAAGGATCATGGGGACTGCCATGCTGCGCACAAAGCTGGGATACCCGCAGCACACCCACCGCCCCCTCAACGCTCTGTACGATTAGCCTCAATGATCCCAATGAGGCGATGCTTCTGGCAAGCCCAAAACCTCCCCTAAACCCTCAACCCTAAACCGTAAACCCTAAACTTTCCCTAAACCCTATACCCTATACCCTAGACCCTAAACCCCAGGGTAGTTCTCTAATTTTGGGTCCCCCTCTCGGCGGCACTCGGCCCTTGAAGGGGCCCTAAATCCGACCCGGAGGTTCATTATACTTCTTAAACCCACTTAGAACTGTACTTATATCCCAAGCATCACCTTACTAGGGCACTTACGGGGCTCATGAGTGGGTAATAAGTACAGTTATAACTGGTTATTAAGTCCCCCTAAACCCTAAACCCTAAACCCTAAACCCTAAACCCTAAACCCTAAACCCTAAACCCTAAACCCTAAACCCTAAACCCTGAACCCTAAACCCTAAACCCTAAACCCTAAACCCTAAACCCTAAACCCTTAAATCAGTACTCTTAACCTCCACGTAAATCCTCAGGAACTCGAAGCTCACGATGATGCTGAAGGACCTCGGTGGCCAGGGCCAGGGCTGGGGGATTTAGGGGTTAAGTTTAGGGTTCAGGGTTTAGGGTTTAGGGTTTGGGGTTTGGGGTTTAGGGTTTAGGGTTTGGGGGTTAAGGGTTTAGGGGTTAGGGGTTTAGGGGTTAAGTTTAGGGTTGTTTAGGGTTTAGGGTTTAGGGGTTTAGGGTTTAGGGTTTGGGGTTTAGGGTTTAGGGTCGAGAGACGGCCTTTAGGGTTCAGGGGTTAGGGGTGTAGGGGTTTAGGGGTTTAGGGTTTTAGGGTTTCAGGGGTTTTAGGGTTTAGGGTTAGGGGTTTTAGGGGTTAGGGGTTTAGGGGTTGGGGTTTAGGGGTTTAGGGTTTAGGGGTTAGGGTTTAGGGGTTTAGGGGTTTAGGGGGGGTTTAGGGGTTTAGGGGTTTAGGGGTTCAGGGGTTTAGGGGTTTAGGGGTTTAGGGGTTTAGGGGTTTCGGGGTTTAGAGGTTTAGGGTTTAGGTTTTTGGGGTGCATGCTGCGGAGGACTCCCTGGGAGGTGACTCCAAGACGATGATGATCGTCCAGTGCTCCCCAGCCTTCGCCTGAGAAAAGTTCACGATTCTGGAATCCGATAACCCTAAACCCTAAACCCTAAACCCAAAATCCTAAACCCTAAGCCCTACTTGGAGGTTCCTGGTACTTCTAAACCAGCTAGAACTGTACATAAAGCCCACTTATGAGCCCCTTCAGTGTCCTAATCAGCTTATAACTGGGCTAAAAGTACACTCATAATTGGGTTCTGAACCTCCAAGTATCTAAAAAGGTTTCTAAACCCTAAACCCTAAACCCTAAACCCTAAACCCTAAACCCTAAACCCTAAACCCTAAACCCTAAACCCTAAACCCTAAACCCTAAACCCTAAACCCTAAACCCTAAACCCTAAACCCTAAACCCTAAACCCTAAACCCTAACCTAAACCCTAAACCCTAAACCCTAAACCCTAAACCCTAAACCCTAAACCCTAAAACCTAAACCCTAAACCCTAAACCCTAAACCCTAAACCCTAAACCCTAAACCCTAAACCCTAAACCCTAAACCCTAAACCCTAAACCCTAAACCCTAAACCCTAAACCCTAAACCCTAAACCCTAAACCCTAAACCCTAAACCTAACCCTAAACCCTAAACCCTAAACCCTAAACCCTAAACCCTAAACCCTAAACCCTAAACCCTAAACCCTAAACCCTAAACCCTAAACCCTAAACCCTAACCCTAAACCCTAAACCCTAAAAAGGTATCAAAAGCTGCTTGCATCCCAGGCTCAGATCAATGTCACCGAGACGCTGAGCTCGCTGAACTTCGCCTCGCGTGCACGGAACGTGGAGCCCGCCACCCTGTTGGGGGAGACCGCGGTTTAGGGTTTAGGGTTCAGGGCGCTTTGGGGGATGCAGGGGAGTTTCTAATTCTATTCCCTTATGGGCCCTCTATAATTCCACTGTAACAAACCCCCCCCCCCCCAAAACCCTTATACTAATTATTCAGGCTCCTACATTGGGGGGGAGTATAGGGCTTTGGGTTTTGGGCTTTTGGTGCTAGAGTTCTAGGGTCACCTGCCGTCCTTCGGCGTCTGCCCGGGGTTTAGGGTTTAGGGTTTAGGGTAGCGGGAAGACTCTCGGTCAGTCAGCACATGTTTATGTGCAGTGGCCTTGCCGAGCCTATAGGAGCCCTTGACCAAGAAGACCCTAATGAGTGAATTACTGTAGGGTCGGAATAATCACGATCAGTATTCCCCCATGGCCCCTATATAGTTATACCCCTCCAAAAAGAGCAGAGGCCCTATTCTCGTTTCGGCCCCTATATTGGGCCCTTGGGCTTATGTTGAAGCTGCTGATATGGGGGGGCAGGATCCAGGGGTTGTCGCATTTGCCTCTCTGGTTCTGGTATGGCTTTCTTCCCTCTGGTCTTAGGTTTTAGGGTTCAGGGTTTGGGGGTCCTTAAGCGTAAGCCCCAACCCCAAGCCCTACATGAATCCTCCCTTCCCTCTCTTCAGGCATTTCGCAATTGCAGGCTGTCTCTTCACGGCACGAAATTTGCGCGACGGCAGCCCGCTACCCCAAAAACGCACAGATCTTGAAGTCTCGGCTCGGGCTTCAGTCTTTGTTTTGCATGCTTTTAGACTTGGCTTGGATTTTGGTGGCTTGGCTTTGGAGGGTTCGGAATTGGAGGCTGGGGCTTGTAGCTGGTTCTGGCATGGGTCAACCTTCCGAACTCCGAACCTCGAGGCCCTAACCCTTGAAGCCCAAGCCTCAAAACAGACTTCCCTAAACCCTAAACCCTAAACCCTCAACCCTAAACCCTCAACCCTAAACCCTTCTATAAAGCCTAAACCCCAAACCCTCAACGCTAAACGCTTGCTTTTTTGTGGCCCTGGAGCTCTCTGGAACCCTTTAGAGCTTTGCTCTTGTGTGCCCAGGCTTGGCAAGGCGAAGCAGCACAAGTCTTGAATCAACCGCGCGGCGCTTGGCAAAGAACTGGCAGCCCTAACCCTAAGCCCTAAGCCCTAAACCCTAGCCCTAAGCCCTAAACCCTAAACCCTAAACCTAAACCCTAAACGCTACACTGTTAGGGTTTGGGCCCAGTTTAGGGCTTTGGTTCCTCGCCTCGCGGTTCATGGGTTTCGGGTACATGTCAGGGTTTCAGGTTTAGGGTTGAGGGTTTAGGGTTTAGGGTTTAGGATTTAGGGTTTAGGGTGACGTGGCTTTCTCAATCCGGGCTTTTGACAGGTACCACTTGCTTGGTTGGAGTTGAAGGTGGTCTCCCTTGGCTGAACAGAAGCAGGTCTACGTGATGGTGTGCCCCGAAACCTGCTCCTGCCGCCCGAACCCTTGCAGGCAAGACCTTAACCCAAACCCTCCTCCGCCTGAGCCTTCCAACCTGCCAAGTGCTGAGGGTGTAGGGCTGTGTCGGGTCCTTAAGCATTCTGGAACTCCACATCCATACCTTAGAACTGGAAGCCCGAAACCCGAAACCCGGATCCTTCTGCATCCCTGGTCCGAACACTCGAATTACGTTCTTGACGCTGGAAAGACTTGAATATCGGGTCGGAAGAATTACTAATAGTATACACTTATGGTACCTTTATAAATATAACACAATACCCTCCCAAAACCCTATTCTAATCATTGAGGCCCCTATATCCCTAAACCCTAAACCCTAAACCCTAAACCCTAAGCCTTAAGCCCTAAGCCCTAAGCCCTAAGCCCCAAGCCCTAAGCCCTAAGCCCTAAGCCTAAGCCCTAAGCCCTAAGCCCTAAACCCTAAACCCTAAACCCTAAACCCCAAACCCTGAACCCTAAACCCTATTCTAATTATTAAGGCTCCAATATTAGTGGCTCTATCGCCCCAAGGTCCAAGCGCGTGACCGAAAATCTGGACAGAGCTTGGGGTGGGTCCGTCTGCAGAGCCTTAAACCAAAAAAGGGTCTAGGGTTTAGGGTTTAGGGTTTAGGGTTTAGGGAAGGCCCTTGACAGTTGGGGGCAGTTCTGGTGGACGTCGCATGATGTAGCTTCAGGGTTTGCAAGCTTAGGAGTTGGGAGACGAAGCTATGCAGCCACGATTTGTAGTTGGCAGCCGGTTTCTGCGAGAGAGCGCCTGATTTTTAGAGTTCAAACCCTAAACCCTAAACCCTAAACCCTAAAACCTAAACCCTAAACCCCAAACCCCAAACCCTAAACCCTAAGCCCTAAACCCTGAACCCTAAACCCTAAACCCTGAACCGGCGAGATAATCACGCTTGCAAGTCGGCAAAGGGCACCGGAATGGTGCGCCCGGCGCCCAAAGTTTTTTTCAGCTGGACCTTGCCAGGGATGCACCGAAAACCCCGTGAATCACTGAAGCTCCCAGATACTGGGTAATGTCCTGAAACCCTAAACCCTAAACCCTTAAGCCCCAAATCCTTAAGCCCGAAACCTTAAGGCCTTAAGCCCTAAACCCTGAACCCTAAACCCTTAAGGCCTTAAGCCCTAAACCCTAAACCCTAAATCCTAAACCCTGAACCCTGAACCCGAAACCCTAAACCCTGACCCCCCCCCCCCCCCCCAAAAAAAAAAAAAAACAAGAAAAACAATAGAACCTGAAGCCTCGGCACGCTGCATCCCGGGCCAGGCTTTCCGGCTCGACATGCGTAATTCGAGATGGCAGTTCAATGTCTTAGGGTTCGTAGTGTTTCGGGTTGAGCTTTTTGGTTGTTTAGTGGTTTGGGATTTGGGGTTTAGGGTTTAGGGTTTAGGGTCTAGGGCTTAGGGTTGATGTAGACCCAACTAGACACACAAGAGATCCTTGTCTTAAGTTGCAAAGAGCCTTGCAAACGCCTTGCAAAGAGCCCAAGTACTGAAAAGACACTCCACATGCACTGTGGACTACGACCGCATGCCCATGTTTGTATGTACATGTATATGGGTTTCTGGAGAACCAGCGAGGGTTTCGGGGAAATCTTCAGGGTCGTCGATCCTTGAGGGGGAAGTCCCGAGGGCGAGGCCCCCAGCGGGTCCAAGGGAAAAATTCTAAGGGGCCCTTCATCACCTGCAAGCTCCGAAGAACCCTAAACCCTAAGAACCCTAAGAACCCTAAACCCTAAGAACCCTAAACCATAAGAACCCTAAGAACCCTAAGAACCTTAAGAACTCGAAGAACCCTAAGAACCCTAGAACCCTAAGAACCCTAAGAACCCTAAGAACCGTAAGAACCCTAAGAACCCTAAGAACCCTAAGAACCCTAAGGCCCGAAGAACACTAAAGTCCCGTCCCGGGAAAGCTTGGGTGGGGGGGGGTGCTTGAGACACCTTGGACACCTCACGGCCTTTGGCAGCTTTTTGTCTTCCCCTTCTGTGTGTACGGCTTGTCCCTACTAGGGACTGTTAGTATGAGGGGGAGCATCCGGAGGGCTGAAACTCTGCCCTAAACCCTAAATCCTGAACCCTGAACCCTAAACCCTAAACCCTAAACACTAAACCCTAAACCCTAAACCCTAAACCCTAAACCCTGCTATGTTTGCTAGCTGGGCTTGCTGCTGCGGGCACTTCAGTCTGCAACTGTAGGCCTTTAAGCCCTAGAGTCGCCATGACCGGCCGCACAAGTCTATAGAACTTGGGATATTAGGGTTTAGGGTTTAGGGTTTAGGGTTTAGGGTTTAGGGTTTAGGGTTTAGGGATACTATTCCCCCTTATACTAACAGCTCCTTAATAGGGATTATAATCGGGGTACGCTAATCCCTATTAAGGACTGTTAGTATATCCTTTATCCTAACAGCTCCTTCATAGGGATTCTAATAGGGGGTACTCGAATCCCTAGTAAGGACTGTTAGTATAAGGGGAAGCATCCCAACCTGCTTGTAGAACTCTACTATTGGGACTCAACGCCGCCTAAGCCTTAGGCGTGAGGGCTTCGGGCTACAAAAGGCTCCAGAGGCTTTCATTGGGTTCAGGCAAACGGCAGGGGGTTCGGGAGTTGGGGGGCGAAGCAAATTGTACTTCTGAGACCCCCCTGACTGTGCAGGTCCTGTCGCCGATGGCTCAGAGCTGCTGCCCGCCGCATGTTGCTGGGTCTTACTTTTTCGCAAGCAGCAGGGCCCTGAAGGTTAAGTAGCTAGGATGGCCATCCTGCGTGGGCTTTATAGGGTTTGAGCAGCCCTGGGGCAAGGAGGTATAGATGGAACCATGGAACATCTAGCATGGAGGTAGAGCACTTTGTCCACCAGAGCTGGATCGATTTGACCCGGCACCCTACCACAACTTAGCGCTCAGAGCCCCAGCCTTTCAACACACCTACGCACCCCGCACCTTCAACTCTGACTCTAGCACCTCTCATGCTCCTCAGTTTTCCTGCGGCAGATTTTTCCGCCTCTTGACCCTACATCAGCGAGACTTTGTCGGCCTGCTGCCAGCCATCATGGGTTGCGGCGGCAGCGCTGGGGGACCCGATGTGACTGAGCAACCCGTGACTCCGAGCCAGGCACCGTAAACCCTATGAGACCAGGGTGGTACTTGGAGGTTCATAGTACTTAATTAGGCTTATAAAGCCCAATTAGAACTGTACGCATAACCCCATTACAGCCTTACTGGGGCACTTAAGGGGCTCGTAAGTAGGTTACAAGTACACTTATAACTGGTTAAGAAGTACCATGAAGCTCCACGTAGGAGCCCTCCCAAGTGCTAAACCCTGAGCCCTGCGCCAACATCCATGCAATGTCCTTCCGAGCTGACAGCTTCCCTGGCCGGTTGAAGATCCCACAGCTTTCTTTGGTATCCTCTTAGGGTTTAGGGTTTAGGGTTTAGGGTTTAGGGTTTAGGGTTTAGGAGTTGTGGGAGTAAGGCACCTAAACCCTAAACCCGAAACCCTAAACCCTTGTACCCAGAAAAGGTACAGGGTGCCTAGGGGCCGAAAGGGTTCAACAACCGCTCCCGGGCATCAGCCCGGAACGCGTTACGAGGTCCCAGTCTTGCGAAGCATCATTTGCCTGACAGCCTCCCATACACCTTTGACACACATTTGGTATAGCTCCCCAAATAGTAGGATCCCCTTGTAATGAGGGCCGCAAGAAGGCACCCCTAATTTCAGAACCCCCCCCCTGTCAAGGGACTAAAGGCTTGGGTTGTTTAGCAGACGTGATTTTGGGGCTACTTAGGTTTCTCGAAACTATATAAGGCAGAAAAAGGTTATATAAAGGAAAAAGATTCAGGGTCTCTGTATGCCCCTAAATCGTGTGAAGCATCTGAAACCCTAAACCCTAAACGCTAAACCCTAAACCCTACACCCTAAACCCTACACCCTAAGCGATGAACCCTAAACCCTAAACCCTAAACCCTAAACCCTAAACCCTAAACCCAAAACCCTAAACCCTAAGCCCTAAACCCCTGAAACTCTGCCCCAGAGCAGCTCCCTAAGGCCTCCCGAAGTGAGCTCCCAGATGCGGCGAAGGCGGAGGCGCCGACTCAAGGGATGAAGAAAGGGGTTTAGGCTGTTTAGGGTTTAGGGTTTAGGGTTTAGGGTTTAGGGTTTAGGGTTTAGGGTTTAGGGTTTAGGGTTTAGGGTGTACGGGTACGGTAGGAGGGTTTGTGGGGTTTTGGTTTTTAAAAAGCGTGCAGGCGGAGGGTGTAGGTCAGAGGCGTAGGGAATGTGCCCCCCGATATACATGTATATATATATATATATATTATTTTTCACTTCGAACGTCCCCACCTTAGCACTCCAGGGTCTCTGGGGTTGGGCACTGCAGGGAGTGTCTGGGGTTGGGCACTCCAGGGTCTCTAGGAGTAGACCGGGCGAGGAGAAGAGTTGAGTTCAAAATCTAACAACCCCACACCGAGGGTAGGGAGAAACAACTAATCATGCCCATATTGCCCTTACATAGAAGAAAGTATTTCATTTATTTTTTTTTTTGGGGGGGGGGAGGCTCTTAAGCAAACAGTAGTATAATCTGAATGGTTTTAGGGTTTAGGGTTTAGAAGGAAGTTTAGGGTTTAGGGTTTAGGGTTTAGGGTTTAGGGTTTAGGGTTTAGGGTTTAGGGTTTAGGGATGTCGCAAGAAAGGTGCCTGCGGCCGCAGCCAGGGAGGATGCCCCGGAACTTGAGCACTTTCGGCCTGCCTTATGGGTCATGAGGGGGCTTAGCCTTTGGGGGTTTAGGGTTTAGGGTTTAGGGTTTAGGGTTTAGGGTTTAGGGTTTAGGTTTAGGGTTTAGGGTTTCAGGTTTCAGGGTTTAGGTGAATTTTAGGCTTTGTCTTTGAGCTTAAGGGTTTTCGGGTTTTTGGCTCGCGGGCTGAAGGGGTTTTCAGTCTTAAGGTTTATCGTTGGTCTCGCCGGCCCCGTAGGATTCTAAGGGTTTTGGGTGGTTTTGGAACGTTTTTTGTGATCAACCTCGGACATGCAAGGTTTTTGTTGGGGGGCGTTGGGTTCGGGGTTTGCGAGTCGAGAGTTTCGGGGGTCCAGCGTTTAGGGTTGTGGGGGGTCAGGGCTTTCCAGTTTTGTTGGGCAGGGTTTTACATTTTTGGCTTTGTTTGGGGGAGATGTCGAATGTCGGGATCCTAAACCCGAAACCCGAAACCCGAAACCCTAAACCCTAAACCCTAACCCTAAACCCTAACCCTAAACCCTAAACCCTAAACCCCAAACCCTAAACCCTAAACCCTAAACCCTAAACCCTAAGAAGCCAAACGAAGGCCTTCCAGGGCGAATCCCGTCACTCCCATAGACGTGCCGTCGGGACACCCAGCTAGGCTCACATTCTTGACTCTTAGGGCTTTAGGGCTTTAGGGCTTTAGGGGTTTAGGGTTTAGGGTTTAGGGTTTAGGGTTTAGGGTTTAGGGTTTGGGGTTTGGGGTTTGAGGTTTCAGGCGGCTGTTGCAGGGCTTCGGAGACTGAGGGTGCGCATCTTCTGATTCTGGGTGAGGCTGTTCAAGCTCTGCGGCTGTGAGTGGTTGAAGGGGCTGTGAAGGGTTGAGAAAGGGTTGAGAATGAACCCTAATCCCTAAACCCTAAACCCTAAACCCTAAACCCTAAACCCTAAACCCTAAACCCTAAACCCTATACCCTAAACCCGAAGCCTCCAACCGTTCTTGCCGTGACTCAGAGCGAGCACCCTCCCCGCATCGCCACTCCTGTCTTTTTTGAAGTTTCAATTTTGCACTCCAAGCCCAAACCAGGCTTTAGGGTTTAGGGAAGTTTAGGGTTTAGGGTTCAGGGTTCAGGGTTCAGGGTTTAGGGTTTAGGGTTTAGGTTTAGGGAACAGTTCATGGGTTCGGCTTAAGAGCTTTGATGCGGGTGCTGCTTTTTTTTCAGCGGTCGGGCCAGTCCAGGCCTGGGATCCCTTGAAGCTTCCACGCGCGGATGCCTTCCGAAAGCTTAAAAAAAACCAAGCCAAGGCTTGGCCTTCGACCTTTTTGGGTTTGCCTCGTTGAGTGGGAGTATTCAAGTTTAATATGAAAGTTCAAAAAAAACCCTAAACCCCTAACCCCTAACCCCTAAACCCTAAACCCTAAACCCTAAACCCTAAACCCTAAACCCTAAACCCTAAACCCTAAACCCTAAACCCTAAACCCTAAACCCTAAACCCTAAACCCTAAACCCTGAACCCTGAACCCTGAACCCTGAACCCTGAACCCTTTCCCTTGGTTATTGGAGAAGGCAGTAGAGCCATCAAGACTCCATGGTTGAGGCTATGGGTTGATGGCCCCCCAAATGCCGAGGACAAAGGGCACAAAGGAGGAGGCCTTCCGCGAAGCGACAAAGGATCTGCTGCACAGAGCCCTCTGAAGTCATAACTTGTTCGGTTTAGGGTTTAGGGTTTAGGGTTTAGGGTTTAGGGTTTAGGGTTTAGGGTTTAGGGTTTAGGGTCTTGTACCCCCCCCCCCCCCCCACCCCAATTACCCTAAACCCTAAACCCTAATCGCTAGAACCAAACAGGCCCGCAAACCCTCACGTCCCTGCATCTGTTGCTGCTTCAAGGTCGAGCCACTCCCCCCTCCGATTCACGGTTTAGGGGCTTTTCGAGTTTAGGGGCGTTGCCAGAGGGCGTGGGGTGTAGGGTTGAGTGTTTATTGTTTGGCTTTAGGGTGGGTGGTTCGGGGCGCCCTGGCAGCAGCGCGCTCACCCGACTGCTGCCAGGAGGACGACCACGCCGCGGAAAGCCTTGGAAACACCCAGACACAGGCGTGGAAGGAAAAGTGTTGCACACCCGAACTTAAATCTTGTCAAGCCGCAACCCTCAAGTATGCGCTGCGCGCATAGGGTTCTAGAGTTCCAGGGCTTCAGGAATTGCTTCAGGGAAACCTTGGGAGTGTGCTCTTAAGATCTCCGCTCCATGCGATTGCAACAACTGTGGGGTGATGTGCGACGGTAGCGCACGTTGAAACCGCTGTGCGCAAATCTTTACTGAGGTTTTCAGCAAGATAGCCGGCAGTAGTTAAAACCCTGGTGTACGGTGTCGGATGGGCTGCGGTCCTGACATGAGTGAGATGAGAGGCTCTTTCTCAATGTGCTTTCTGGTTGCCACGTGCCCCCTTCATGGTCATGAAGCCTCCTCATAAGGCCGAGGCTCTGGACTAGACTTTCACTCCCGGGATACTCTGCAGGATTCGGGTTGGCACTCCAGGGACTCTGCGGAATTCTCTCTCCCAGCGTAGGAAGCCCAGACCCGGTATCCGAGGGACACAGGAGAGCTGCGTGAGGAGAAGAATTGGCTGAGTCAAAATGTTATCTCTTGACGTCGAGGGAAGAAGGTTCTCGCCACTCCACCCGAGACCTTAAGCGTTACGCTCAACCCGAGACCCGACTGAGGGGTAGCGCTCAAGCTCGCCTGCTAGTCTCTAAACTCTATGCCCTGAACACTGAATATGGACCATGCAGAAGGGCCTAAACCCTAAACCCTAATCCCTGAACCCTAAACCCTAAACCCTAAACCCTGAGCCCCCGGAACCCTGGAATTCTCATGGCCAGGAATTTGCCCTCTCGCAGGAGATGGAGAGGTGCCAACAGCATGTACAGGGCTTTGGCTGTAGGGTGTGCTTCGGGTATCTTTGGGTTCCTTCAAGGGGCTTCCGTTGTAGTGAAAATTTGTACATATAGGGGCTTGCAAGGACTAAGGGTCTAAGGCTGGGAGCAGCTTACCCAGGCGCGTAAGGCTCCTGATTGTGCGTTGGCAGGGGGTTAGGGACGCCCAGAACTCCACAAAGCTGCTAAAGGCTTGAAAGCCTTATTCCAGAGCTCGTAATTCTGTACGAACAGACAGCCCTAAACCCCAAACCCGAAACCCCAAACCCCAAACCCCAAACCCACAACCCCAAACCCGAAACCCCCAACCCCCAACCCCCAACCCCAAACCCCAAACCCCAAACCCCAAACCCCAAACCCCAAACCCTAAACCCTAAACCCTAAACCCTAAACCCTAAACCCTAAACCCTAAACCCCAAACCAGCGTAGGCCTGCGGTAGCAGCCCGAGCCTGAGTCCCACTTGTGAGGGTGCGAGGGCCTCGGGTGCACTTGGTGGGCACTTTGGGGCTGCTCGGTGGGAAGCTTAAAACCCCTTTTGGGGGTTTAGGGTTTAGGGTTCAGGGTTTAGGGTTTAGGGTTTAGGGTTTAGGGGTATAGGGTTTAGGGTTTAGGGGTATAGGGTTTAGGGGTTTAGGGGTATAGGGTATCAGTGTCAGGGTCTTCTTGAGGTTACGAGATCAGCTTCAGCACCTCTCAGAAGCCCTCGACGACTCCGAAAGCCGATTGCGCTGAGGTTAGCCCTCGCGAAGCCAACCCTGCGATGGCCGCCACGACCGCCAGCAGGGGTCCCCGGCATGCTCCTGCAGGGGGAAACGTTGGGGTTTAGGGTTTAGGGTTTAGGGTTTAGGGTTTAGGGTTTAGGGTTTGGGTGCGCCCAAGCTTCCCGAGAACTTGGAACCTCCCGATCCTTCGCACCCGCGGGTCTTCTTTCACATCTGGATCAGTGTCTCTTAGGGGTAGCGTGGTGGTTCCTAAGGGTTCCCGCAAGTTGGTGGTTGCCGACGGCTCTCACGGCAGGCATGCCATCAGAAGTGTCCGACATCGTGGCGGAAGACATGAAGGAGGACTGATGGAATGGGTTTAGGGTTTGGGGTTTCGGGTTTCGGGTTTAGTTTAGGGTTTAGGGTTTAGGGTTTAGGGTTAAGGGTTTCGGGTTTCGGGTTTCGGGTTTAGGGTTCACCCCCGCTTGTCACGCACTTTGGGGGTAGCTTTCGCAGTCTGAGCAGGTGCTCTTGATCACAGGCCCTGCGGTACAGGTTGCCTGCACAGGAAAATACTCCTTTCCCTCTGTTTTTTCTTTTGCATTTCTGTTCATATAGAGCCCAAGAGGATATTAAACATATTCTTTTTATCAAGGCTCTTATATATATATAATAGTGAAGAGGGTGCTGGCGCCTAAGGCCCCCCGTCTCCTAAGCCCCAGCCCTCACTTTTCCTGGTTTACTCACTCCCTGGTTTAGGGCTGGATCCCTAAACCCTAAACCCTAAACCCTAAGCCCTAAGCCCTAAACCCTAAACCCTAAACCCTAAACCCTAAACCCTAAACCCTAAACCCTAAACCCTAAACCCTAAACCCTAAACCCCGTACCGGCTCGTATCGTATCCTTTCACCCTGGCTCTTCTGGAAGCCCTCAGGATGCCACCCATCAGGCAGTCCTCCAGGAGCTGGAGGCAGAGCAACCCCCATCCCCCTAAACTCTAAACCCTAAACCCTAAACCCTAAACCCTAAACCCTAAACCCGAAACCCTAAACCCTAAACCCTAAACCATATCCCCCTATATTCTCCAAAGCCCGTCTTTAGGGCTTCAGCGTTCGGGCCATTGGAGGAACTCGGGGCTCTTGCAAGACGTCGGCTCGCCCTGAACTGCTTCAGCTTTTTGGCATTTTCTGGTTTTATGTGCTTTGTGTGTTGGGGTTTGAGATGTTCCCCCTAGTACGAAAAGTCCTTAGTAGGGATTATGGTACCCCTCTTAGAATCCCATTAAGGACTGTTAGTATAAGGGAGAACATCCTAAGTTGGGGTGTTTTTGGCAGGTTGTGGTTGATGGGTTGCGATTTCAGCGTCAAATTGCTCAGCATTTCCACGGACTCCTTGTAGTCGTTGTTCGGCTCAGTGTTACACCGCGCCCTGAATTCTCCCAACAATTTTCCCTTCTGGGGCTACCAAGATAAGGCGGCCCCTAAGAGTTTGGGTTCCCCGCCCCGCTGAAGGGCACGCCTTGAGCTGGTGGACTTGAGGAACGAGACACTTCGGAACCGCAATCCCAAGCCCTAAGCCCTGAGACCCTAAACCGTAAACCCTAAACCCTAAACCCTAAACCCTAAACCCTAAACCCCTGAGGCCCTTAAAGTTGGTAACCCGACCTCCCCGCCTCCAACCTTGTAGCGCCCTCAGGGCATCATGGCACTTGTTTGAAGCCAATTATATCTGTACTTATAGCTGTACTCAGAAACCCTAAACCCTAAACCCTAAACCCTAAACCCTAAACCCTAAACCCTAAACCCTAAACCCTAAATCCTAAATCCTAGTAAGTACCATGAGCCTCCAAGCAGGGCATCATGGCTTCCATGGAGGCGGACCTCTTGCACTCGAACCTCGACCAGCCAATAACAATGGTTGCGATTCAAGGTTTCCAGGGTTAGGGTTTAGGGTTTAGGGTTTAGGGTTTAGGGTTTAGGGTTTAGGGTTTAGGGTTTAGGGTTTAGGGTTTAGGGTTTAGGGCTTAGGGCTGAGGGTTTAGGGTTTAGGGTTTAGGGCGTACTTAATATTCCCCCTTATACGAACAGTCCTTAATAGGAATTCTTGTAGGGGGTGCTACAATCCCTATTGAGGACTGTTAGTATAAGGGGGAACATCTCAAATGGTTACGATTCAGGGTTTGTAGGGCTCCTGGTTTCAGGTTTGCAGGGTTGCGAACCCTTAAAAAACAAACCCCAATCCCTAAGCCAGAGACCCCAAACAGAAAGATCTCCACGCATGCGCTTGGTCCCCACTTGCGCTTCGAGGGCTCTGAGCCCTAAGGCCCTAAGGGTTTTGGGGAGATCGGGATTAGGTTGGGATGTCCCCCTCTATACTTACAGTCCTTAATCGGGATTATAAGGAGGAACATCCCAAGGTTTTTCGGGTTCTAAGCCCTAAACCCTAAACGCTAAACCCTAAACCCATTATGAGTTTAGGGTTTAGGGTTTCGGGTTTAGGGTTCAGGGCTTGCACTCCTCAAAATTCCTTAAGCATCTCTAAAGGAGCTTTCAGCTGGGTTTTCAGCAGATAGTACCCTCCAACAGCTTCCTCGCCCAGGGAAAAGGCGGGGCTCGCCACAGGGGACGCTCTGAAGAGGCCGCGGCGGGAGTGTAGGGTTTAGGGTTTAGGGTTTAGGGTTTGGGGTTTGGGGTTTGGGGTTTGGGGTTTGGGGTTTGGGGTTTGGGGTTTGGGGTTTAGGGTTTGGGGTTTGGGGTTTGGGGTTTGTGGTTTAGTGTCTAGGGTTTTGGGTTTCGGGATTTGGGGCTTCGGAGCCCTCACAGTTAAGCCTGTCAACCAAGTTTCTTCAGCATCACCCGCTAGATTTTTTATTGCGACTCCACTTGCGCGGCTCCTGTCGAGCCTCCGCCTCCGCTCCAAGATGGGGACTGACTTGCATTCCCGTCGTCCATGGCCAAAGCTTTGGGTTTAGGGTTTAGGGTTTGGGGTTTGGGGTTTGGGGTTTAGGGTTTAGGGTTTAGGGCTACTTGGAGGTTCATGGTACCCAGTAGCCCAAACTACAACTGTACTTATAACCCAATTATATCCTCACTAGGGCACTTAAGGGGCTCATAAGTGGGTTGTAACTACACTTCTAGTTGGGTTAGTAAGTACTATGTTATGAACCTGACCCCGTACGGATACCTTACAAATTGGCGGCCGGAGCTGCTTTGCCAGCTGAAGCCATATTCGACGAGAAGGCCCATCGGTCCAGAACTTTTCCCCGACGGAAAGAATGAAATGAGTCTTGCAGGTCTTCGGATCTGGTAAAAGACAACGTGAATTTTTATCTTTCTGACAGAGGAGGGAGGGAGAGAGAGAGAGAGAGAGAGAGAGAGAGAAAAAAAAATAGGATAGGGGTAGTAGGAAGCGCCGTCCGGGGGACTGAGCCCACACGAAGACCAGTCCTGACTCGAAGGGCCATCCGGGGCTGATGGGGGGCTAGGATTGGCATGTGAGTATGTCCTGTTTGAATGGAGGGCCGAGAACAGCCGAGTCAGTGACGGAGTGCCCAGCGGGGAGGGGGAAGAACACCGGCCGGAGTGACATATAGGCATCACGGGGCGTCAGTCGTGGGGCATCAGTCGTGGGGCATCAGTCGTATGGGGGTATGGGGGAGTGGGGGACAATAACACCGGTGGCCTTCTCCCGAACTGTCCAAACTGGAGGTGCCCTGAATACCGGGGCGGGCGCGTACGCCCGGGGGCTTGCCCCCTTGCCCCCAAGAAAGAAAGAGAGAGAGAGATAGAGAGCGAAGGAAGAGAAGAGAGAGAAGAGAGAGAAGAGAGAGAAGAGAGAGAAGAGAGAGAAGAGAGAGAAGAGAGAGAAGAGAGAGAAGAGAGAGAAGAGAGAGAAGAGAGAGAAAAGAGAGAAGATAAACACCCAGCACTAGCGAGACAAAAGAGTAGTAGGGAGAGAGAGTATAGGAGCGAGAAGAGAGAGAATAGAGAGAAGAGAGAGAGAGAGAGAAAGAGAGAGAAGAGAGAGAAGAAGGAAGAGAGAGAAGAGAGAGAATTAGAGAGAAGAGAGAGAAGAGAGACAAGTATAGACCAAAAGATTCAGGAGAGTCAGAGAAGAGAGCAGAGAATCAGGAGAGAGAAGAGAGAGAAGAGATAGCAGAGATAGAAGAGAGAGACGAGAGAGAATGAAGAGAATCGAGAAGGGAGATATGACCAGAGAGAGAAGTATACAAGAGATGACAAGATAGACCAAGAGAGGTAGAGTAAATAAGAGAGAGAGTCGCGCTGGGGAGTTTCCCTCCATGCCCCAACGACAAAAGAAACGACAAAGACGAGAAATAGAAGAAAGAGAAGCGAGATAAGCGAGAGAAGAGGAGAGAAAGCAGAGATAATGATAGAAAAGAGAAGAGAAAGCCTATTGAGAATAGATAGAAGAGAGACAAAACGAGAGGGATGATAGCTGATAAGCGAATAGAGAGAAGATATTAAGATAGATACTAGAGAGAAGAGAGATAAGCGAATAGAATCGCGAGAAGATAGATAGAGAGAGAGAAGAGAGAGAAGATCGAGAAGAGAGACAATATCTACCAAAGAGAGGGAGAGATAGAGAGAGCTATGATACCGAGAGAGAAGCTACGAATAGCATAGAAGCGAGAGAATATAGAGAAAGAGAGACGAGAGATCAAGAACAGCACGTCTCTAGAGAGAGAAGATAGATACAGAGAAATAGAGATAAAATAGAGAGAAGAGAGATCTACATAAGAAAGCTACGAAAGGAGATAGCCCCTCATCCCACGAGAGAACAATAGAGAGGAGAGAGAGATAGAGAGATAGCGAAAATAATGCCAATGCCTACAGCCTAACTAAAACTTCCACACCACAATCCCTCACAATGAATGCTCATTTCTGAGATTTGTGATCGTCTAGGGCTTTAAGGATGTTTTGGCAGGGTGCAGGCGTTTCATGTTTTAAAACCAGGTCCCTTCCAAAGAACCTTCTCACACCCTTGGTTTTTTTTACCTCGCCTAAATCTAATCCTAAACCCCTCACCTGAACCCCCTAAACCCCTAACCCCCTAAAATACCCCTAGACCCTAAACCCTAACCCTAAACCCAAGAACCAGACCCCAAAAAACCCTAAACCCTAAACCCACCTTGGCCAGCTACCTGGAACCCGCTTGAGGCGGCGACGATTGAGGCGCTGATGACGGAGAATCCTGGAGGCCAGGCAGCTTTGGTGGGTTTAGGTTTTAAGGGGTTTAGGGTTTAGGGTTTTGGTTTTGTTTTAGGGTTTAGGGTTTAGGGTTTAGGGGTGTTGAGGTCCTTAACTGAAGACTCATCAAGAATAAAGCAACCTACTGTTGTTTACAAGCCGTGTACAAACAAGCAGTAAAACCAAATGAATCAAATGCAAGCAAGATTTCTTGTTCGTCCATTTGCTATATCCTAATACCATTCTCTTGCAATGCACTCCAAGGTATCTGGCTGAATGTCATGCCCTGGCAATCCTGACATCCAGAGCCAGAAATCGTGGTTGTGCGAGATAGTGTCGCAATCCTCACACCATCATACCGTCATACTTGAGCGGACCCTGAAGTTCCGTGCAAACAAAGAGTGTGGTGTTCGTGTACACGTTAGTGTGTATTGTAGTCGGTGTTGTGTCTCTCTGCATCCCTGCTTCTATGTCTCTGTCTCTGTCTCTTCTCTGTCCTCTGTCTCCGTCCTCCGTCTCTGCCATCTCTGTGTGGGTGTGGCTGGGTCCTGTGCGTGGGGTGGGGGTCTTTTTGTCAAGACGCCATGAACCAAGTCTCTACTTTGGCTGGGACAGTCATATCCATAATCAACAGCAATCCACCTAAACATTGCCTTTCAGATCCCCAGTGTGGTCGTCCAACATGAATCACGACCACTTTTTTCCCCGGGGGCAGCCGCTGTCGAGGACATGGAAGACTGGTGGCGCCATCATGAAGCGCACTAAGAGCCACCTTGGAGCTTCCATGGTACTTATTAAGGTTTAGGGTTTAATGGTTAGGGCTAGGGTTTTAGGGTTACTTGGAGCTTCGTGGCAGCTTCTGAACCAGCTTTTACTGTATTTTCACTCACTTATTAGCCCCTCAGTGCTTCAATAAGGTGATAACTGGGTTATAAGTACAGTTTACAATTGGGCTAATAAGTACGACACGCCCCCCCAAGCAGTGCTCAGCCTGGTGTCTGGGTTTTTGGGTGGGGGCAAGTTGGAGGCTGAAGCGCCAAGTTGCCCTAGTTATAAGCTGCCTCTTGAACCCCCACACCCCCCAAACACCCCGACCCTTAGCTATGTGTGAACGGAATGGAGGGAGTTCTTGTAGAGCTAGCGTTTGAGGGGTGCCGATTTGCGCGCGCTCCAGCCCAACTCAGAGGCTTTCGCGGGGGCCCCCCTCCCTGAGCCCAACCAGGCTGCCGTGGCAGACATTCCTGGAGTGGCCTGTGAAGGTTTTGGTGGGGAGTTTTTTGTTTTCTGGCTTCCCTCTCTATACATCCATCGACCTTGCGAAAGGCTAAGCCTATCCAATATTTGGCTGCGTTCCACTCTCTTTAACGAACTGCCCTACAAACGTCAGAACCCCGACATGCTGCAGCAGCACTGGGGTTGACTCGGGGCGGGCGATTGGCTCAGAGCCTCGCAATGTAGAACTCCCTATTATTCCTACGGCAGCTCGGGGGTTTCGGGTCCTAATAGTAAGTGTTGATGTTTCGGGGTATGTGGGGTTTTGGCTTTACCTAGACTGTGAGCCTTGGGCGGGTTAGGGTTTAGGGTTTAGGTTTTTGTTGTTTAGGGTTTAGGGTTTATGTGTGAGTTCAGCCGGGCCTAAGATGCCAGGAGGCTCTCGGGCTTGGGTTTGGGAGTCTTGCGTTTGGGGGCTGGTGGTGTTTTTCGGCTGTGTGTTTGGGTTTCGCTCGACGAACCAGATGCGTAATAACCCCTACCCCAAAACCCTAACGCTAACCTACACCCCAAACCCCAAACCCTAAACCCTAAATCCCCTAAACAATCCGGACCACTGCGGCTGCTCTCCGGTGTCCTGCATTTGAAGCATTTCTGGCTTCTTAAGCTTTTAAGCGATGGGCCAGAGCGGCCTTGCGCTTCTTAAGCTGCGGCACCAGCCTCTGCACAATGCCGGCTTGCCTTCAGGGCCACAAAGAGTAAGCATGTGGCACGAAGCCCATCGTGGAATTCACTCTTGGATTAAGACTATGTTCCCCTTAACCGCAAATAAGGTTTGTTTTCAGCTAGATGTCATAAGGCGAATGCAAATAGCCAATTTGGTGTTTAGGGAAGCGCCTTCCAGACCCTACTGGGCTTCAGCGTAGGAAGCCATTGGATTTAGGACTTCATCACCATCTTCAAGCAAGCAACAAGCCCGAAAGCATCCGAAAGCCGCGATGCACCCCTGTATTTTCTGAGAACTTTGGTTGTCAGGGTGGGGTATTAGGCCTACCAGCCCCAAACCCTAAACCCCGACCCTGAAAACCCTGAACCCTAAAACCCATAAACCCTAAACAACCTAAACCCTTAACACGCCTAAACCTAAACCCCTAAACCCTAAACCCCTAGATTCTAGACCCAGCATCCCGAGTCTGGCACCGGAGCTTTTCTCCGGCCCGCGCAAGCGGGCGTATAGTATCTCCTAAGGTCGAGGTTTCAACCTCCGGCTGCAGAATCTTAAAGCCCATCCCCATTAGTGTTCAGGGTTTAGGGTGTTAGATTTTTTGGGTTTTTAGGGTTTGGGGTTTGAGAGCTCTCCTTTCTTGAGCGGGTGGAGTTCCCGAGCCTGGACCTCACTAACACACAGCAACCCTAAACCCTTGTCAGGATTTCGAGCTCAGTGCATAATGATTCGCGACCATTCTGCCTTGGGTAGTCGCAACACTGGTTCCCTGGTATCCACCTAGCAGCTAGCAGCCCCATTCAGCAGCAGATGCGCAACCTGTTGGACCCTCCAATCCTCGGATGTGTTCCGCCCCTAACCCCCCTTCCAAAAGGATCCCCCCCGGTCCCCTTGCAGGTTTAGGGTTTAGCGTAATAGGGTTTAGGGGGTGAGGTGAGCAGATCTTCATGCGTTTGAGTTTTCCCTCCCTGGAAGTTTTGGTTTCGGCTCCGCCGCGATCTTCGAGTTTGAGGTTCTTGTGGGGTGGTCCTTATGACCCCCCTCTCCCCCTCACCCCTCCTCCCCCCCTTCCGAGCCCGTCACCCCTCGCCCCACCTCGATCCCGAAAGTTGGGGAAGCTCGAGCCCCTTCAGGGTTTAGGGAGCAGGGAAGGTGCTGAACCCTCGACCGCACCGCTCTTCACGAACTCGCCGAGTCCTGTGATTTTGCTGGGCGGCTTTCAACAGCTGTCGGTGTAAAAGTCCCGCTGACCGACTGGGACGCTGGACCCTAAAACCAGCCCCACACCCCAGCTCTAAATCCGAGCTGCAGCGGGTTGCGCGTGAATTCTGCCAAAAGTAGGAAAAATGGGATTTTCAGGGGGGCCGAGAGTCAGAGATTCGGGGGTCAGGGTCCAGGGCCATGAGTACAGCATGAACAATGTATGATCGTCTTTACGCAGAGGCACCTTCCGTGCTTGACCTTAAAAGCGTGTACTAAGCCCTCAAGTCCTACCTACATCCGCACGTTTTCCTACAAGCTCCAAACTTTTTGCAGAAGAAGCAGGTCTTCTTCCACTCAGACAGCGTCACCCAAATCGCCATTCGGGGCTTCCACTCTTGCGCCCGGCAAGGTTCGTTCGGCCAAAACCCCCACGCACGGGGATGCAAAGCACGCAGCGGGGCCGGCGAGCGCTAAAGGTCAAGTCGTAACAACTCCCAGGTGCCTTTTAGGGTACCTGTGAGTTTTGGTTTGCGTGTATCAAAGACTCCGCAATGAATGCCTACGCGCTGTTAGGCATCTTCCACCGCAGCTTTTGTAGAACTTACCTCCCCCTAACCTAGCCCCAAACCCTGCAACCACGACTTTTCAGTATTGTCCATTCAAGTGTACAATCGTCCACCGCGTCCCGTCTCGCACCGCCCAGAAGGGGGCGTGCTGCGCAACCGTGTCATCAACACGCAGGGGGGTTTAAAAGATCCTCTGGGACGTCTTCATCTTATTATCTCTCTTATGCTATGACCCTCCGTCCGGTCCTACAATGAACACCACCTCACAGCAGCTTTAATCCCTACACCCTAAAACCCTAAACCCTAAACCCTAAACCTTAAAACCCCTAAACCCTAAACCTAAACACAATTTTAGGGAGTCAGTCCTTCCGTCTGGACCTGCTGTGTTTCATGGAATGTCTACCGGCCTGACATTCCACGAATCGCACGCCCTCTCATGAAGAGCCTGTTTTGAGGGTTTAGGTTTTAGGGTTTAGGGCTTAGGTGTTTAGGGCTCCTTAACCTCTACAGCCCGGAACCCCTTAATCCTCGAAGCCCGTGCACTTCTGGGGTTATTACCCAATGAATAAGTGTAACTATGACCCAAATATCCTTATGAGGCACTTAAGGGGCTCCATAAGTGGGTTAATAAGTACAAGCTAGACTGTTAATGAGTACCATAAACCTCCAAGTAGTCTTGGGGTTTAGAGTTTAGGGTTTGGGGTTTAGTGTTTTAGGTTTTAGGAAGTTATAAGGCGTCCCCGGATGTTCCCGGTATTAACCACCGGAAGCTTCCCGGGAGCTCTTACATTTATGGGCTTTAGGGTTAGTGATCCTAGGGTTTTAAGTTTAGGGTTTAGGGTATTCCGTAAGGGAAGTCAGTCTGCTTCCATACCATGACCCGTCTGTCCGAAAGACCTCACAAGAGAACCAGCTTAGTGCCTAAATCTCCCATGTCGCACGCCGGCTTGCCGCAGCACCATCTGGTCATTCTCAAAATTATGGTTCCTTGTTTGGGTACCTCAACTAAGGGGGGGGTGCCTTATAACCACACCCCAAAAGGGACCATATTTTAGAGAGAACACCTCGCTAGGCGCTCACGCATGTGCACGGAGCCAACTTCGCTCCCCCCCCACCAGCGTCAATAGCCGCCCAACATCAGAGCAGCCCTAGAATAGTAAAGACAAATGCATGACCCTTCATCCTCATCTGCTCGACTATCCAGTAGCCGCCGGACCGTGCCTAGGAAATTCTTTGTTTTCTTTTGTATTATACAATACCCAAGGGAAATATTAGACATATTCTCTCTATTTAAGGTTCGAAGGGGAGTATCAGCAACCTAAAACCCTAACCGCTAAAACTCCTAACACCCTAAAACCCTACACCCCTAAAACCCTAAAACCCTATAAACCCTAAAACCCTAAAAAACCCTAAAACACTCAAACCCTCCAAACCCTCAAACCCCTCAAAACCCTCAAACCCTAGAACCCTAGAACCCTAGAACCCTAGAACCCTAAAACCCTAAACCCTAAAACCCTAAAACCCTAAACCCCTAAACCCTAAAACCTTACCTCTCTGCGCGCCTCAAAACTTGCCTCTATAAACCCTGCAGCTCGCGCAGGCACGCATGGCTGGGGGCCATGCCAAGGCATTTTGTGCAGGTGCCTCAGATATTTCAGGTGGCACTTTCGGGTTTTAGATGGTTTTCTGGTTTGGTGGAGCTTTTTTTGGAGGTTTCGCGTTTCCGCCCGGCAGATGAATGTTGTGACTTTCCTGGGCCCTCACCCGCGAACCCTGAACCTCGATAAATTAAAACTTACCTACCATGGCGAGCTGTTCTCACTCAAGGCGTTCGCCTCAAGCCGAGCTCGTCATGTCGTGCCATGAACATCCATGCCACCTCCAAAATGTACGATCACCTTTCCTTTCCAGGTTTTACCCGATAAACCCTAACAATCCCCAAGCCTTGTAGACACAAAGCAGTTCATCATAAACCACCCTACAGTCTAAACCCTAAAACCCTAAACCCTAAAAACCCTAACCCTAAAACCCTAAACCTAAACCCTAAACCCTAAACCGCTAACCCTAAACCCTAAACCCTAACAAACCTAAAACACCTAACCCTAAACCCTAACCCTAAACCCTAAGACCCGAAGCCCTGCGGCCCCTTTAACTACCATCTGGGCAACCCGTCAATCCCCCACACCTACAGCTTGCGTTTTGCTTGCCGCCGGCGGTTTAGGTTTTTTGTTTAGGGTTTAAGGTTTAGGGTTTAGGTTTAGGGTTTGTAGGGTTTTAGGGGTTCAGGGTCTAGGGTTGAGGGTTGAGGGTTGAGGTGGTCTGGTCACCGCATGGACGGCAGCTTTCGACTGCCCTGGCGCTACACCGCCGCCCTCGGCCTGGGCCCAGTCTTCTTTGAGGGTAAACGGTGATTTCTGAACGTTTAGGGTTTTAGGGGGTTTAGGTTTATAGGGGTTTAGCCATTATATGGTCACAGGTCCCCAATTTTCGCAAACCCCCCATGTGTACTCGGAATAGTTACGAACAGCATGCCCCTTCGGGTTCCTTTAGACTTATACGATCATGACCCCAAAAACCCTGTTCTCATAGGGTTTAGGGTTTAGGATTTAGGGTTTAGGGTTTAGGGATTGTTTCGGGAGTAGGCGTGTGGCGGTTTCTTGGTTCGGCGATGTCGGGTCGGGGATGCAGGGCTGGAGAGTGCGGGTTTTCGAGGGTGAGGCTTCACGTTTCAAGAGCCCTAGACTTTTAAACTTTTAAACCCTAAACCAAAACCCTAAGCCCTAAACCCTAAACCCCAAACCCTAAACCCCAAACCCTAAACCCTAAACCCGGCGGAAGCTTGTCAAGGCCTCCCCGCCTGAAGACACTCCGACCTTTTTGCAGAGCTGGGCCTTGGAGCTCTTCTGAAACCCCAAGAGCTTGCGCAACCGGGTTTAGGGTTTAGGGTTTAGGGTTTAGGGTTTAGGGTTTAGGGTTTAGGGTTTAGGGTTTAGGGTTTAGGGCCCTTTCAGGGGCTGTAGAATATAGGGGCCTTAAGAATTAGAATAGGGTTTTATTGTAGTAGAACTATATAGGGGCCATAGGGGAATGCAATTAGAAATTATTCCGACCCTATATTAGTTCTGGCCAAAGATGCGGTCGTAGGTGAATCTCCGAACAAAGATTTGGAAAGGACGATTTGAAGTGTCCAGGCGCTTAAGGGTTTAAGGGTTCATTGTGCAACGCTAACCTCAAGTCCGCAAAGGCCTTAAGGGCTTGCAGGGCACTCAATACCCTCGACTTGACAGGTTGTGGTTTGGGGTGGAGGGAGCCAAGATAAGCTGCTCAGGTCTGCTAACCGCAGCGGGCAAGGCGCACTGGGACGACCCCGGCTGGTTAGCGTAGACCTCGGTTCAAGCGGTTTGAGCACTGCGATTCAAACAGCTGCTATTCGAGTGCTCCTGCCTTTCAAGCATATCTGCGCTAGCAGCACCAACGAGTCAAGCACTCGCCATTCCTGCACAAATGCCAATTCAAACGCCCGCATTACAAGCCCGGACGATTCAAGCACTGGCCGGTTCAATCGCACTCACTTCAAGCACAGGGGTTAGGTTCGTTTCAGCGCCTCGATTTCTGCTGTGCAAGTTCGTTTCCCCTGGGCTTGAGGCTGAGGCTTGATGGCTAAGGGCTAAGGGCATTTCAGGGCTTCCTGCGTGTGAAGTTGGGATGACACGGAATGAATTACACAAGCCCGAGGCCCGACAGCGCTGAGTTCAAAACTAAACGGGTTTAGGGTTTAGGGTTTAGGGTTTAGATCGCCCAAACTTCTTAAAGCATCCCAGCAGCCCTTGCACACTTTTCGAAGCCCTACAGCCGAGAGCTCCCCAAGTGCCAGTTCCGGATCCTAAGCCCTCTTCCCTAGGGAGCGGGGTGCTCGATACACACGTCCACTTGCACTGCCGGTCCAAGTTCTCAAGTTCTCAACAAGCGGTTTAGGGTTTAGGGTTTAGGGTTTAGAGTTTAGGGTTTAGGGTTTAGGGTTTAGGGTTTGGGCTCGCAAGTTGGAAGTATTCGGAAGGTTTTGGGTTTGTTGTAGGTTACGGGTGGTTCAAGGTTGTTGGTGGCTAAACCCTAAACCTTAAACCCCAAATTCCAAACCCTAAATCCAAAACCCTAAACCCTAAACCCTAAACTCTAAACTCCCCTTGGTCCAAATTCTTCATGTCACGACGGCCTCTTTGCTGCAGTTGGGTGATGCTCTGGGCCCCGTCCTCGTGACCGACGCGCCGCTCCTTCTCCTGGCGCTCAATGCTGCTTGGCTGGGTGAGCCGTGCCAAGGGATCTAGTTCCCTGAGCCCCAAAGGGTTAGGGTTTAGGGTTTAGGGTTTAGGGTTTAGGGTTTAGGGTTTAGGGTTTAGGGTTTAGGGTTTAGGGTTTAGGGTTTAGGGTTTAGGGTTTCAGGGAAGCCTTTTGAAGTACCTTCTAGGGGGTCTGTGGAATCTGTACAGCTGCGCCGCTTGAGGCCAACGACCTGCACTTGGGGCTCACAACCCCGAACACCCACTGGCTGCCGAGCTCTCAGGGTATTCAGAGCTTACAGCTTCTTTATGGGTACTGCATTTGTATGAACCCCTTGCTGTGGCACCCCTGCGCCGTCAACAAGGTAGCATCCCCAAACCTGAGGCCATGGTACGTCCTCGGCACGCCGGGCGCTCCAGCGATCAAGCGTCCCAGATTGAGGACTTCCAAGGGCCAAACACCCCAAACCCTAAGCCCCAAACTAAACCCTAAACTCTAAACCCTAAACCCTAAACCCTAAACCCTAAACCCTAAATCCCAATTGGGCTTCACTCCGCTACCATTTGCTTAGGTACTTCCCCCCAAGAAACTAATGGAAAAGTGCTTCCCTTATAAGGGCAATATAGGGATTACTATTTCTTTTTTGCGCCGGGGGGGGGGGGGGTGGGTTCTTAGGCAAATTTAGTAGTCCGATATTAGCTGCTTGGGTTGGAACCGCTTTACGAATTGTATGGCTCTCATTGATGAAGCCCGCAGCTCATAGCCACTGTCCGACTTAGGCAGAGCGCCACGTTAGGGGCCCATAATCTTACACATCCCTAAGCCCTAAACCCCTAAAACCCTAAACCCCTAAACCCTAAACTCCTACACCCCTAAACCCCTAAACCCCAAAACCCCGAAACCCCGAAACCCCTAAACCCCAAAACCCCAAAACCCCTAAACCCCTAAACCCCTAAACCCCGAAACCCCTAAACCCCTAAACCCTAAACCCTCCCCAACCTCGACCTCCCTTTGCCCAGGCTCCGCCGCTTGGCCGAGGATCCAGCCGCCGCCCCGAGCAGGAAGGGTTTAGGGCTGAGGGCTTAGGACATAGGGCTTAGGGTTTAGGGTTTAAGTTGGGGTTGGGCTTTCGGATTTTAGAGTTGAGGAAGATACCCTAGAAGGGACCCTTAATCGTATTCCCCTAGAAAACCCTCTACGTTTCCCTTAAATTGTCCCTACATCCTGAGCCCCTACACCACCCCTAAGGTCCCTTATGACTCCCGCACATGTTTCTGGAAGCATCGACGTCTGGTGCATCTCCTCGTGAAGGAAAGGGTTTCCACAGCAATCGCTGCCATCGCACTCGCGACAGAAGTTCGTGGAGCAGACATGTTCTCGCGAGATTCAGAAATCGACTCATCGGTGAGGCTCTGTCCGAGTCTCTGTCCATTTCTGTGTGTCTGTGTGGGAGCTGTGCTTGTTTCGACCTATGGGCTATACGGGAGCAGACCTGAAACCCACATCCCAA
Organism: Symbiodinium natans; assembly: GCA_905221605.1. NCBI lineage: Eukaryota > Dinophyceae > Suessiales > Symbiodiniaceae > Symbiodinium > Symbiodinium natans. The sequence goes on along the minus strand of CAJNDS010002591.1, from coordinate 10,820 downwards.
ATCTCTGAGCAGAGTCTTCAACCCCAATCTCTAAACCCTGAGGTCTTCTTCCTGATCGGGTGGCACTACTCGGACCGCACCCGGCAGAGGGGGGAGCGGCAGACGGGCTGGGCGATGAAGGGGTTTGAGCTTTAGGGTTATTTCGGGCTTGCAGGCTTCGAGTTTTCAGGGCGCATAGGCTTCTTACACACCCAACTCACAAAGTGCAGTTCACTCTGAAGCACGGAAACCCTGAAGCCCTAAACCCCAGAGCCCAAAGGCACGTCCCCATCTGCTTCTTTCGGCCTTGCGCCGCGATCGGGCTCAAGCCTTGCAGGCAAGTAGGCTTTAGGGTTTAGGGTTTAGGGTGCTGGGTTCAGGTTTAAGATTGTTTGGCAGGGTGCATAAGATTTAGGGCCAATTTAGGGGTTTGGGCACTCGGTGAGTAAGTTTGCAGGGTTCGGGGTTGAGTGAGTGAGGTGTAGCTCATGCAGTCAGGCAGCTTCTTCAAAGGGGATTGAATGGGGTCAGCTTTCACTTCTTCAACTTTCAGTGTCGAGTGGTAGCCACAGTAAGCTAATCGCATTCTTTCCTGCGCAAATGCAGACTCTAAACATACTCTCAGCCCCCTCACCGAGCACGGCACACGAAACTCTCGCAACCCTCCCTGAGCCCTTTTCCGGAACCTGGGCAACCAGCGCCCAGAACTGGTCTACTACTTTCTTAAGAACCCCCCAAAAAAAACAAAAAAAATCTTCCTTCTAAGGGCAATATAGGAATTGGTATTTGCTATTTTTTGGGGTTCTTAAGCACATAGTAGTTGTAGAAGTCCCCGTTGCGCCCCGACTCATGGCTTTTCCTTGGCCGCCTCAGGCACGCCGAGGCGGGAAGGAGCAAGGGATTGCGAACCCAAGCCCTAAACCCTAAACCCTAAACCCTAAACCCTGAACGAAATCCGACGCCCTGCAACAAAAGCAGAGTTCGAGCTGGTTGGTTAGTTGTGCGATGGCAGGCCCACAACACCCTCGATGTATCACCCAACTCGCAGCCCTAGCAAGCCCCTAAACCTTAAACCCTAACCCCTAAACCCCAAACCCCAAACCCTGACCCTCAAACTCTTAAGCCCACAAAGCCCACCCAGGTCACTGTGCGCTGGCTTTGCTGGCCCTGGCAGGGTTCCTCGAGGGCGGGGACTTGGGGGGGTTACGTCAGGGCTCCCTCAGGCTTGTAGCTGCTTAGGGTTTAGGGTTTAGGGTTTAGGGTTAAGGGTTTAGGGCTTATGGTATCCTGGGAGGACTTGGAGGCTTCGGGCGTTTAGGGGAGCTTTCACGGGGAATCAGGGGAAGTAGGGGCTTGGAACCCTAAACCCTAAGCCCTAAGCCCTAAGCCCTAAACCCTAAACCCTAAACCCTAAACCCTAAATCCTAAACCCTAAACCCTAAACCCTAAACCCTAAACCCTAAACCCCAAACCCTAAACCCTAAACCCTAAACCCCGGACATAGGGTAAAGCGGCCCATGGGTTCTCACATGATGCCGAGTCGCCAAAGAAAAAGCCGCTTAAATCCTGAAAACCGAAAGCTCAAGTGGTAACTTATCGAAATTAGGGTCCCTTTGAGGGTTTCCTTATGGTGATGTGGCGGCACCGAATATCTAGGGTGCCCAAAAAGGGGCCGTGATTAGGGTTTAGGGTTCAGGGTTTAGGGTTTAGGGGGCTCAAGTTGATGAAGCCTTAAAGCCTAGACTAGAAAGGCCCTTCCTGAACAGGCTCCTGGGTCTGCTGCCCGACCGGAGCTTTGTCCGGCCGAGCTGGGAGGCAGCCTTTTTGTAGCCAGTTGGTAGGGTTTGGGGGTTTAGGGTTTGGGGTTTAGGTTTAGGGTTTAGGGTTTAGGGGTTTAGGGGTTTAGGGGTTTAGGGGTTTAGGGGTTTAGGGGTTTAGGGGTTTAGGGGTTTAGGGGTTTAGGGGTTTAGGGGTTTAGGGGTTTAGGGTTTAGGGGTTTACTGCAGGGCTTCGCAGGGCCTTTGCACTTGGTGGGTTGGGAAAGGGAGGGGTGCTCAAGCCCTCTATTATCAGAGTCATCTTGGGGAAGTGTCGAGCTGCTTCCCCAACCCGATTCCCCACGCCTCAAGCCCCTGATGACTGCATGCTTTCGAGTTTTTTGTAAACCCTAAACCCTAAACCCTAAACCCTAAACCCTAAACCCTAAACCCTAAACCCTAAACCCTAAACCCTAAACCCTAAACCCTAAACCCTAACCTAAACCCTAAACCCTAAACCCTAAACCCTAAACCCTAAACCCTAAACCCTAAACCCTAAACCCTAAACCCTAAACCCTAAACCCTAATTAAACCCTAAACCCTAAACCCTCAACCCTAAACCCTAAACCCTAAATGTTCAACCCCAATTCTGAACTGCTGGAGCTTCTGCCTGCGCCAGGCTCGACCAGCAGACCCGGTATCCGAAACGCACCGCGCGGAAGGCGTAGCCTCCAGGGTTAACCCTAAACCCTAAACCCTAAACCCTAAATCCTGAACCCGGGTTTTGTGGAACTAAGGGGGGGTTCTGCAGGGCTTGGGGGCTATGGGGTCCCTTTATACAGAAAGCCGAAGTGCTAAACCCCAATGCCCGCAAACATGGAATCCCACTCAAGAACGCGCTAGAAGTCTAAGCCGTATAAAAAGGTAGCCCCAAAGCCCTAACCACCTCGCAATGGTTCAGCTGTTTTATTTGGAGACGCCCCGGCGTTGGTAGGCGGCCTGTAAGTAGGTGCATCGGGTTAACGCTTGCGAGTCGCCTGACTCTGTGTGGACTCTGAACCTATCATCACCCTGCACCCTGAACCCTAAACGCCCTGAACCCTGCACCCTGAACCCTGAACCCTGAACCCTGAACCCTGAATCCTGAACCCTGAACCCTACAGTACCCGAAAGTACCCTAAGCACCCCGACCCCTTGAAGCATCGACCCATATCTTGGTAGCCCCTATTGGTACCCTTTTTACCTTTTGTAAGGTACCCCTTAAATCCTAAACCCTGAAGCCTGAACCCTAAACCCTAAAACCGAAACCCTAAACCCTAAACCCTAAACCCCACGTCGTGGCTATCTGAGCGCGAGGGCGGCGCAGCCTTGCCGCCGCGATCCTCGCCAGAAGCGGGCTTTGGGGGCCTTGTAGGGACTGGGGCAGGCTTCGACAGAAAGGCTTCGGAGTTTAGGGTTTCCAAAGAAGGGCTTAGGAGTTTAGGGCTGACAAAAGAAAGGGAGTTTAGGGCTGAACTAGGGCTTCGGGGCGTTTTCAGGCGTAGGGTTCAGGGTCTAGTGTCCCTGTGGTCTGATTTCGCATGAAGCTCTCTGGAGTTCCAAACGTCTTGGGAAGCCAAGTCATGTCCAAAAGTCATGAAGCAAGGGCGATGGTAATGGCAGCCGGTGCTAGACATTGCTGCCGGAAAGACCGTGTTTGCCGAAGATGAAGCCCTAAGCCCTAAGCCCTAAGCCCTAAACCCTAAACCCTAAACCCTCAACCCTACTGTGTCTATTCTGCGCTGCAGCCACAGATGCGGCCCCACAACCCGGCCAGTGTTTAGGGGTTCAGGCTTAGAGAGTTGCCTAAACCCTAAACCCTAAATCCTAAACCCTAAACCCTAAACCCTGAACCCTGAACCCTGAACCCTAAACCCCAGACCCTAAACCCTAAACCCTAAACCCTAAACCCTAAACCCTAAACTCTAAACCCTGAACCCTGAACCCTGAACCCTAATTTAGAGTTTGTGTTCGGTGTGCCCGAAGCCTCAAAAGCTCCAAGCCTGTCGAAGCGAGGCTACTTCTGGCACCCCTTGCTGCACAGGCAAAGCCAGGCCTGCTCTTCGGGTGTAGGGTTTAGGGTTTAGGGTTTAGGGTTTAGGGTTTAGGGTTTAGGGTTTAGGGTTTAGGGTTTAGGGTTTAGGGTTTAGGGTTTAGGGCAAGTTTAGGGTTTAGGGCTTCCGCGGAGTTTGTGTGCGACTTCTTTTTTTTTCTTCTTTCCTTATTTCTTCTTATTTCTTCTTATTTCTTCTTATTTCTTCTTATTTCTTCTTATTTCTTCTTATTTCTTCTTATTTCTTCTTATTTCTTCTTGTTTCTTCTTATTTCTTCTTATTTCGTCTTCTTCTTCTTTGCGCTTGTTGCTTCGTGAAAGGGCTAAGGTCTGTCATGCAGCGCATCCTAAGGATACTATGGAGTCTGACCAGGCTGTATCTGACTGGTTTGCCGTCTCGGAATTGGAGACTTTAGATATCATCTTCTTCTTGAACGCTGGTGTGAAATTAAACGGAGGGCCTATTTTTTTGGGTCTTTTTTTTTTTTTTGGGCCTTTTTTTTTTTTTTTGGTCGATTTTCTTGGTTTTTCCTAAGAAAACCACCATTCCCTCCATATTTTTAAAGGATTTGATGCATTTTCGTGGTTTTTGGTACGAAAAACAGTAATTTCTCTGTGGTTTCATAGGAAAGCGTTATTTCTGGTACGTTTTAGAAGGAAAGAAGGAAAGAAAAGAAGGAAGGAAGGATGAAAGAAAGGAAGAAAACAAGGAAGGAAGGAAGGAAGGAAGGAAGAAAGGAGAGAAGGAAGAAAGGAAGGAAACAAGGAAGGAAGAAAGGAAGGAAGAAAGGAAGGAAGCAAGGAAGGAAGAAAGGAAGCGTGCTTCGAAGCCCAAGAAACTAGTTGAAAAACATCGTGTGAGCATTGTGTTTGCAAATGGGGGGGGCTGCGCCCCCCCCAACCCCCCCGCTTTTTTTGTTTTTTTTTTAAGCCGTGCAGAGCGTGCGTGCTTCAAAGCCCAAGAAACTTGTTGACACCCATCATGTGAGCAGGGTGTTTGCAAATGGGGGGCGCAGACCCCCCAACCCCCCCCCGCTTCTTTTAAGCCGTTCAAAGCCCAAGAAACTAGTTGAAAAACATCGTGTGAGCATTGTAATTGCAAATGGGGGGGGCTGCGCCCCAACCCCCCCGCTTTTTTTCAGCCGAAGCCCAAGAAACTAGTTGAAACCCATCATGTGAGCAGGGTGTTTGCAGATGGGGGGCACAGCCCCCCCCAACCCCCCCGCCGCTTCTTTTAAGCCGTACCAAGCGTGCTTCAAAGCCCAAGAAACTAGTTGAAAAGCATCGAGTGAGCATTGTGTTTGCAAATGGGGGGGGCTGCGCCCCCCCCAACCCCCCCGCTTTTTTTTTTAAGCCGTGCAGAGCGCGCTTCAAAGCCCAAGAAACTTGTTGACACCCATCATGTGAGCAGGGTGTTTGCAAATGGGGGGGGGCTGCGCCCCCCCCCCAACCCCCCCGCTTTTTTTAAGCCGTACCAAGCGTGCTTCTAAGCCCAAGGGCAGCCCAAGAAACTAGTTGAAAAACATCGTGTGAGCATTGTGTTTGCAAATGGGGGGGGCTGCGCCCCCCCCAACCCCCCCGCTTTTTTTCAGCCAAAGCGCAAGAAAGTAGTTGAAACCCATCATGTGAGCAGGGTGTTTGCAAATGGGGGACACAGCCCCCCCAACCCCCCCGCTTCTTTTAAGCTGTACCAAGCGTGCTTCAAAGCCCAAGAAACTAGTTCAAAAATATCGTGTGTGCGTTGTGTTTGCAAATGGGGGGGGGGCCTGCGCCCCCCCCCCAACCCCCCCGGTTTTTAAAGCCGTGCAGAGCGTGCTTCAAAGCCCAAGAAACTTGTTGACACCCATCATGTGAGCAGGGTGTTTGCAAATGGGGGGGGGGCGCCCGCCCCCTTTAACCCCCCCCCGCTTCTTTTAAGCCGTACCAAGCGTGCTTCAAAGCCCGAGAAACTAGTTGAAAAAAAAGTATGAATCCGATGAAAATATAGAGGGAATGATAGAAACCAAGAAAACGAACCAAATAGGGTTTTCCCTAGGACAAACTAAGGAAAAGCAACGTACGCTTTGACGTTTGACGAAATCCGTCCAAAATGTAATCAGAAGAGGGTTTCCTTAGGAAAAACGAACGAAAACCTCGTTTTTTTCAAGCCGTGCAGAGCGTGCTTCAAAGCCCAAGAAACTTGTTGACACCCGTCATGTGAGCATGGTGTTTGCAAATGGGGGGGGGGGCTGCGCCCCCCGCCAACCCCCCCCCCGCTTCTTTTAAGCCGTACCAAGCGTGCTTCAAAGCCCAAGAAACTAGTTGAGAAACATCGTGTGAGCATTGTGTTTGCAAATGGGGGGGGGCTGCGCCCCCCCCCAACGCCCCCGCTTTTTTTTTTTAAGCTGTGCAGAGCGCGCTTCAAAGCCCAAAAAACTTGTTGACACCCATCATGTGAGCAGGTGTTTGCAAATGGGGGGGGCTGCCCCCCCCCAAAACCCCCCCGTTTTTAAGCCGCTACCAAGCGTGCTCCGCAACAGCCCAGGAAAAAACTAGTTGAAAAAACAACGTGTGAGCATTGCAACTGGGGTGGGCTGAGCCCCCCCCAACCCCCCCGCTTCTTTTAAGCTGTACCAGCGTTTGCTTACAAAAGCCCAAGAAATAGTTGAAAAAAAATCGTGTGTGCATTGTGTTGCAAATGGGGGGGCCTGCCCCCCCCCAACCCCCCGCTTTTTTGTTGCCGTGCAGAGCGGCTTCAACCTAAGGGGGAACATTACAGGAAATCCGTCCAAAATGTAAAAATTAGGTTTTCCCTATGCAAAAACCAACGAAAACATAGGGAAATGACAGAAATCCGTTCCAAATGTAAGGAACGTAGGGTTTTCTAGAGAAAAACCAAGGAAATCGACAAAAAAAAAAAAAAGAGGCCCAAAAAAAAAAAAAAAAAAGACCCAAAAAAAAAATCCACCCGGGGAGAAGCAACCCTAGTGATAGGGCTTTGTTTTGTCAGGGTTTGCGACTGCAATGAGATCCCGCGTCGCCCAAAGAGTAAGAGATGCCTCCTCCTGCTGCTGCTCCTGCTGCTGCTGCTGCCGGCCATCGGCCCCGACCCTCAAGAAACCCCTGACAGTTACCGTGGGGATCTCGGCTGCCAGGAGCTGGCACGGGAACTGCTGAAGCAGTTGGACGATGAGAAGGCGAAGGACCCGAACGCGGATAAGAAGGAGGCTCGTAATCGAGAAATGGCTAAAGCACATGCTCACCAACGACTACATGATCGCATCTTCCCCTCGGGTTTTATTAACCAAAGGCATGCATCCAGTTTAAGAAATGAACGAAGGTGCGATCATCCACCGTAGCTCCCAGTAGAAATGTCTCCCTTCGACCCCTGGACCCTGAAACTTTCAGCCCTCGGCTCATCTCGGCTCCCCTCTTTCCCCTCTTTGTGTCCATGACATGGAGGCCTTCAAGAAGAGGCGCAAGCATGTGATGCAGTTGGAAGCTGCTGCTCGGGACATGTCCCTACCCTGCATCTTATGAGGGACTGTTTTTCAGACTCGACGCCCTAGCTCCTTCTTCAGATTTTGGCTGGGGATTGTGCCAAGGGCTTAAAAGTCTTGCATGAATCCTCGGATGGTTTCGAGGACTGAGGGTTGAGAATGTTTTTATTGCAACTTGAGGTCCTATAGGCACAGCGTCATGGTCTTCGTGCCTTCGAAGAAGCTACGAGAGCTGGCGCAGCGTGGCACGGACGGCTGGATGAGCTACGAGTACAGGAGGCTTGACGCGGTGGAGATCCAGGATCCGTCGTCGTGGCAGCCGCTGGACACCGTCTGCACCTTCGGGCACTACGGAAGCCTGTACAGCTTCGGACGCAACGTGCCGCAGCGCCTGAAGGTGGCAGATAGCACGGATGTGTCGCGGTTGAATAACAACCGCATGCGCCTCTTCGAGAAGCAGCAGAAGAAGTACATGGAGATCTTGGCAGACACCAACACTCCCAACAAGCGCCACAGCTGCTAAATTTCCAGAACCAGTAGGCAGTACAGCCATGCTCAGCCTAGCCTTGCATGCTTACTATGCTAAGGTGCTTTGGTTATGCCAAGTTCCACCACCCCTCCGATCCTTGTCTGCAATTGATGACACGTGCAATCTCTTTTACGTTGCAGGGTTCGGAGTCTGACTATCATCAGGATCATGATCATACGCGCCGTTATAATCTATAAAACATGGCTTATTATGATTTCATTATCTGGATTTTGTTATCGTAATTGGTTTGATCATGAGTGGTATCGACGTGTCGTGATCATGAATGTACCGCTGAAAGGTGAACACTATTAAATAGTGTGGTAATTAACGAGCGAAACATGTGAAGGCACGCAGTATTGACCAGGCGTGAACGAAGCCATCCAAGATCCAGGCATGTTGTTCGTTCACTTCTATCCAAACCCCTTCTTTTTTGTTGCATTTTCATACTAAGACTACTGTAAGCCCTCACTAGAAATACTAATACTGTTCACACGTTACCGTATTTTAACTAGCGATCTCATTTTACTACAATTACATGCGTGAGCGCACGACATAAATTATGTAAGCTCACGAAGATAGTAAGATTATGATCTTCCTTTTAGTAACTTAGAAGTGCAGTAGCGATTGAAACATGTTTGCCGGACTCCAAATCCTGTTAGTCATGCTTGCCATTACCGTTGCCGGCATCATTCTCATGATTGTTGTCGTTCATCGTTCCGGCTGCCATCGTAACTTTCAGCATTCCTTTATCACTACCACTGCTTGTCATTATTATGGTTAGATGTCCCCAGGACATGTCATCGGAAGAGTGGCGGCCCGCCTTGATCGACCGCTCCGAGACCGTCGGAACCAGCAAGCGCAAGTACAAAGTGTCCTATGCCACTTTGAGCGCAAAGAGTCTCCGCAGATTTGGGTTGCTGGCCCTCTATTGTATGATCTTGACAGCTAATGGCTTCGGCATTGCCCTAAACCTTGCCGTAAAAGGGTGGTGCGATCCGGGCTTGGTGGACGGCCCAATGAACCCCACAGTGTTCCCAGGCTTCAGGCTGGGACGACATGTTCTCAGAATCAGCGGGCCACGCCCATCTAAAGTTGCAGCTCAGGTTCCTAAATCTGGAAGCCTCACACATCACACGTTCTGCCCAAAGCCTTCGTGGTCCTAGCATTTCGGTTGCGAACTCTGTGTTGCTCGCGCAGCATCCAAGTCGTGAGTCCAAAGCCAAAGCCCAAAACGAAAGCCTTAGCCACCAAACCCAGAATCTGTAGCAGGAAACCGAACCCACAACTAAACCCATTACCGCTAGATTGTTTTTCTGAGTTTCTCTTTAGAGGTACCGTTCCTCCCTCCTTCATATGGACTTGAACGGACTGTTCCCTGCAATGTGGCCTGAGTGTCAGCTAGGCGAGTGGCAAAAACAAAACTCCAACAAATGTGTAGGAGGACCCTACACCCAGAGCTCTCGAGGTGTTCTCTCCTTACGTCGCTGTGCCTGCGGAGTCTGGCTTGGAACCGGGTCCCAGCTACCAGGACCCCCACCCCTTCCCCTGTCTTGAGGACATTTGCTTTTGCTTTTGCTGCTTTTGCTGCTTTTGCTGTTGCTTTTGCATGTTTTCTGCAGGCCTGAATTCGATTTTGTATCAGGGCTCTCAAACACTTCCCTGGCCCTATCGAAGAAGCACTCTCACCTACCCTCCGACACCAGGAGGAGGTGGACGAGGAGGGCGTCCTCCTAGCTCCAAGCAGCTTGGGCTCTCTTTGTGTGGTCAAGGAGGGCTAAGGGTAGAAGCGGACACTGTGTAGTCCAAAGGATGCGCCAGCTGCCAGCACAAGTCGCAAGTAGAGTCACAGCAACCCCAGTTCCCGACTGCAAGGCAATTTTGGCTCAAGCAATTTCCTGGCAAGCAGTCGATTTGCAAGTACCCTCCTTGTCAGTATGGGTTGCCAGACCAGCAAGGTTGCAGCACCTGCGACCACGGAGAAGGCGCCCATTGCAGTGACGGAGGCACCCGCCGACTCGAAGACTTCCACCGAGGCACCCGCTGCTGAGCCTCTTCCCTCCCAGGACGCTTCCCCGTCCGTGCAGGAGAAGGCTGAGGAGCCAAAGGACTCTGTTGTCCAGCCTTCCGAGGTCAAGGAGGCTGTGCCGGCAGTGGAGGAGTCCATTGCGGAGGTGAAGGAGCAGGAGGTGAAAGAGGAGGTGAAAGAGGAGGTGACACAGGACAAGCAGGAGGGCAAGGTGGACGCCGTGGTGGAAGCTGTGGCGGAGGCTGCGGAGGCTGCGAAGGAGGAAATCAAGGAGGAGGTGGCTAAGGAAGAGGTCAAGGAGGACGTTGCCGAAGTCACCGAGAAAGTCAAGGAAGAGCTCAAGGAATTCAAGGCGGAGGTCGCCGACGTACCCAAGGTGATGGATGCAGCCTTGCCAGGTGAGACCAAGACACCGACCTGCGATCTCTTCGGCATGTGTGGTCAGTGAGAGCTGTGCCAGTGTATGTTGCCCCCAGTACAGAGGAGCTGCTTCGGGCTTTTGGCCTGGAGCCTCCGGCTTTGATTTTGCCGCAAAGATAGGCTCAGGAGAAATTCGTCTGGCCCACGGATGCTGGCGTCAGACCTTGCAGTCCGCACATCATGTGCACTTTTGGCTGGCCGGGGTTACAACGATGTTTGTGACCGACGTGGATGAAATCTCGCGTTTCTATGTACGGCCCTTGCTTCCTGAATTGAGGAGGTGGCCTCACAGCTCGGACATCGTACCAGAAGCCTTGCTTCTGCCAGTGTGAGAGTCGAAACGCTTTGCCTGCCGCGCGAGAGTGTGTACAATGTGTACAAGTGTTAAAGGTCGAAGCCCGAAACCCCTGTGGACAAGGGGTTCCCAGGCAAGCCGAAGATCCGGGACGTGGTGCACAGTGAGCACAAGGAACTCCTGGCTCGTGCGAAGCTCATGAAGGAGGGGCCCGGGCCCGGGGGGGGGGGGGGGGCAATTCAT